>JACSYO010000444.1:872500-1223431 GCA_016806645.1 Ophiodon elongatus
ACCAGCTGTCTGAGTTGAGGCGCCTCTGACATTGTTACATCCTGCTAACATGTTAACGCGTCCGCGGTTCAACGGGCGGAAAACTACCGTTAACGACCGTTAGCTGCGACCCTTAGCTGGGCTCGATGGCCAACTAGAGCTAGTGAGGAAAACCACGACGACACTAGTTTAGCTGGTGATGGTGACAATAACCTGTGGTCACACCACGAGACCAGTACCAGCTGGTTGGGTTAAATCAAGTAACGTTAGCTAGTTAGGATGATATGTGTGTAACCGTTAACCGTTAACGTACCCAACTAACGGCTCACTGGGCTTCATTAGATACAGTTTAAACTGATGAGGGTTGTACAGTAACGATGAAGAACTAACTGACATGGCTCTTGTATTGATGTGATTTGACTCTTACATCCTCAGGACAGTTTCCTTCAACACCCTTGCACATCTTTTCTTTTCTTTATTATTAAAATACACGTGCCACTTTTATTTTATAATATTTATACACTTGTTTTAAAGTACTGTTATCTGTTTGTTGTTTACCATATTTATCTTTAAATTATGTCTCGATCATTGCACTGTTTATTGTTTTTATTATTTTTATTGTTTTTATTATTTTTATCGTTTTATTCTTTGTCTGTTTGTTTTTTATTTTTATTCTATGTTTATTTTTTTATTCTATGTTTATTATTTTTATTTTTTTATTCTATGTTTATTTTTTTATTTTATGTCTATGCTTATTGTTTTTATTATTTTTTTATTGTTTTATTCTATGTCTATGTTTATTGTTATGCACCTTTCACCTAACTAGTCAAATTCCTTTTATGTTCAACGTACTTCTGATTCTGATATCAAACAGAGTAACATTAAACAACTATGAGTCTGGACATGTAATGCACAAAGCTACAAGCAGCAATTTAAAAAAAATACACAAGTTAATTGCCAGAGAGACTTCAGTGTCTATGCACCTCAAGATTATCATATGTTGTCATTTTATTTTTCCAGCATCTGGACTGATGCTCTTCCTCCAGCATCTGGACTGAACCCTCTTCTCCCGGTGAGACTCTGTTGCTGCCATGTCCCGGAGCAGCAGGAACAGTCGTGCATGGAGATATGTTTGGGGGGGGATACGAAGGGATGCTGATGCCCGGGCACTTGAAGAATGGAGCCATGACCGCCTAGAGGTAAGCGTACAAGGGCTGCTGTTTCCCCCCATTGGCCCTAACGCTCTAAACAGATACGAAGCGTCAGTGGACACAGGAGTTTTTGTTCGTGTCATGTGATAACACTTGTTTCCCCGCAGGCAGGAGATAGAATGTATGATCACCATGAGAGGACGAGCCAAATGCGCATCAGCTGTCAGACTCAACGCCACTAATTTGCCTTTGGCCATTGTAAACAGTGTGTGTTTGTTTGAGATGAGGGTTCAGTTATGCATTTCACTATTACATCTTAAAGATGTACTGTAGATAAAACTCAGGTACATTTTCTAATGCAGTGTCAAATTATGACTTTGTAGCAGCGAAACAAACATTAAAAAACCAATGTTTTAAATAACAACGCTGGGCATTCCTGAACTTGTTCTCTCTCTCTCTCTCTCTCTCTCTCTCTCACATCGTTGCTCCCCAGTACAGCGATTCGGACTCTGAGGCAGACTTCTCCGCAGTGATGGTCCCCCCGGTCCCCAGTGCCGTGCCTGTCACCGGAGAGTCCTACTGTGGCTGCGACTCCCAGGCTGAGACCAACTATAACCCTCGTCTGCGAGGTTTTCACCAAGTTAAAGACTGCCACTGTGGCGAGGATGACCAAGGTACAAGGCAGCGCCTGCATATCAATGGCCCAATTTATAATTTAAAGGTTGTTTAGGTGATGTCACTTGAGTTACACCATTTAAGCCAATCGTGTTATTTTGTTTATCGACAAATTTGTTTTCTACAAATAAAAGGTGATGCATATTAATTGACACAAGGTAAACAGCCAGTTTAAGTTTAATTTCTTGTCTCTTTGGCCACGAATGACTGAATGAGTTCTGATGTTTCAGAGTTTGACTGGGTTTGGGACGACAACAGCCGATCGACAACAACATTACTGAGCTGCGACAATCGAAAAGTGAACTTCCACTCTGAATACAGCTGTGGCACAGCGGCGATCCGGGGCTCCAAAGAGCTGGCTGAAGGGCAGCACTTCTGGGAGCTCAAGATGACGTCTCCAGTGTACGGAACAGACATGGTAAACCTCTCCGCCTCCTCTCCTGCCGCTGACCCGCTGCTCGCATGTCACGCTTCCTGAAGAGATCCAAGCATAGAGCAAATATTTGTCTGTGAATTGCTCTTTATATATGTGCAGATGGTCGGCATCGGCACCTTTGATGTCAATCTAGACAAATACAGACACTCGTTCTGCAGCCTGTTGGGAAAAGATTCAGAAAGCTGGGGTCTTTCTTACACTGGTAAGATTAACACGCTACGATGTAGCAGTAACTCCTCTCAGTGGGAAGTGTATAAGTTTAACCTCAGCGGTTGTCTTCCTTTTGTCAGGCTTGTTGCATCATAAAGGAGACAAGATGAACTTCTCCTCCCGGTTTGGACAGGGATCCATCATCGGGATCCATCTGGACACGTGGCACGGCACACTCACTTTCTTCAAAAATCGCAAGTGTATAGGTTAGTATCAAAATAAACACATACCATGACAATCTTAATACGGATTCCCTTAAACTTTATATATACTCTTTTTGTTTCATTCGATGAATACTGATACATACTTACAGTTGAAAATGTGTCACCGCTCTCTTGTGGCCAAACTTCACTTCTCAAATTACCTCAAACCTAGTTTGGCATTTCTGGACTGAAATGTCTTGTTACATATTGGTTGACATAAACCAATACTGATAAATCTGCAAGCTCATACCTGCCGATATATTGATCTCGCTCTGTTGTATAGCTCATTATCAACATTGTTGTTTTATGTCAGAGTTATTAAAGAATACTGTGGTACTGAACCTGCTTCAAAGCAGAAACACTACATTTTATGACATTGAAAAGAAAATGTATTTAATGTAAATTTGTCACATCTGGCTGATACCGATTTGTGCCATTTTACAAACCTCAACATCTGCATGTTAAAGTTACTATGAGGAACTTCTCTCAGGCTAAAACGGCCGGAGCTTCTCCTCGCTGCTCAACACCAACACGATGCTGCTGAGAGCCTGGGCTGTATTGTTTGACCCGGTAGAGGGAAGGGAAGCAAAGGAGAACCAGAACCAGGTCTGAGTGGGGGGCGGACTGTTAGACCCTGCTGCGTTTAAAATGAGATGTTTTCTAAAGGGACTCTGGTTCTTGGAAACCTCTGCTTTAGTCCACAGGGAACCGCCAAAATCAACAAAAAGAAAGTTCCTCACAGTAGCTTTAAGCATCTTTTGTAAAATATTTGCATCCCATATGAAAGAAACACACCTGTGTACACCTCTGTTTAGTGGGTATCCTCGGCTGACATTAATACATGTGGCCCACAGCGTGGTGTTGTAACGAGATATTACACATTTTTGTCACCATTCTCGATGTAGGTGTTGCTGCCACAGATCTACAAAATAAGAAGTTTTACCCGATGGCGTGCTCCACAGCGGCGAAGAGCAGCATGAAGGTGATCCGGTCCTGCTCGGCGCCCACCTCCCTGCTGTACCTCTGCTGCGCTCGCCTTCGCCAGCTGCTGCCGGACTGTATGGACACCCTGGACGTGCTGCCGCTGCCGCCGGGCCTCCGCCAGTTGCTCCACAACAAACTGGGCTGGGTGCTCAGTCTGAATAGCGGCACCACAGAGGAAACCCCCGATGGGCCTGAGCGCCCCTCCTGCTCGCCCGCACCCCCCCTGGCCGGACCGTCCTCCTGTGACTCAGAGGGTTGCACTGCTGACCCCGACGCCTGTCGGAGGAAGAGATGCCGCTGGACGTGACTGCCCAGCTCGACTCCTCCCTCGTGAACACTGGCAGATGTTAATGTCCTCTGACATCTCATCTAGTGTTTCCTACCTGCCTCGAGCTTTTCCTCCACATCAATATTATCCAGTGGCGAGGAAAATAAGTGAGTAAGTGGGAAAACTGTGACGCAGTATTTCTGCCTCCACGCTTTACTGTGATCTTCTCTCATGCCGTTCAGATATCGTCGTGCTCGTCATACATAAAGTATCCAAACTAGCTTCAGTAATATGTAAAAAGGTGTGGTGTTATGTTAGCTACCATAATTTGTTGCCATTCATGTAGATGGCGATTTAGTGAAATGATGCAGGAACGGACTGTACGGTGTAACACTGAAGTAAAGTATGGCCAAATTCTGATGGTCATCGAGGTACATTTGCAAAAAGTGGGTTCAAAAAAATGAGACTGTATATTTGAGGGATGCGCTGATACTGATATTGGGCCGATATTGACTCAAATAGCTGGTATAGTGACAAAGGCGACAATCTATTCAATTATATTACATGTGTAAAGACTTTATATACTGGAATTTGTATTCCTGTTAAAGTTTTGACCAAGTTGTTGCTGCATTTAAAAAAAGTTTTACTCATGAGTTGTAATTCCTGATAACTTTGAAGATTTTTTTTTTTACCCAGTTGCTGGTGTACGATTTATTATTTCAATAATGTACACCAATTCAGTAAATTAATTTATATCTCTGTATTTATTTGTTACTTTTGTGTTATAGAGTTAGTAAAGAACATTTTTCTGATGTTTCATTCCACACAGAAGAATGATCCCAGTCACTTCCACACACTGAGGCGTACAGCTTATTAATTAAACACAGGTATCGGTATCTGTACTCTGTACTCTGTACTGGGCTTTGTTACCCAAAGCCCAGGTATCGGTATCTGTATTGGGACTGAACATTGGTGCATCCCTTTATATAGTTTGTGTTTTCAACCTGTATGCAAATAATGTATCTTGTTCTCAACCTTAATGCTAACGATGCACTATCAAAGTAATATGTTACATGTTTTACTGGCATCTGCAATTTTCTGTTGGGTTGCCAAAGTGAGACACTGTGTCTCGTGAGTGAAACAGACAGGAAGTGACACCCCAGAGGTCACAGAGTATTCTTTATTTCTCACCCAGAGGTTACAGCTCGAAGGCAAAAACATTTTAAACAAAATATTTTTGACGGATCAAAAACTTGTCAGAAGGAGTTTGAGTGAACCTGAATGTACTTTGCATCTTTTAGTGCTCCAAAAATGAAAATATTCCAGCCATCATCTCGAAACAACTAAATACACCTGTGGTTCTTGTTCCTGAAGAAACATGAGGGGAAAAATTTCATATTTCACTTTATGGGAAATATTCGAGACACTTCTGGCAACATCCATCCGTCACCATCTTTTTAAAAGTCTCCTGTTGAAATCGTTGGTAGAAACGATGGGTTTCCTCTTTTCTAAAAGACGTTAGCAGTGTACCCTCGTTATTCAGTGTCGCTCTTTTAAATCTGATCATGAGACTAGACTGCCACTCAGAACAGACTGCCGCACATGGAAAGTAACTTTTCATCGCTCGTATACCTTATTGTTTTTTAGAACTTTAAATAACAGTTAGTTTCTTTGATTGACAAAATATGAGATTATGAGCATTTTTAGTGTTTCTTTTTTTTTTACTGATCTGTTTATGCAAGTGTGTTGTTTTGGTTTTCCCAAGGCCTTGTCCCACCACTTCCTGTACCGACTCCTCTTGACTGTAATGAATCGTACTCTACTCTAAATCCTTTTAGTATCAAACACTCGGCCTTTGTTGGCCTGAAAGCTGGCTCTAAAAAGTCCCTTGTTTTATACGAATTAGATTCCAAACAGCAGACAATTAGTTTCAATACGGTTATAGAAACTTCTCAGACTGCTCCTGGAGAATAATAACAATTCATATTAATTAATAATAATCATTTTTTAAATATAGTTTACATATTGAGCACATGAGAGGACAGCAGAGAGGTGGATTATGCTGCAGGAGGGGTTTGCAATGGTTCAGTGGATGCTTTGATACTCAAACATTTACAGCCACCTCTCAGGCCTGTTAAGGTTGATTTAAAGTATTACTTGATCATAAATGAGAAAGGAGGGGAACATTTGGGTCAGGTATGTAAATAGCTCTTTATAGCTCTTATTTCTGTTCCTTTTGGAGTTTCAAACCATAACGAAAGAAGTGTAAAGATAGTGTTTGGCCTCGGTGTTGAAGCTATACAGTCTGCCAACTGCTGCCTCAGTCACCTGTCTTCGATCACGGTCGCTCCTCAAGGGTCCCGGTTCAAGTAGACGTGCACAAAGATTTATGCTACTATGCAATACGAGCATCTTATGCGCTAGTGGTTTTCAGAAGGAATGTGTGTTTTTAAGATGTTGAGATGGACGCACTGACACAACGACGGGGCTGAAGGTAGCAGAGGGCCGTGATCGTGAGTCCTGAGTAGTGGGACATGACACACTTAATGCTGTCCAGTTGTGTCACCATTGATCAGAATACTCTCCGTAGCTCTAGTAATGTAAGAGATTAGTTGTAGTCCAGCAGATGTATTTTTGTCTTATTTCACAGCATTTGTCTTCACGTTGATGCATCCAAGCACTTTTTCTTACTGTTGTACTGTAAATAGAAAAATTCTAAGTGTTTCTTCTATACCGTGTCATATTAATAATACTGTATGTGAAGGCCTTTACTCGCCTTTTTCTGTCTAACTTATCAGCATGATTTTCAGCTGAAAATAAATGAATGCTAAATATGCACAAATGACTGGATGTGTTTATTAACTAGTAAGAAAATTGTCACCTAGGAAACTGAAATATTCTTAAATTTGAATTAATTTTTTTATCTTTTCATTTTACATAAAATATCAAGTAACACTTGCCTAACATCACGGGAGTGGGTGGATTCAAAGGTCTGAACTGGGCAAAAGTAACACTTGTTATGGAATTTGACAATTTTGCTTTATGAATAGAACATTTCCTGAGTGAAATAAATAACAGGATTGCAGATAACTTATATCGTGGTCAAAACAAAACTAAACGAGGAAACGGTTCAGTTTCAGACTGACATGGACCTGAAGCCAATGTCAGAAAGTTCCTTAAAACTGTTAAGGACACCACAAAAATCCCACCTGTAGTCCATATATATTTTACATTTTTTAAGAAAAAAAAGTATCATTTAAAACTGTACGAAGGCCAAGACCACAATACTTTCATAGAGTAAAAAGACGATTTTTGAGACAAAATGAGTGTTCACATAGAACACATCGATTTAATGGGTATTTAGAATTTGTGCAGAAAATCTTTATTAATATCCTTTCTTGTCTTATACATTTGCACTTATTATTCCATCATTCCTTAATTAATTAATTAATAAATGTGCTAACTGAGAGAGGTCTTCTTAATGCGGAACCAAAATGAGCGGCGACAGTTTTCGGGGGAACTTTTCGCTGTCGGACCGACTGAGCGGAAGTTGTGTGTTTCGCTTGCGGAGGTCAAGTAGAGCTGGTGCTCCTCGACAGGGACATTCAGGTACTTCTAACATCTGATATCTGAGTTTCGTCAGTGTCGATAGTTCGGTAATCGTTAGGTAACAACTCTCAGTCGGTGTGAGTGGAGGAAAGGACTTAACCGGGTTTCTGTTACCGTCTCTAACGGACTCCGGTTAACCCGGTAAACGTTACATCAGGGCTGTAATGTGTTTACTCTCTGCACGTTGACAGCTTGCTATTTATTAGTTTCTCCTGCAACCAAAGAGCTGCTCCGTTCACATGTTGGTAACTTTACTCTCTTGCAGGATACACGTTGCCCGGTGTGTTTCTCCGTGAGCTTTGTGGAGTAACGTTACTCCGTCATGGTGAAGAAAAGGCGACTCCGTCTCATCGCCGACATGGCTCGGAAGATCCGGGCGTACCGGGAGCTGAAGTCCCGGCCGCGGGAGTCCCAGAAATACGCCCTGGACTACGAGACGATGAAGCGGCCTCACACGGGGAAGATGCTGCCCGTGCTGGCCTGGCCGGACGTCCGCAGGGAGAGCCGCCTCTTCTCCCTGCTGGCCGGCATGAGGCTCTTCGGGGTGGGCCGCCTCTTCACCCGCAAGTCCTGGCTGGAGGACCACGCAGAGCCCAGCTACTGGCAGATCACCAAGGTCAAGGTGGACTACACGGCTGAGGTGAGGGCGGACCACATCCATCCATACATCCATACATCCATCAATGCATCCATCCATCAATGCATGGATCCATCAATGCATGGATCCATCCATCAATGCATGGATCCATCAATGCATGCATCCATCAATGCATGGATCCATCAATGCATGGATCCATCAATGCATGCATCCATCCATCAATGCATCCATCCATCAATGCATGCACTGCCACTGAGTTTCGGGTCTGCACATCGTCATCCCGAGTGTCGAATTGAGCGAAAATGCAGTTTTGTTTGTCAATAATAAGTCTGTCTGGATGCACATGTAACCAAATTACACCTGCTTCCTGTGTTTTCTAGAACATGGATCACGGCAAAGCGTGGGGGATCCTCACCCTCAAGGGTAAGATTGTACCTTGTTTACTCGATTTTTAATTAAACCGTAACTACCGTTGTGATGTCATTAAAGGGCTTCGGCAGTACTTTTGGGGAGTTGCACTCAAACAAACAGCACGCAGTACTTTTGTTGCATTTTGTGCTCGTCAGGAAAACCGGAGGGCGAGGTCAAGGAGCTGGACAAGGTGATGTACCACGACTGGCGCCTGGTTCCCAAACACATGGAGCAGCAGTTGAAGGACTTTGAGCCGCTCCCCGAGCCGCCCGTGCGCTACGTGCCCTACCCGCCCCTGGTCCGCGCCATGCTGCTGGCCCAGCACAAGAAGGCCGTCGGCAGCATAAAGGCCGAGGAGCCGGTCTTGCCTTTAAGGAGGGACGTCCTGCTCAACAAAGACTATTTCCGCAAGCAGGAGCAAGACACGCAGAGGACGGAGGGGACACCGGTGTGACGCGTGTGGTTCTGAAGATGAGAATCTTGGACGTTTTTGACCAAATCGGTGTCGATAGAAGTTTTATTTCTTCTGTCCCAACACACTGGAATCCGTCACCTCCATGTCCCGATAAATCCTGGACTCAAATGACTTCTCTGCTATTTTCATCTGAAGCAGGCCTCTCCTAGTGTGATATGTATCTGTGCAATGTGGTAAATATTAAATATAAGATAAAAATACCGCTGCTATCAGTGTTTTTCTTTCCTCCTAGAGTACTTCACTAAGGTGATTACAGCCTTATGGCTCTGAGAATGCACATTAAACACGGCGACTGGGACTCAGATACTTTGACACCTTGAAATCACCCTTTTTTGTACTATCAGAAAAAAAGGAGGAGCAGAAGACTCAAGCTTTGACCACGCAGGCAAAAGTTTAATGATATTTGACCTGAGATTTGACCTTTTATGGCATATTGTTCTTATCGTAATCACAAGTTTCTGATTTAATAGCTTTGACTTCCAAGTCGTAATTACAACTCGGGGAACTCTGATACATCAGACTTGGCCCTCAATATGGAGGTGCCTGAAAAAAGAACAAATATGGATGCTTCATATCAGCCAATTACTGTTGCTTAATGTTTTAAAAGCTACATTCAAATATTTGGTGTTATATGGTGGATGTACAGCATTTTAATTCTCATACAACCATCTTGATGACATCTTCAGTCTCCTGCTAGATTTGTTGGACATGTTTTGGCAGGAAAAATGACTCCTCATCCCGAAAAGTTAATTCATTTATTATGGTTGATGTCACATTATTCCCATTACAGCTCCACCCACATCCAACCTGAGCAGAAAATTAATCCGACAGAATAACTGGATACACCTGTGTGATTATGCCCGGCTTGTAAATGTGCCTCACGATGGTGCCAATGGCATGAATGAACAGCAGTACAGAGCGGACTGATGAGCCCAGAGAAAATTAAATGTAACTTTAAATATGCAAAAATGTATTTGGTATATTTCAAATTTTTTTTTTTTTTTAAACTACAGCATTATCAGATTTATAATCTATAGTATTAAAATACTATACATTTAAAAATGTCCTTTTTAGAAGTGTTTTCTTCCCCCACAAATCTACAAAATAACATCTGATTTACCTAAATTACATTAAATCAACATTTTAACTCACTATAGTGAGAAAGTAAACAATTTGTAAAGATTTCTTAATTTTGCTTCCCCATAGAACTTTATCCTTTCTAACTTTTTATTCAACCGGCGGAAGTGGACTCGGGACACTACGCGTGCCCGCGCTTCGGAAAACATTATTCCGAAATGTGCATGCGCACGTCTTCATCCCTTCCTGCTCGTTTCAGAGTGACGTCACGTTCCTCCGGCAACCGGCAACCGGCAACCATGATCTGTCTGTTTCTGACCCTGTTTTCTTACTTCTTTCAGTCAGGTTGGTGCTGAATCTCCGTTTATTCTCCGCGTGTCGTTCATTACCGTCTAGTTTGACCTTCACACCGAACTACGTGCTCACAGTCTCCACTCCGTGAGAGCAGGAGCTGCCAACGTTCACCCAACTGACACCCAACTGACAGACGCCTCGGCTCGCGAGGAGAAGGAGCTGTTAACTGGCGAAACAATGGTGTCACGAGGAGTTCAGTCACTTAAACAGACGCAGTATCACGTGAGAGTCGCTCGGCCTTTTGAAGTGTGATTACTAACTTGAGTGGGTAGAACTACAGTTGGCTCGTGTACTAATATACAAGTACTCATAGCAGCGTAATCCACGTGTCCTCCTCGCAGTACAAGTACGTTGATTCGTCGTCCTATTAATAGGGCGCGTTAGTGCGCTGCTACGGGAGCCGGTGGGGGTCACGTGCAGCTCTGACTGCAACGGGCCCGAGAAAAAAGGGTCCGGCGGGATCCACGCGCACTTGAACGTTTAGTGGATATTTAGAGGTTTATTGCAGAAGCTGTTGTTGTATCTCTGAAGTTATATAAGCGAGGGGACTGCTAGTAAATACCTGAAAGGGATGTTTGTGCATCTAATAATCATTCCTAAAAACTAACAAATAACATTTCTGGAGATGCATGTAGCTTTTGTTAAGTCAAGTTGTTATGTGTGTATCCACAGGGTGCAGTCTGTCTGCAAGCAAAATAATATTTTGTGTAACACAGACGGATTAGATACTAATAAATGCACTCTGCAAAAGTAAACACAGCTAATGTCCGAGTTGTCATCATTCATTCAGGACTGTCAGCATTTTTCTTCGCCTCCATCTCCTGAATGACTGATGCTGCTTCTCTCCAGTCTCAAGGTTGTTTGCGGTGGCCCTCGATCACTTTAAACGCTTGTTGATTTGACCTTGGTCTTTGTCCTGTGTTATTTCTCTGATCCTAGCCTGGACCGGCGTGAATGAGCGCACCTTTATTGCCGTGAAACCAGATGGCGTGCAGCGGAGGCTGGTGGGAGAAATCATGCGTCGCTTTGAGAAGAGAGGGTTCAAACTCGTGGGCCTCAAACTTGTGCAGGTATTTGGGATGTCGGGAGACAATATTTCCAAAGTAGTTTCGTTCATGGTCCATATACATACATGATCGTTGCTATTACAATAAATGAATGATTTTTTTTGATTTGTATTTTAAGTGAATATGTGTCTGTCTTGTGTGTCATCAGGCGTCTGAGGATGTTCTGAAGGAACACTACTGGGACCTGAGGAGTAAGCCTTTCTTCAGGGGACTGATGAGCTACATGAGCTCTGGACCAATCGTAGTGATGGTGAGATTCTCCCACATACTGTACGTGTGACACTGAAGCCTTTCAAAAATCCAGAGGGTGTTTGATTTTGCTAATAACTCACATAAGTGTACAGTACATGATGTCCAGTCAAAAGCAGGAAATACGCTGATGAAAAGATGAAAAGATGAAATCAAAGCAGCTCATTTTAGATGAGAAGTAGTTTTCAATGCTTGTCTCATCAGTCTCCAAACATGAATGTGACGTTTGTGTATTTTTCTCTGCATGCTGTAGTCCTGTACGTTTCTGTGTTTGTTCAGGTGTGGGAGGGTTTGGACGTAGTCAAGACGGCTCGTAAGATGTTGGGAGAGACCGACCCCGCTAACTCGCTGCCTGGAACCATCCGAGGGGATTTCTGTGTGGAAGTGGGCAGGTAAGATCACCTGATGGCTCAGTTCTCCTCCTCCGAGGGGAAACGTGAGGCCTGATTTACAGCAGGCAGTTGTACTTGTAATAGTAAATTGTGACCAATGAAATGTATGTTGGCTGCATAATATTCAAGTGTCCCGCTGGGCCATGAGGGTGTCGAAAAAAATGTCATAATATAGTATGTCGGAAAAAATAATGAGAAAAGTCATAGTATTGTATGTCAAATAAAGTTATAGTATTTTTTTAAAGTCTTAGTATAGTATGTCAAACAAAGTTATAGTATTTTTTTTTTTTATTCAATAAAAAAGTCATAGTAAAGTCATTGTATAAAAGAAAAATTCATTAAAAAAAAGCCATTGCATAGTATGTAGAGAAAATGATAGCAGAGTATGTCATAAAGTCATAGTATACTATGTCAAAAAAAGTCAGTTATATTATTAAAAAGATAGTTATGAGAAAAGTCATAGTATAGCATGTCATCAAAATGTAGCTCAAAGAAAATATAATACTAGTAGAATTAAAATCCCTGATTTAAAATATGAGTCAAACGATTAAAATAAAAAAAATCTGAATTTGGTCCGACTGCATCCGGACGTCCTAAACATGCGAGTGTTTTGGTTCTGTGTTGCAGGAACGTGATCCACGGCAGCGACTCCGTGGAGAGCGCCCAGAAGGAGATCTCTCTGTGGTTCCGACAGAACGAGCTCCAGTGCTGGGAGGACGACAGCAGCCACTGGATCTACAACTGACGGTCTCCACGAGCTGCGTCTCCTCCGTCCTGTCGTCACAAGGTGGAGCACATCGTACCCAAGATGCATTGTTCTTTGGCTTTAGTATCTTATAGAGAGATGTAATTGCAATTGTATTATTATTTTTTTTATCTATCTGAACTACATTTCTGAGGTGAAATATCTCTTCAAAGCAAACATACACTAAGTGAGCAATCTGCTTCTGTTACGGTTTTCATTGTAGTCTTTTAGTCCAGAAGCTCATGTTTACAGTTTTTTTTAGCAATAAGCTTGGAAAAAAAAATGTGGAGCAATAATAATAATTCATAATGTTCATTGAGCAATAACACATCAGGGGACGGCCACTAAATGGCTGCATTTAAATCAACCCCGAAGGTGAATTTCTACAGGAAGCTTTATCTATAAATATTCAGGTCATGTGCTGTGCAAAGTATTTTTAAGTTACATAACAGCCAAACTGTTTACCACCGTTTTGCACATAAATATTTTTTGTCTTGTAATTGTTATGGTGAAAAAGTCAGCCAAAATATACAGGTTTCTCCTGTAATGGTATTTCCTGTGAGAACCCAACATCATGGGAGCAATCAAACACCATTATTGCCTTTCTACACACGTGTTTCAGTCCCTGTACGTTTAAATTAAGTTTCAGTAAGTGTGTAAAACGGATCACGTCACAAAGGAATACTTGAATGTAAAGTGTAGGAAGTTTTAAAATAACAGGTTTTTACTACTTTTTTGATTTGGTATCGTTGGGCTTAGTTTTCAAATGAAAGAGAAACCTGAATTAAGTGAAGCAAATTTATTTTGTTCTATAAAATAATAATGTCAAAAGCTGCTTTTTGTGCTTTTCTAAAATCCCATGATGATGTTTGAAATGCATTGGAATTGTTAAAAACAATAAATCTGTTCAGAAAAAAAATCCTTTTTAATATGTAGAGTCAGTTATTATGCTTGTTTTTAAAATAAGACACAAACACATCAGCTGTATGGTTTTTTGTTTTTTTTCAGCACACAAATATGTTTAATATTTAATCCACACAGAGATCAATGCATGAATTTCCATACTGAACAGAGAGGATGGGCTTCAGTGTGTCTGGACTTTTACAATAATCCCTGTACACATAATGACAACACATCACTGTTCACCTGCTTTACAACGAACCGTCTGATCAACAGCCAGTCGGGTGAGAGGAATGAGCCTCGGGCTGAACCCGCGACACATTAAGTGTAACCCCTTCGAACGGTTTTCTAATTGTTCACATGACTCTAGCGTGACTCTCTGATTCATATCAGGCACCAGATATTTCCTGTCTTTACATCCTCATGAGGGCGTTTTCTTTTTTTTTTTTTTTTTTTTTTTTTTTTGTTTTCATCAGGGTAGAAAATCATCATTAAATCGAGCCTCGTAAAAGCCCAAACTTCTGTTTTTGACCTAAACTTTTTTTTGACTTTCCATTTGTTTCCATGTTGGAAAATGTGATCCAAACTCGTTCACTATACACTACAATCTTAAATCCCGTAACGAGACTTCTGTAAACCGTCTCCTCGGATTCGTTTTCGCTCTCACACAGTCAAAGACTGTCGATCCGTAAACACCTCGTCCGTTAAATCCATTTAAACATATGACGGCATTAACAATCATGGATTTTGCTGATTAGCGGTTAGAAAAATCTGATTTCTGGTGGAAATGCAAGTCAGTGTTTTCATTCACATTTCTGTACCCGTGTTCTTGATTTTTTTTATTTTATTTTTTTTTGTATTGGTACAATTGATGCAATTTTGGGGCTCTGGGCTTTGCGGTAAGATGAGGTGGAGGCTTCACAGGTGACAAACTAAGTGGAGGAAGAAGAGGAGTAACTCTGGGGCAGATGCAGGACAATCGAGGTAAATATAGGAAGAGATACAGTGTGCTTACAGGGTGAATATAAGATCGATACAGAGGAGGGAGGTAGTTATGAGGCTGGGTTACAAGGCTCATGAAGATAGTTACAATGCCCTGGGTGGGACACAAACAGGATGGCAGGCAGGTTACTAGATCAGAGGAGGTACTTACAAGGCCTTAAAGTTACACGGTGACGGGGCGGGAGGGGATATAATAGTTACAAGGGACCATACATGGCTTGGAGGGTCGTTTTAGAGCCAAGAAGGAACTTTTACATGACCAGGGATAATTACAAGGTTCGGGTGGCTGGAAGCTTTCGGGGGCAGGAAGAGATTTCTTTCAGGAGATGAGTGGGAGTGGGTGTTAAAGCAGATCCGGGTGTCACTCGGGTATGTAAGACACCTGCCAGACGATTATGTGGCTTCGCTCAGCTTTACACAAAGCAGGTTTGATCTGCGAAGAAGTTCCACCACTGTCTCCTTCCTCGATCTCATCGTCCTCTCCATCTCCTGAGGAAAACAGGAAATGTAACACGTAACTTTATTTTGCTGATAATATGTTAATGTATTTTTAGTTTCTTATTTCTGTATTTGCTAAACCATCATTACAACATACAGGCTTGTATTTGTTTAAAACATCAGGAAATAATCAAAGATCAATACAAAATCAGAAAATATTTCAAATAATTTTCAAGTGTATATATATATATATATATATATATATAAAATATATATATATATATATAAAAATATATATATATATAATATATATATATATATTATATATATATATATATATATGTATTATATATATATATATATATATATTTTATATATATATTATATATATATATATAATATGACTATTATTACAAAGTTATCAGAATCTGAAGCCATGGAGACTTACATTACAAACTGTTGAGAGTTAAACTCATTAATAATAACAGCGACATCAGTACTGATAGTAATACAGCGGAGAACTGCAAATAAACAATGACATAAACTATCAACATGCAGAAACATAATTTAAGTGTTTTTTTTCCCTCATCACTCATCACTTTGCTGCATCACACAGCTGTAACTAATATATACGTGTGTGTCCATGGCATCGGGTTTATGTGAAGGTGTGAGTGCTAACCTATACGGAAGTCGATGTAGCCCTCTCCTCCACTCAGCACCAACACGTTGTGGACGCTCTGGGCCTCCGTCTCTTGGGGCGCTGTTGACCCTTGACCCTCCGATGGACTGTCCAGCACACTGCCGTTCAGCGTGGCCAGAACGTTGCCTGTCACACGGAAGAAAAATGTCAAGTTATGGTTTACATCCATTTTGTCATCATTTTAACCTGATAGACATTTGTGTGAAAATCTCATATGAATCCTTGTTGTGTCATAAGAACAAAACACAAAAAACAAAAAACAAAAAAAAAACACAAAAAACAAAAAATGTCATAGTATAGTGCATCATAAAAACAAATTAAATGTCATAGTATAGTGCATCATAAAAACAAATTAAATGTCATAGTATAGTGCATCATAAAAACAAATTAAATGTTATAGTATAGTGCATCATAAAAACAAATTAAATGTCATAGTATAGTACATAAAAAAACTCCTAAAAAAATCATAAGATATCATAGTATAACTTGTCCTTAAAAGTCATAGTATGTCAAAAAAACACAAAATAGTCATTGCATAGTATTTTGAAAAAATAATAAAAAAAAGTAATAGTATAGTAGGTCAAAAAACACATAAAAATGGCATAATATAGTATGTCAAAAAAACTATAGTATAGTATGTCAAAAAAGTCATAAAAAGAAAAGGTATAATAGTAATAATAATTATAAGTAACTATGTAATAAGTAATGATAATTTATTGTAATATAAATAGTCATAGTAGAGCATTTCATAAAAATGTCACAAAAGTGTCAGAGTATACTATGTTACACAATAAGTCATATTATAGTATGTCAAAAAGTCATAAAATGTCAAAACAAAATCATATAGTATAGTGTGTGCAAAAGAAATCATGCTAAAATATGTCAAAAAATGTATTAAAAATTCATAAAACTATCCTAAAAGGAAAAAATATATAATGAATATATATAGTCAGTGTGGAGTATGTTGAAAAAAAAAAAAAAAAAGTCAAATTATAGTTTGTCGAAAAAAAACGTATAGGACAATATGTCAAAGAAAGTCATTTTTAAAAGTTCTAGTATAGTATGTCGAATAAAAAACAAGAGTAAAAACGGGTTAAAGACAGTGAAGGTCGGTTACAGACGGACCGGTACAGGCTTCGTGCTCACCGGGTACCGAGACGAAGAACTTGACAGCATCTCGGTGTCCATGGAAACAGAGCTGGGCTTGTGCCATGGAGCAGTAAGGGATGAAGCTGCCGGTGCTCTTCTCAGAACCGTCGTCCCCGTACACGTGGATCACTCCCCCGGACGACGTGGGAGACACCTTGTTGGCTGAGGGACGAAGAACCCGGGAGTAAAAAAAAACAACTAACCAACCAGGAGGTTTAAACAGCAAATCATATGCGGTAGCAAGATTTAAAAAAAAAAAAAAAAAAACACCCACAAAATCCATATATTTCCACAGAGCAACTGAAAATGAGAAGTGATATTAGAATATAAAAAAAAGAGAAAATATTTGAGACACTTAAAGCACATCTTTTGCATGCAATGGCTCTGGTACACACACACACACATATCTTTTAGGCATTGATGCAGTAAAGCACAATGAATAAAAACATGCAAAGCCACCAATGAGTGAAAGCCCTGCTCTTATACACGGGAACAAGACAAATAATTGCACACAGAATATTTTTGGTGACTTTAAGCTCAAAAAGGACTAATTGAGTGCCTAATATTCAGTGGTGTTCACATTTAGGTAAGCTTCACGAAACAGGAAGCTTCACTCTGTTGCAGAGGAGATGAAGGTTCGACCGGGCAAGAAAAGGTAGATCACAACAGCAGGAGGGAGGGAGCGCTCCCACTTACCCCTCAGACCAAGGAGCTGTCCTCGGTGAAGGACCACCGCTACAGGAGGCGGAGGAAAAGGGGAGGAGGAGGAGGAGGAGGAGGAGGAGGAGGAGGAGAAAGAGGACAGTAACAGTTATGACCAAGACCGTCTGTGAAAGAGGGGAAACCACTGAGGGGAGGCGGGAAAACAGAAGGAGAAAAGAAAGACGAGGGAGTTCAGGGGCGAAGAGGGAGTACGCTAAAGAAGAACACAGGTAAACGCGGTATTCGGGGACTATTACCCCCTTCTCGGTCCGTTTAGCTACCTAACGATACGATTTGATAACATGCGAGTTGCTGTTAGTTTCTGCAGTTTCTCAAGGTCATGACATTAGCTGAATTTCAGATCTGAAAAAAAAGAAGAAGTAAAGTCATCTCTTATTTTGTATGGAACTAAAGGATCTACATCCCATGGTTTTAATCCAAAATGTTAAGTGACCACATGATGGTGCTGCTTTATTCAAAATCAACTGCAAACACTCCCAATATCTTGAGATAAGGAACATTCAGACAGACAAACAAATCTTACCACAAAATGACCTCCTTGCAGACGTAACGAACGTCGTCTCAAGAAGAACTGAAAACTTAAGGTTTTGATGAGACTGCTGATCACTGATGATGATCACTCACCAGAAAACATTCTCAAATGTGGATTCAAACTCTGTGGTTGTAGCGGACAAACAAAAAAAAGGGTCTAAAAAGGGTCGTTCCTTCTTCTGCCACTAGACGGGCGCTGCTTTCACTGTTTGTATTTGTATTTGAAACAAAGCTCATGACACACGTTTTGGTTTGCGAGTCACATGTTGTGAGCTGTTTGAATTAAACTCACTCTCAGTCAGCGGGATGGAGATGATCACGCCGTTTCCAGTTCCTACCCAGAGACGATTTCCACCAATCAGAAGTGCTGTAATTCGCACAAAGGAGAAGCCCAGCTTGCCAGTGCCTGTGAATTACAACCAGAGTGAATGGAGAACAGGGCGGGCATAACACCAGCATCATCCTATCCATCTTCTATTTGTTGTATATATTATGCATTTTTCTTATTTTCTTTTTCTTCTTCTTCTTCTATTCTATTTTAGTATATATTGTTCTTTCTTATGTAAAAAATGTTCTTTTCTTATGTAAAAATTGTTCTTTTCTTATGTAAAAATGCTGCTGTACCAAAAACAATTCCCTTGCGGAATTAATAAATTATTTATTTATCCATCTATCCCTCTATCCCTCTATCTATCTATCCCTCTATCTATCTATCCCTCTATCTATCTATCCCTCTATCTATCTATCTATCCCTCTATCTATCTATCTATCCCTCTATCTATCTATCCCCCATCTATCTATCCCTCTATCCATCTATCCCTCTATCTATCTATCCCTCTATCTATCTATCCCTCTATCCATCTATCTATCTATCCCTCTATCTATCTATCCCTCTATCTATCTATCTATCCCTCTATCTATCTATCTATCCCTCTATCCATCTATCCCTCTATCTATCTATCCCTCTATCTATCTATCCCTCTATCTATCTATCCATCTATCCCTCTATCTATCTATCCCTCTATCCATTTTCCCTCTACCTATCTATCCCTCTATCCATTTTCCCTCTACCTATCTATCCCTCTATCCATCTATCCCTCTATCCATCCCTCTATCTATCTATCCATCTATCCCTCTATCCCTCTATCTATCCCTCTATCCATCTATCCCTCTATCCATCTATCTCTATATCCCTATATCCCTCTATCCGTCTATCTATCTATCTATCTATCTATCTATCTATCTATCTATCTATCTATCTATCTATCTATCCATCTATCCCTATATCCATCTATCCATCCATCCATCTATCCCTCCATCTATCTATCTATCTCTCTATCTATCTATCCCTCTATCCATTTTCCCTCTACCTATCTATCCCTCTATCCATCTATCTCTCTATCTATCTATCCCTCTATCCATCTATCCCTCTATCTATCTATCCCTCTATCCCTCTATCCATCCATCTATCCATCTATCTATCTATCTATCCATCTATCTATCCACATTAACCAGTAAACTTAGTCCACGGATTCTCTCCAAAGAGTTTGTACTCTCACCCAGCATCTTGCTGACGTACGGCTCAATGTCCACATCCTGGAGATGCTGGTGTGTGTGTGCGTGGTAGAGACGCAGGGTGGAGTCCAGCCTGATTGACACCCAGACACCATCACCGATCCACGCCAGCTGCCGCACCTGGCTCTCCCTGCGAGGGTGGGCGTCGAAGGACTTCTAGAGCCGTGAAAGAATAACGCGAGATTAACTCATTATTAGGGTTTCATGTTGTTGTTGGTCTCGTTTTTTCAGTGGGATGACGTGACCGTGGATTCTTAACTCGCCTCGATCTGCATGCTCTTGGGCTGGATTACGTGGATCTTGTTCTTGTAGCCGCACCAAACCTTATCATGTACGACAGCCATGCAGCGGATCGAGTGGTGAGGCCGACCGAGGTCCATGAGGTGGTAGTTGGACAAATCCCACTGGCCATCTGTTGACAAAACCACACAAATAAAGTTATAATTATCTATTATTAACAGTTACTAGTTGCATTCATGTCAACGAAACACACTATTTCACATCAGTGCTGCTCGATGAAGCTTTATAAAAACATATCTTTTGTGACTTTCAGCCTAAATTGTGCTTTTCTTAGTTCCAGGAAGCAACTAGTAGTTTGGTGTCTGGGCATTCTGCTGAAACAAATATTTAAGATCCAAATACCCTCCGATCTGTGGAATATGGCGAGGGTCCCGTCGGCGAGGGCGACCAGCACACGACCTTTCACATGTCTGCAATCAGAGAGGAGACTGCTGCAGTTACAGAAGTTCACACGGACCAAACTACACAACATTTAGCTCCAATTACAGAGTTTAACTGTCACCACCACTTACACCAGACTGAGCACAGAGTCTTTGAGTTTGATGGAGTGGAGGCACTTCTTCCAGTTTCCAACTGCTGAGTGGACGTAGAGCCTTGAGGGAGAACAGAGGCAAGACACTCCAGAGCAAAACCAAACTGCATATAGAGTTCAAAAGAAGCACGTCATGATATTTATATGTGCTACTTGGATGGAAGATACAAAAAGAGTCTTCCTATCCAGAGTGTGAGACTCATTTCTTGAAAATATAAACTTATGGGTAAGGAAATGGTTGTAGTATGTGATTTCTGTGTGGCTTCAGATCTGAATGAGTGACTTACCAGCCGTTCTGGGCCCCGAGCCACATAGTGGGGGCCACGCTGGTGTAGTTCTTGGTCTCCTCACTTCCGTCCTCCGACTCTTGAGGCTGAGAAGTTTCCTCTTTGGACTGACCTGCGCTCCTGTGTGGACGGACGACATAAACACTTATGCTTTCCAGTTAGAAAAGGAGCTCATATTTCACCGCGGACGTGTTCATACGTTTAATCGCGCCATTCCTGGCGGTCTCTATGCAGACGGGCTTTGGCCTCCTACCTGTCGGAGGCGTCTGATAGACGAGGCTGCGGGTCGGTGAAGACGTGCTCGGTAAATGGCCCCGGAGGTCCAGATCTCAGCTCCGCGTGGCTGGCCGTTGACTCGGGAACCTCGGTGGCCTCCATGGCCTCCTCAGCCGACTGGGCGGGGTGGATCTTCCCATTCATGGGCGGAGCAGTGGGAGCTGAAGCACACACCGCCATTAAAATAAACACACAAACTGGTTAACGTTACACCTTTCTACACGGACGATAGCTGAGGATGAGCCCACCTTGTCCTTTGTCCAGTATGGGCGTGTCGGTGCGTGAGGAGCAGTTGCTACGGGCAACGCTGCAGTTGGTGGCACAGCCCACGAGAGTGATACCAGCCAACATGCCCTCCACACTGCCAGCGTCATCGCCTCCCACTCCTGCTCCTCCGTCACCTGGATCCAACACGATCTCTCCTGCTGGGTAGTCGCTCTCGCTGGCCGCTGCATACAACACGCACACATTAACACGTCTTTGTGTGTGTACACAACAACAACAACAACATCTTTGCAGGACACATTCTGGGCAAATTCCTCAGCAGAATTATTTTTATTTTTCTGAATTAATAAAAAAGCGACACTTCCTGCATAGTGTGCCTTAAAGCATTGGCAAATAGGAGATGACCATTTGCATTTGTTTATACAATTCCCAAACCTTCGACATACCAGGTGTATAAACATGCCAGCACGAAGGGTTAACAACAACTACCTGGAACGCTGGAGATGCAGAGCACGTGGGCGTTGCAGACGTTGAACTGGTCGACCAGTGAGCCCGGCTGGTTGGCATCGATGATGACCACCTTGCTGGCAGAGTGGGTGCTGGTGAGGATCCACACTCGACTGTTCATGGTGTCCGTCTCCTGGAGCTCCTTTGACTGGGCGGAGAGAGGAGGGAGGGAGGAGGGGAGGAGGAGAGGAGAGAGAGGAGGAGGGAGGAGGGAGAGAGGAGAGGAGGGAGAGAGGAGGGAGGAGAGGGAAGAGGAGGGAGGAGGAGGGAGGGAGAAGGAGGGAGGAGGGAGAGAGGAGGAGAGAGAGGAGAGAGAGGGAGAGAGAGAGAGGAGAGAGAGGAGGGAGAGGAGGGAGAGAGGGAGAGAGGAGGGAGAGAGGAGGGAGAGAGAGGAGAGAGAGAGAGGAGGGAGGAGAGGAGAGGAGGGAGAGAGAGGAGGAGGAGAGAGGAGGGAGGAGAGGAGAGAGAGGAGGGAGAGAGGGAGAGAGAGAGGGAGAGAGGAGGGAGAGAGAGAGAGAGGAGGGAGAGAGAGGAGGGAGGGAGAGGAGAGAGAGAAGGGAGAGAGAGGAGGGAGAGAGGAGGGAGAGAGAGGAGGGAGGGAGAGGAGAGGGAGAGAGAGGAGGAAGAGGGAGGAGGGAGGGAGAGGAGAGAGAGGAGAGAGAGGAGGGAGAGAGGAGGGAGAGAGAGGAGGGAGAGAGGAGGGAGAGAGAGGAGAGAGAGGAGGGAGAGAGAGGAGGGAGGGAGGAGGGAGGGAGGAGGGAGAGAGGGGAGGGAGGAGAGAGAGAGAGGAAGTAGGGAGGAGGGAGAGAGGAGAGAGAGAGAGGGAGGAGGGAGGGAGGAGGGAGAGAGGAGGGAGGGAGGAGGGAGAGAGGAGAGAGAGAGAAGCGAGGGAGGAGACAACAGGGTTTTAACACAATGACGACTAACTGAAAAAGGACGCGGTTCATGACTGTGTCCTAAACTTTGTTTTTAAACTCATCCATAATATGTGAATCTGATTTTTCCACATCTATGATTCTAGTTGAGTGTGCAGTGTTAGTTTTTAACGACTGTTAGTAGTAATAAAAGTAATAAAAGTCCTAAATTTCCACCTTCCTCTTCTCTGGGGAGTTGTGGCTGCTCTTCTTGCCAGCTCCGTTCTCATCAGCGTGCAGGGGGTCGCTGCCGCCCGACGGCGCTTTGGCTGGTACCAACTCCTGGCTGCTGGCCCTCCATCCTGTCAGGTCCACCCCAGCTGCACACCACAACTACACACACACACACACACACACACACACACAAATGCATAATTGAAAAATTGTGATTGAGATTGAGGTGCCACCTGAACACTTTGAGTGACTTAAATAAATCACCTCTGGCCAAATAAAACCACTCAGCTGTAGCACCTTTGTTGTTGTTGATTACATCTTGCACTACTGTTGTGTTTTGTTAGTTAATTTAATATTATTATTCTATTTGTTGTATATATTGTGCATTTTTCTTATTCTTCTTATTTTACTCTATTTTTGTATATATTGTTCTTTCTTATGTAAAAATTGTTCTTTTCTTATGTAAAAATGCTGATGTTCCAAAACAAATTCCCCTTGCGGGATTAATAATAAAGTATCTATCTATCTATCTATCTATCTATCTATAAATGCTATGGAGCCCTTTTTCCTCCAGGTGGGGCATCAAGCATGAAGTCTGATGGAGACGTTGCCCGACCCTCCCACCGTCTCACTGCCTGAGTTCCTTGACACATTGGACCGCGATTGGCTTCCAGACTAGTTGCGATATCACAAATCATGCTTGTACTTACACGCGTTAAACTGAGATTCAAGGTGAGCAAACGTTCCCTGATGGATATTAAATCCTTCGAGAGTCAAACTGAACATAAATTAAATTAAATTAAACATTAAATCAAATGTTTTGAGCAGAGCTACGGTGGTTCACGTCCCCTGAACGCCTCACCTTCCTGTTGGGGTCCTTCTCCACCAGAGGACGACAGTACACCGGGACCGGGACATTCTTCATGCGGTTGTCCTCTTTCTCGACAATGGTCTAAAAACAGGAGGTGATAAGAGGTCAGGAGACGATCGGAGGAGGGAATTATCTTGTTCCAAAAGAAAACTGTTAAAATGTTACTGGCCTCTAACGAAACACAAGAACATTGTATGCACTTTATACATGCAGAGTTTTTTGGTTGAGAAATATGTCACGCCACTTTCTTGAAGTGCATCAGTGCATGTAGGGATGTCAGAGGATATATCGCCTCTTCTACAGTGGATTTATCTCTGCTGATTAATACACGTCAAATCGGTGCAAAATGGTGCTTTTAGAAAGAAGCTACTCTTCGATTGTGGCACCAACATTTTATCTTTATGTCAGATTATTTTGTTTATTAAACTCCATTATAGCTACATTGGAAATAACCTGATGGGATGTCATGTTGTCGCCAGAAATAAGAAAAATACACAAAACAATGGTCCCAGAAATACAGAAATTACTTTGTCTCAGATTTTACAATAATACTTTGTAACTTAAAAGCATTTTATGGTTGATTTTTTTAGTTTAAGGAAGAACACGAAGAGCAAAACAGAAGAGGTGTAAGTAAGTAAGATGACAGAGTGTTGAATAGGGCAGGTTGAGACAGAGGTTAAAGGTTAAAAGTGTAAATTAGATGGCATCAACTCCTCAAAGACAGTTTATCAGAGAGATGCAGTCATAATGTGTATTTGTGTTATATCATGACTCAAAATGAAAAGTGTCCCTTGATTTTCATAAGTTGAGTCGCACTTTATAGCAGAGTTATACTAAGATTGGTCTTAGTTTGCAAAGTACAGGAAATGTTGTCTAGACTATCTGGATACGTGTTAAAGGTTGAAGTATAAGAGAAGGGAAGCCATGCTGGAACTCTCCCGGGCTCACTTGCCTGCGGTCTCTTCAGCGGGCTGTCCTGAGCGCTCTCCGGCGGACCCCCAGTCTGTGGGAGACCAGAGTTAGAGCCACCTGCCTACCAACACACACCAAACATGTCTTACTGTTAATAAATCCCATAAAAAGACCAAAATCAACATGAATAGATCATTTTTTTCTTTTATGGACTCAAACAAGAGTCGACAACGAGTTTAAACTTTGGAAATTTGGATGTAAATCACACTTTGTAAACCTGTGGAAGAGTCAGCATGAGAAATTCAAGTTGATAAAAATATTGGTTTAAACATATACTTCTAACTTAAATGTGTTTGCATGTGTAACTTCAGTGTCACACAGATTAGTGTGGGAGATTTGAGTGCTGAGTTTCACAATCAGTTATATATTTTTATTTAAATGTTCTTGTGTGACCTACCCGTTTAAAACTAACTTGAATACCTCATGAATGTGTTTACAAAGAGATATAAACAGCCAAATTATTTCATCATTTCACAAGCTTGAAATCGTTTGAGTCCGGGGGTTTATACTAATGCATTTGTGTGTTTTTGTTGTGTATGTGCCATTTCAGGGAGGTCTCTGACCATGTAGGACGAGGGTGTGCGTGTGTGTGTGTGTGTGTGTGTGTGTGTGTGTGTGTGTGTGTGTACCTGTTTGAAGCGAGACGGCACACTCCAGCCACAGGCCTGCATGATGCCGTCATCGCGGCGCATGTGCTCGCGGACCTGCCGGTACTGCTCACGTCGCTGCTCTCGACGGGCCAACAGTGCCGAGTCACTGAGGAGAGACGCAACACTGTTACTGGCCAGTCTGGAAGCAATGGGAGGGAAGAGAGAGAGAGAGAGAGAGAGAGAAAAGAAAAGCGAAGCGTTAGCAGCCTGGCCAGCCAGCAGCGAGGAAAAGATGAAGAGGAGAGAAAGAGAATAAAAGCAACAGCAGTTATCAGCATAAAATAAACTAAGCTTTATTCTAACTTCAGCAAAGAAATGTGTTAAACACACTAAAGGGAAAATCATGTTTAGAATTTGCGTTTGTATGCGAGTGTTGTATTTGTGCGTCTATGTTTATGTGAGAGGTTGAAAACAACTTGAGAATGAGATGTTTGCCATCCAATCTGGCTTTACACTCAAAATAGTTAGGTATGAGAAATGTTTAATCCCGTTGAAGGTCATGTTCATTATCAATTAAATCTGAACTTTACAAGTTCTACCATTAAAAAGGATTGTATCTTATCTTCCCAAATCATCTCTTTTATGACATTTGTGCAATAGTCATAAAAGGCGTTTACCCAAGATCCCCATCAGACAATAGTCAGAATATTTCCTTTAATCATGCATGACGGGATTTGTCTGAATGGGATTTAAAGGCATTCACAGCCGATCCAGGATGAGAACAATGTGTGAATTTAAAAACACACATCTCCTCTCCATGTGTAATTCTGGCCAACGTGCTGGAAGCTCTCTACTCTCCCAGCTGCTACGAAGCGAGCAAGCGACCAGGCGTTCAGACCGAAGCAGAGTGAGAGGAAGCTGAGGACGGAGGTTTCGGTGATGCGTGACACGGCGTGTAGCCCGGTGGCTGCTCACTCTTCGGGGAAGAACTCCAGCGTGCGGTTGGAGGTGGAGATCTGGCACATGGTGTGGCTGCGTCGCTGAGAGAAACCAGCGGGCGAGGGCGACTTGTAGTGGATGTTGACGCTGTAGAACGGCCGCTTGACAGGCGGAGGGCTGGACGATGTGCTGAAGAGACGCGCAAAGCTGGTGGATGGAGGGAGAAGAGGAGGTTTTACTTTTGACGTTTCACCAAGTTCATTAATTCAGGGTTTCAGTAAACTTGTAGTCTCGTTAAAAAAAAAAAAAAATAAAAAAAAAAAACGTTGAATTAAAGCAGAATCTCACAATTGCCAGATGGTAGACTTCTTTTTCTCTTGGATTTGAGGACTCTCCCTGGACGCCCTGAGAGGAAAGAGAGGTGTGAGTCAACGGAAAGGAAATCAAAGTAAGGCGAAGCCAGAACAGACCAAAATGTTGAGCCTAAACTCAGCAAACGTCTCCGACACGTCCGAGTCCCTCCGAGTCCCTCCGAGTCCCTCCTCTCTAGTTTAAAGCTTTCCTTCCTCTACCTGATCATCTCTGTCCACCGTACGGCCTCCTGCAGCTCCATCAGCCTCTCTTTGTACTGGTTCCTCTCCATCAGCACGCGGGCCATCTCCACCCGGGTGAACCGCCGCCGCTGCGTCATGGTCATGTCTCCGTCCTGCATGGGTGATGAAAACTGCCCACACCAGAGCCATTTATTAATTTATACTCAAGGTCTGAAAACACAGATTTACTGGCAGAGGTCTGCAGTATTCAGTTTTAATTGATTAAAATACTTTTTACACATTATACTAGTGGTGATGAGGAAAATGAACACGGATATCTCCATGCACACCGATTCAATGTGTAGGACGAGTGATGCAGGAAGGGTCAGAGACGTTTTTTTTTTTTACTCACATCATCGCCTGCTTCATCCTTGGAGTCCCGGGACGCACCGAGAGCCTCTGCTCTTAGCCTGCAGCACAAACGCAAAAAAACTGTGTTACACAAACTATATTTCCTCTTTCTGGCTTTTGAACTTCTGGTCACGCAGGAATGAGTTGATGCCACAAGTCCACCGAGGCTGGGAGTCCCTGAGGGACCCAAGTCTGAAGTCTGGAGGCAAAAGAAAATTCTGTGGGGAAAAAAATTGCTGAACGACAAAAATATATCCGGAAAGCAGAGTATTTGAACTCAGTGGGAAGTCTCACACAGTTTGATCCTCTTTACTGTCCATCCATCCCAAATTTACTACCATGCATTTCCTCTCTGACTTAAGCTGTCGAGCTTCGTAGGCGTACCTAATGTACCTTAAGATTTATTGGGTGTAAAAATGTTGCTCAGCCTCTGGAACTGAGTCCAGGGGAGTTTTAACTTTATAGCACTTTATGGCACTTTATGGCACTTTATGGCGTAGTAGTTGGTCCCACATCAGTTATCCATCTGCCGGTAAAAAGGCATCCCTTTCCAATGTGAGCACCTTCATCCATAAACACAAATCAACTGCCACACTGACGTATTTATTTACTATGAAACCTTTTGCTCAGATGTCATACACAGACTGGCTTTAGGAGAGTTTAAGAAACACATTTGAACTGCAGGCAAAAATGTCCGATAAAAGTTAAAACGATTATACGGCAAAATGACCCTGGTTCTCGTACTTCGCCAGTTTTTCCATGATGTTACTTTTCCTCTGTGTCTGTTGCCAGGATTTATTAATTTGGTAAGAAAAGAAGGGTCACTCAGGATTACAGGTCAACAGTTTAAACCATTATATTGAGGGATACAAGTTGTTGTCCTCGAGCTGCTGCACTAATTATTTAACCTGCTTATTGTTGTCTGTAGCGTCTCCAAATGTTTTTTCTCATTACATTAATTTAAAAAGGAGCATGTTGTTTTCTTCCTGAGCTCATCAAGTTATTAAAAAACTAACTGTCACCTCTTGAGTTCTTCTTCCAGCTCCTTGACTTTGGCGTCCATCTTGTTCTTGGACTGCCTCAAAGCCTCCAGCTCCTCCCTCAGCACCTCCTGCTCCCCCGACAGCTCGTCCACTTTGGCAATAAGGTCATTTTTCACAATGTTGAGAGCATTTCTGTGGAGCAAAGTGCAGAGAGAGCAGGAAGTAAGACATCAAAACCAGCTCCAGGAAACTACAAGTTGGGCTTTCATGTTTACGAGCAAACCGTCTGCATCCAGAAGAGGTGCCGATTACTAAACACCATGACCAGAGGAATGACTCACTCATTTGAACATGTTTTTAGAGCACAAACAAATCTTTCAGTGTCTATGAAACACATTTGAAAAGAAAAAAGGCAGAAGGTGTACGATGATGAACACTAACACAGACACGCATCTTCTTACTTGGTCTCTAGGAGCTGTTTGTTCTCCGTCAGCAGGTTCTCCACCTCCTTGCCCATCCCTGAAACAGTCACAGTCACATCTCTGTTAATCGTCACACACCATAGAAAAACATCCATGAGTCAATAAATCCATTAATCGATAAGCAAAATGCATTTCCCAGATTCTTTTCATGGCGCCTCTCAGACCAGCCAAGGTAAGTGTCTGTTGAGGAGCAAATAAAAACCTCCTCAGAAGCCAAAGGTTTAATAAATCAATGAAATTAAAATGAATGGACAGATTATTGATTAAAGCACTCATGTTAACAGGGAAGCTAAATCAGGTTGAAAAAGGGAAGGTTTGATTTTAAATATTGGGAGAACGACAATTTTTTAAAACGTTAGTTGACTCTTTTTCAGACAGAGACCGTCCTGGAGCGTCTTTGACTAACATTTTAACTTTTAGTAGTTTACCACCTTGTGACAACCTTCAGGTACAAGTACAACCACAACCCTCAAAATAAATCGCGTCATTTGATCAAAGCTTTACCCTTTTCCATGAGTGCACATGTATTCAGGGTTGATCCCTTAACCATGAAGGGTGTTAACGTCATGCTCAACCTGTTGACTTTGATATTAAATCTCTATTATTTTAATCATTGCCAGACATTAATTGAAAGGTGTACGTGCAAGCAGCAAGCACTGTGCAACAGAAGCCAAGCACACAAACTGTAAGCAGAGATTTCAACTCAGAGAAAAATTTGGACATGAGGACAAACAAAAGAAAAGCCAAGAGTGTTGTCTCCAGTTGAAGACGTATTCACCACACAACCTATTTATCTATCTCGTATTTGTATCTTCTCTATAAGATCTTTCTCCAGCAGTGTTCCTATCGCATAACAAGGTATTTTTAGTCTAATGTTCTGTAAATGAGCAGCTCATTATTGACAAATATCTAAACATTAGGAATGCGAGATGCACAGGTGGTACAACATGTAAATATAAAGCAGCACAAAAAAAAAAAAACAGACACAAAGAAGGAACCAGAAGGATGTGTAAGCTGGAGGCCAGGGAATGACATTACAAGCAAATGTGACCATGAGCGTGGGCAAAGTGAGCCTTACCGAAGAAATCATCACGAACTGGAGGCAAAAGAAGAAGAAGGGAGGGGAGAAAGGTCGGACAGGTGAAGAGGAGAGGCCACAGATCAGAGAGGGAAAGGAGAAGGACAGGAATGGAAGAGAGAAGATGCTGATAAGCATTTATTATTTTGGACTTGAAGAAGAGCAGCAGGGCTAAAGAACACAAAAGCCCTCGAACTGAAACAAGAGAATACTTCTGTGACCCAACAGTGTATTTGTCTTAAAGTCCCAGTGAAACAGCCTTTTTAAGAGCACACTGCCTCTGTGAAGTGAAGCATTTCCTATTTGAACATGAATCTGGGTGGATGGCTCTAAACCAATGGGATGTACTGTAAGTCTGGCTGAGTAGTGTATTATAAAAAATACTATTGACTGAAAGCTTAAGGAATGCAGACGGATGTAGCTTATGGCAATCACTAAAGATTAAAATAATTTCACTGTGACTTTAAAGGAATAAGAAAAAAAGCTTTTACTGCATGTGTATGGATATTGGGCATCTACAATATCATCAAAAACTCCAGTTGCTCGACCAATCAATGAAAAAATAACATTAAAAATTATATAACAGCATAATAACAATAGCAGTGAGCCTATTTTTTATTTGTATACACTGGTTAATAACTGCTCTCAGATGTGGAGTTTAGAAAGTAGACGGGAGTCGACAGAGTAAAATGAAAAATATACCAACCAATGCATGTTCAGATACACACCTGAGAACTCCCCTATGGGTGTCACCAGCAGAAGCACATAAAAAGGGAAAAAAGAAACGGGTGAGAAGTTATCAGATGGACAAGAAGACGGATCAAAGCTCCCGCTCTATTTCTGCTGTATAAAAATCAGGGACAAAAAAAAAAATCAGAACCCAAAACAACCCAGAAATGAAGAGAAACAAAATCCACCAACTGTGGTCTAAAACAGGCTTACTTCGGTAAATAATAAGCAAAAACATTGCAATGAAAGCTGAGAAATATAAAAAAAAAAAATGCAACATTTAAAAACAGGTTCTGTTTAAATCAGCATTTAACATGCTTCTGCCTCATAGTAGAGAAAAACACAGAAATAATAAAAGTAAGACTGCATGAATGGGCAGCTGGGGTTTGGCGTGCAGCCAAAGAGGGACTATGTTTGTTCATGATGTGACGCAGGGATGAGCCGCTGGCACGGCACCATGCAGGGTAAAGAGTCCGAGTCATTCGCATTCACACGGCGTCACACGGAGCTCCTGCCCCGACGCGACGCAAAGCCAGAGCCGATGCCGCCTCGGTGCAACGCGCGCATGCATCCGCCTCCGCTTCCTGTGCTTTGGATCTACGCTGACTCTGATATCGCTGAGTGTAATGTGACATGTTGGCATGTTAGCAGACAGTCGAAGTCTCAAGCTTCACTTTCACCGGCTCAAGGTGAACAACGATCACCTCAGGAGGAGGTGAAGGAGGCAGCGGTGCTCCTCTGAGGAGAACGACTTACCACTGGCCGAGAGAGACCGGATATCACTACGCTGCAACTGTTAAGCTTCAAGATAATAATTTAAACTGATACAACTAACGCAGTCAAAGTCTTGTTCATACCTAGCAGCTCGGCGCCTGCATCTACATCTCCGATGATGTCCGACTTGGCGTCTTTGATCTCGTGGTAGAGCGAGTCGGTGTTGATGCCGAAGGCCTCGTTCACGATGCCCTGGGAGGGGCTGAAACACACAGTAGAGTCCATGAGACTAAAGCTGTGACGGGACCAACACATCTCACTTACTCCCTCAAGTTACGGCATTCAGGGCCTCAGACTTTCACCAAGATTCAGACGGGTAAACGGCACCAAAAGCATAAATATATAAAGACTGCTGGGTAAAAAACACAAAACACCAATGAGGAACCAGCAGTATGAATTCAAATTAAAACCTATTTCTATTCATTATAATCAAAATATGAGACTTTGTGTAAAGCTGTCCTTCAAAAGTCTGGCAACTTGGTGATTTTCAGATTTTTAACTTTACTGCCACTGACTTTGTTTGGATGAAAAACTTTCTTTGAGCCAACGGACTACAAATCTGCATACAACAAAACCAAGAACAGAGAATGACTGCCGACTGTTCACTATGATGAATGATCTAACTCAACCGAGCAGGTCTTTGGTAACTGATACCTGTTTCCTCCTCCGTACACACGGGCGTCCACACACATGTCCAGCTCAGGCGTGGAGTCGATGATCTCCTGAAACTCCGACCACTCATCGCTGCTTCCCATGCCTGGAAAAAAAAACAGGCAGGAAACACAACCGAACTTTAACTTTTTACCCGTAAACATGTCGATGACGTTGTCTTTGCTGCACGTTGCACCACGCCGCCATCGGGGAGGGACCGGCGGCTCAGTCTGAAGACGTATTTGGTGACGCGCTCTTACCGATGCTGACGTTCCTGGTTTCCTGGGAAACCTGCACCTCCATATTCCGGCTGAGCCGCTTGGCACTTTTCCTGCGGTTCCCAGTCCGCATCGCGTCAAACTCGGACTGCGGCACGAAGCCCTCGTTGATGGGGGTGACGGTGGCGGAGGGGACGGAGGAGGTGGGTGTGTTGGACTTGCTCCCCGTGCTGCTGGGCGTGGCCGCCACGGAGTCGGACTCCGATCCATCCTCCTGGGTGGTTTGAGACGATGACATGGGAGCAGGAGACACACGGCATCACATGAGCTTTATATCGAGAAGGCACTGACATCTTACCTCTCACACTATTTTAACGATTCCAGTTAGAGTCAATTATGACTTTCTTGTCAGCAGCTCAATGGTTTATGGTACGGATCCATTAAGTGTGTCAAGGCTTCATGTCATCATGAATAACAATGGATTTATAGGACAAACTATTATCCCTATTCTTTTTTTTTTGGGCTATTTTGATTATGGATTCCGTATTTTAACTACTATTGTTACATTTTTATCAAAATGTATGGCAACTTTATGTGAGAAAATGCTAATTTATCAGTGACTTCGTGATGCATGAAACCCACGAATAAAATTAATTCTGATGCTTTTTGTGGAAAGTTAACAACTCAAATCTTTGAGTTCTGAATTAATTCTCAGCAAATATTCTAAGTTGGACTTTACAGGTTGTCCAGCATCTTAAAGTCTCTGTCACAGTACAAATAACGACACTTAAAATAAGGGTTTCTAACTCCTAGAATGTGACTTTAAGCTGCTCATAAGCTCTCAGCATGTCTTCATAGCTTAACACGAGGCCAGCCACTAGAAGAAAGAAAGACTCTGTTCATTTTTTCCTTTACCTCGGCTGTTTCTCTCACAAATAAAGCAATAGCTTAAAAAATAAATAAAAAAGGGACATTTGCACATTTGAACTTAATGCACGGGAGTAAACTAAAGCCGTCACACTGTTTTTGTTTTCGGAGCTTTTCTACCAATATAATAACTGAAAACCAAGTTTATACATCAAATAAAGATGCTGAGTATACAAACTATTGTATTTGCCATCATAATATGTAATACTTATATCTTGAGGGCCGGCATGGTGTTTTCTAGGACTTAAAATGTAGTGCTTCACACAAAAAGAGTATTTCTTCTTTAAGTCGATAAAAAAGTCGAGCAGAAATAACATGGACCCTGCTTGCTTTGAGTCGACATATAAACCGAACAAATCAGACTTTTCATCCAAGCGATGTGAATTAAATTGTTTCCTCAAAAGTGACACGAGCAGGCGTGGGACGGGAGGTGGTCCCGTGTGGGCGTGGCTAGTAAGTAGCAGTAAGGCCGGCCCCTCCCCTTTCTCCACCCTCCAGGCTGCGGTTGCGGTGGTGGAGGAGGAGGACACGGCCGCTGTCTGTCCCACCTTGATGGGCAGAGCAGAAGGAAGACCGGCCGAGCTCGCTGACCTGCCAGGTGTCTTTCCCGGGCATCATCCTAGCCCCCCCGAGACCCCCACGTACCATGCCCTCGCCGCTGGGGTACAGGCTCAATGAAGGAGGGCGCTCCGCTTTGCTGCTGGCACAGGAGACACAGGGAGGGGTGGGGGGATTAACGTGAGGCCGATTATTGTTTATTAATCTATCTTTTTTTTTTTTTTTTAAATCTTCTATTCTCCAGGGCCGAGGGTTTTCCTGGCATGCATTAGCTGCAAGGCACAAATAAAAACCTGTACAACATTTCCAAAAATATGCTTGTTCTCTGGCTGAGTTCGAGGAGATGATTGATACAACTGTCACGACATGACAAACGTGAAATTTAACATCGTAACAACAAACGCCTGCAATCAAACCAGCATCCTTATATAATGAATATGAATAATGTAGAAATAGAGCAAGATAGGGAAAGAGGTTTTAGGGGAAAGGGCAAAATGGCCAATTTAAAGCCGTAAAATGAAAAGCAACAAGGGCTCAGAGAGCATGCAGTCCAGTCCACCAGGCAAAACACATTTCATTCACGAGCTTTCTTAAATTACTGGGGATAAAGATGCAAGTCATTGAAACAGATGGAGCCATCAATGCAGATGACTACAGGTAGTTTGTGGAAGACTCAACACAGATAAGACATCTAAAGATATTCCTATAAATGCACGATAAAGGAATTAGCTCCCTGTATGGCTGATTAACTACATGCAGTTATTTTGTTGTGAGACAAAACTGCCTGAAACTGTGTGTTCATGTATCCACATTTACTTATCTCTGCTGTTTTACAAAACTTCACACTTTTTGTGTAATGGTCAAATAAAATCTGGTTTTCTTTCATTATCAGAAAATAGTCAAAAAATAAAAAAGTACAAGAACTGCAGAAGATAATACCCATTTCTCTTTTGCTTAATATCAATGCATTTCCATTTTATTGCTGAAGACTGACAGATATAAAACAAGCAGAGCAGGCAGACAGACAGGCAGACAGACAGGCAGACAGACAGACAGACAGACAGGCAGACAGACAGACAGACAGACAGACAGACAGACAGACAGACAGACAGACAGGCAACTCATGGGGGAGAAAGAGGAGAAAACTGGAAAATGGGATTGTTGCTTTACATGACCTCTGAACCATTTCCCATTTCATTATTTGTTATCACACATAACTAATATAGCAAAAGGAACATTTCTCGAGGCGAGGCAAAAATATGAGGAGATCAGCAAATTTGAAGTCACACTTTAAGTGTAAAGCAGGCCGGTTTATACGGCGGAGCTGAGGGAAGAAATGTGAGGGCACTTGTGGGACCTCGTTGGATTTACCTTTTCCTCCATGTGTGGCGTTGACTGTGATAACAGCAGCAACAGAGAGCAAGCCAGCAAGACAGACAGACAGACAGTGATTAGAGAAAGACAGGTGACAGGAACATGCCATGATACATGGACACACACACACACACACACACACACACACCTTTACAAGTTGACTTACAATTCTGAACTTTTTGAAGATCAGTCTTATTCTTATTAAAAGTTCAGATAATCATCAATTTGTCTTTTAAGTCTAATCGGTGTTTATAATAAAGTATTTCTGCTACAGATGTCCCACCTCTCGTCTTACTTCGTGCTTAATTAATATTCAGGACTCATCGGTCGGCCAATTGCTCAAAAAAAAAAAAAAAAAAAAAGAAACTGGGGAAAAAACTCCAAACTTTCTTTTTTTCCTAAATATTTCCCACAAGGCTCATAATGTCCCGTCTTCTCTGTCAAAGAGTGAAAAGCAGCAGCCGTTCATCAGCAGCCTGACAAACAAAATGCCAGCATCAACCCACCATGAGAGCGTTGAAACATGAAAATACACTCAGGACAAAACATGAAACACCAGCAACGAGACGATGGGAGAACGTTACGATTCAAATCCACACAAAGATGCACGAACATCCTCTTTACACCGACACACACACACACACACACACACACACACACGTTACATCCACTCACGTTCGTCCACTGCCGGGGGTTTCTGATTGGCTGTTGCTTCCTGCCTGCTGCATTTTGGACCGCTCTATGTGTTCGACGTACGTCTGGATCATCTGTGAAGCAAGACGCCAAGAAACAGAGAACAAATGTGAGAAAAGAGGGAGAGGACAATTAAATGTTTACGGATGAGAAAGCATGAGAAATCCCCCTGGACTGGTGAGTAAAGGAGGTGCGTGCAAAAGGGTTATAATTATTACATTTCGAGATATAATTAACTAAATGTTGGGTAACTTATATTAAAAATGTTGTGATCCAAAAGGACAATCAGATTAGTTTAAAGTTTATTTGCATTTCTTCGAGCATTATCACAGGTTCATATTCATAAAGACAAAACTCACTTAAAATAGTGAATTATTTAGCTGTTATATGAAATCAATATTCAGGAGACCACACACTCTAAAATAGACTAGTTACAAATAGAATCAGATAATATTACTCTTAAATACTTGTATTTATTTATTACAAATCACTTCAGTCTCATTTCAGTGCACACACTTTGTTTTCGATGTTTCTCTCATGTCTTTGCTTGTGTTACGTAATCCATAACATCAATAAATCTCTGCGCTTACAAGTGGTTTCTTAGCTGAAACCAATGGCTGACTGCAATTTATGAAAACAACATTTAAAATAAATAAAAATAGCAACATAAAACATCTGGTTTGTAGAAAATTGTCTAAAAAAGCAAAACATTGGTTTTCTCCTTCACAACAATATGTGGCCTTCTAAATAGCAGGAGCATTTGAGGATGATAATACTAACAGTATTCACAGTACTATTAGTTCACAGGTATACACAGTATATATATTTTTGGTGGATTTTGGAGATAAAACAATAGAAATATAAGAGATTATGCTAGAAATGAAAGGAGGGGCTCCAGTTGTGGTTGGGATGAATGTTGGCTCTTACCTCGGTGTGGCGCTGGTGCAGAGCGTTGTACTCTTTCTTCATGTCCGATTCTCGCTCCTCCAAACGAGTGACTGGGAGACACAGAAGAGTTTAACAGCAGGAAAACACCAGGAGGGACTCTGATAGTTAGACTCAACCCTAAAGTATTGTTGTTTTAGCCGGTATTTAAGATATCTAGCTATTTGGGTCTGAACTCCAGAAAGAAGACAAAGTTACAGGTAGTTTTCTAAGAAGAAAAAGAGCCAATCAAATACAGTATGTAGGCCAGTATTCATGAGGTATTCTAAGTGAACAAAAGCCTCATGATCTAAAAATACAACGTCCTCCAAAAGTGTTTCTACTTCCCGTTTTAGCTTTTGTGTTTTTCTTAAGTTTTCTTTCATTTGTGTATCTGAAGAAAAACAGCTGGAAGAGCTGCAGCGCTATAAAGTGAAATTCAATCAAATAACGTTTAAGAAGTCAGTCAATGTCCAGGTAATGGGCCTAGGCCTCAAGTACCAGTCTCAACACCAAGCCTTCATGTTTGTGGTCCCGAGTTTAGCTCTGGGACCTTCATCAAGAGCAGCCACATGTGCTACGCCTACAGTACATCATGGGGAACACGGGCGTTGGAGGTGAGGAGGATGTCTGTCCACTCACTCTGGTCAGAATAGTTCTTGGTCTTGAGCTCCTGCTGCTTCCCCTGCAGCTCCAGAAACTCCACCTGCACCTGCAGGTCCTTCTTCTCAGCTTCCAACGCATCCTCGAACTCAATGAATTTCTGACGGCAGACATAAGAACAAAATTGACGCCTTGTATTACACCAAACTGCACTTAAAGTGGCAGGTTACGCAACGTTGTAATTATTGCATTAGATTACTATGCTTGTGGTTAATACACGGCGTCGTCCTGGAATTGTGAAATTGTTCACAGCAGCAATCACCTTTTAAAGAGCTTCGGAGGAACGAGCAGTGCAGTCTGCATGAGTCAAAGACTAAGTGTGAGTGTTTGGATGAGAAACATGATATATGTAAAGCCTTTGTCTCGTACAGAGAGGTTGGAGTTCGTCAACAGCTTTATAAGATACCTCAGTTGCTCCTATGGTGTACACGTTAACTCAGTAACTATGGAGCAGGCAAACACAAAAGGCATCTACCTCCCCTTCACATTGCCTGTTTTTTTTTATGTAAAGCTCTTCACAATGACGCCCTTTTTTCTGTGCAGCAAGTCCACAATAAGTCTTAACACTGTAATCCCTCCGACTGCAGTGAGACTACGGAACCAGGAATATGCTGCAGATATCCACCGCTCAGAAAGGCTTCAACGCGATGACCTTCAGTGGGATACAACAACTGAGGAAGCTCTCCGGCACCGTGGAGAACAACACTCGACGTGATCGTCGTATGCAGAGTGGAAGATGAACCAATTAGTCCTTTCAGCTCTGAATACGCTACTCTTCTTCTTCTCCTTCTTGTCTCGTGTGAATCAACTCACTGACAAAAGATTTGGGACTCAACAAAAAGCCAATTTGCATATTATTATTGTCAACTACAAAGCTGAATAAACAGCCGTCACACGGTTTTTGTTTTCGGAGCTTTTCTAGCAATATAATAACCGAAAACCAAGTTTATACATCAAATAAAGATGCCGAGTATACAAACTATTGTATTTTCCATCATAATACGTAATATTTATATCTGGAGGGCCGACATGGTGTTTTCTAGGACTTAAAATGTAGTGCTTCACACAAAAAGAGTATTTCTTCTTTAAGTCGATAAAAGCAGGGATGTTTTCTGCTCATATTGGGCGTCTTTTTAAATTAGAAGTATAACTGAAACGGCCTCAAACTAGTGAACATTATGCTGTAAAGTCATTTCTACCTTCAGACCACAGCTTCTCAATACAACATCCACTTGGACTGGGAACACGTCCTCCAGTAATAAGGAAGTATTTGCCATTAAAACGCAGCGTTGTGGAGGTACAGCATCCAGCATGTAGTGGTTTGATGACTGGACTTTCTCAAAAGGACATTTGATTTATGCAAACAGTAATTACACAGGTAGAATAACACAATGTGTGTATTCATTGTGTTATTCTGTCCCGTATGAATAACTCATCGGTGGTGACTGAGTGAAGCTGAGTGAAGCGCGTCTGACTGCTATGTGGTCACACGTCCAACGATTTACACCGTCAACATACAGCACGTCTCTGTTGGTTTGCTATCGTGCACAATCTTCAGGAAAAGTTCTCAGGTCACATGTTGAGAGAGCGGTTTTAGAAAAAAAAAAGCGTCCGTGACCGCGTCGAAATCTGCAGGACAAGAAAGCCGGTTGTCCCGTTTGGATCGAAGCTGGCGAGTCACACGAGATCGTTTTTTTACGTTTACAAACCGACTAAAGCAAAACCCCGTCAGGAGAGAAGGCGACGAGGTCGCAGAGGATCAATCCGTTACTCATCGCACACTTTGAGAAGTGTTCGTGACACACAAGGGGACGGCTCGCACAACAAGACAGGAAACAACCACGATGCTACAAAATGGCTGAATCTGTTAACCTCGCTTTAGTAACTGCAGTCCTGGATGTGATGGTGGAGAGCAGACAGAGCTGTGGCTTTGTGCACCATTAGCTTGAGCCTAATAACCCTGTAATCTGAGCTGCTTTTTGCTCGTAGCTCCCGGTGTCTTGCGAGAGGGTGTGCTATTGTTTTCCTCGGGCTCTGAGATTCTCCCTCACACGGCCTTTTCTTTGTGTCAGCCGTCTCCCACACTACGGCTTTCTGAACCTCGGTCTATTTCTCCGTCTCTGTTTTTTTTTTTTGCCGTTCGGTTTTTCCGCTCCTCATAAACACAAACCAGGTTACGGTGCCGGGCTCCCTCAGTGTGCGCTATTGATTTCCTATGATTCCCCACCCCTCGCACGTCGTCCCATCCCCCATCTCACCCCTCTGATAGTCAGACAAAACTCTCTGTTTATTGGTCCCATTCAAATGCGTCACCTAATTGGAGCTGAAGATGTAAATCGACTTCTCTCACTGGATGCAAACACAACCGTAAGAGTCCTGAACGCCCATAAAAGAAGACTATGTTGTATTAATGTCTGAATTGGTTGCTTAATATATAAATAAGGTCAAAGCTTAACATTCAATAGGTGTGGGTCCAATATGAAACCCAGCTTTCTGGACACAGAAAATCGACATTGTAAATCTAGTTGATATTGGAAGGTTGGTTAATGAGACAAATGGGGAACATTACTCAAATTGTCGACGTGTGTATATATATATGATGTTTTAAATCCAGGTTCTCTCTCGTGAAAAGAAGCAGGATCCGACAATTAAACGAAGATCTCGTGGAAAGACAAAGTCTGCTTTTAAAGCAGTATGTTGAGCTACATGAAGGAAAACAGCAGACCTTCTAGCTGCTTGATGCACTTTCGATTTCTATATCTGAGGGTTATACAGTCATTATATATTTACTTTCAGTTTTGGTATCATTGATAGGAAAAAAAACTAAGCAGCTCCTACTCTTACCTGTGGTACCTGTTGATTTTAAAGTATTACTTACAAGGCAACCACTATTTTATTAGTACCATACTGGATTCTTTTTTTGTGATGACATTGAAATTAGCTTAAAAATGCCAACACTGAAATTGTAATATGAACCAGCAAGTCCTCGCTCAATTAACAGCTTAAAGTGAAAACAAGCCAGATAAGCGACTCAGGGAGGAAACGCAGAGGGAGAGCAGATGAAACAGACTAAACGCTGAGCTAAGCGGATACTAGCGGGGCTGACAGTGATATGCTGAGGCCTCTTTGGACGCGAGAAGGATTAAAGTTGCTCTACGATGCCTGCTGGTCCCACGGCTGCTGTTACACTGGTCAGGGAAGAAGAAGAAGAAGAAAACAAAGATTTGCTGGAGGTGGAGCTTGGTCGGTAATGTAATAGCTCCATATTGATGTCCACTTTTCTTGTTGTGAAACGCCCACTAAGACTCAGGCTCACACTCACTTCATCCGTCACAGCTGTGTGCCGTCCCTTTGACTCCGTGTGCCGTATGAACACTATCATGCCCTCACTTTACGTTGGCTCAAGTATTTGCATATGAGACTTAAACTGTGCTGTGTGGAAGCTCGGGCTTCATAAAAGAGCACTAAAAATTTAAACTAATTTATCTCATTTATTGTAAAAACAGACAGTCGTTGGTGTTTGGTAGCATTGGTGTTCGCAGTGGTGGAAACACTGCTAGTAGTTGTAGTAATAATGGTGGTGGTAGTATTAGTAAGCAGAAGAAGTCGTGACAGTAAAACCTGTAATCGTAAAAACTGAAGTAGGTCCAAAACATATTTTAGTGGCATTAGCAGACCTGGTAGTATTATGAGCAGTTGTAGAAACATGCTGTTATATAAATGTGTTTCTATGACAGTTTGGACTCAACACTAACTATAATAAGTAGAATTATATACGTTGACCTTTGAGTAGTGTTGACTTGCATCTTGTGTAAGATGACACATGTTCACTCTGCAATCATCTCCTAAATAAACACGACGTCGTCAGATGTAGTGACTGTACAGGACATAAACATCTTATCTTAACTGGTAGCACTGTAATATCCCTGGGAAACAGATTAAGATTAAAAGGGTATTTTCTTAATAATTTCCATTTTGCAGGACATTATTTTTTTTTATTGCTTTACTAAGCTTCATTTAACTAGGCCTGCATTTATTCCGACACCTCATTTGTTATTCTCATGTAGAAGACAGTGTTGAAAATGTGTCAGCAGTGCATCGAGACTAAAAATAAGCTCACGTCACAGGCCTCGACATGAGTCACGTGTCTGGTGAACCCTCTCGGTTCGGACCGGACACCGTGACCGTGGAAGAAGCAGCGTGAAGATGAATCCGGCGATGCGGGTGTGGAGGCCCATCAGAGCCGGGGAGGGCGGGGGGGGTGGGGGGGGGGTGACTCACCTCCTCCGCCTGCTTCCTCAGAGCCTTCTCCCGCTCGTACTGGGTGATGAGCTGCTCGTTGTCCTCCTTCAGCAGCTCCAGCTCCACCTCGTGCTCCTGGTTCTCCGTCAGCACCGCGTCCAGGTTCTCCAGGACGTTCACCACGAGCGGCATCAGCTCCTTCACCACCTCCTCGTCGTAGCTGCGGATGAGCCGCTCGAACTCCCGGTAGATGGAGTTGGCCAGGCCCGACACCCGCTCCGACATCACGGACCCGGACCCGTAGTCGTCCTGGTACACCACCTCGTCTATCTGCAGCTCCATCATCTTGGCAGCTGGACCCGGCTCCTGTTTCCAGATGAGGAGGCTGCGCTCAACACTTTTTTTTTTTTTTTTTTTTCAGGCCTGTAAGGCGAGACTGTCACTAGGTCTGGATCCACTCAGCGCATAAAGAAGGGGCACATCCAATCACAGTCTTTGATCAAATAAAGAAAACAATTAGCCTAGGCCATGATGCCGCGGCACCACATCCACTGAACGATAACCGGCTGTTTCCGTGCGTAAAGGCGCATAACCTTGAAATTACTGGCTCTAATATTTTGATGTAAAGAGGGGCCCCCTCCTCCTTCTCCTCCACCACCACCACCAGCAGCAGCAGCCCGTTGTATCGCCTCCAGACGCGGCACAGCTATCGCTCTCCCCCCGCAGAGAGCGTCTGATCCGGGGAGCAGTGGGCGCGCAGCGGGCCGGCCGGTGGTTCGGCCCTCGTCGAGCCCATGCCGAGGAACCAAATGCCTGCGTCGATGATACCGCACCTGCCTCTCAGCAGCCGCAGCCATGGACCCCGGCCATTGCTGGCAGCGGGAATAAATAAATAAATAAATAGTTAAATAGTTAAATAAATAAATCTAACGCTCCCGATCAACCGCCGACGCCCGATCCGCCACTATATCGTTTCCTCCATGTTCGATCCCCGTTTCCAGCGGGCGGCCGACGCTGCGGGCTCGGGCGTTGATGGTGATGTCTCCCTATGGGAGAGGCTCTCGCTGCTGCTGCTCAGATGGAGGAGCCAGCTGACCGACTCTGGCTGACGTCACACCGTCTGCATTGAAGCGGCGGACTCACTGCGTCAAGCCGGGCAGACTACACCGGAAGTCCGCTGCACGATTTCAAAATAAAGCGACACAAGAGAAGGACTTAAATTATGATCACGTTAGATAAATGCTCAGTTGTTTGTTTTTTTAAGTCAGAAAATAACTGGATATTTCAGCCAATGCTGAATAAATAAATAAATAAATATATATATTTATTTATTGAATGTAATGCGTTCATGAAATTTAACTCTTTTTGCACATATCAATAAAACAAACATGATCCTGACAACGACCACCGTAACCCCCCCCCCCCCACACACACACACACACACACATATTTACATACCAAATTTCCAAAACAAACAAAGGTCAACCTCATTATCTTAATATCTTGTTGGCTTTTTTTGATGTACATTAAAGTAAAATGAACATATGTCACAAATAGATCTTCATAAACAGTTACTTCCTTCTATACTTAACCAATTTGTTCAAGACTCGAGCCTCATTAACATGATCCTTTCCTCCATCCTAACTTCATATTACTAAATTTAATTTGGTTCATATAGTCACGTCTTTGACGATGGATTTATTTTGGAAGTTAAAACCGGAAGTTATAACTATCTTTGTAGCACACTTGACCGAAGACTGCAGTAGTACAGTACCCGGTGCTAGAATTAAATAATAGTGACAATGCACTCTCCAATAAATTAAATTAAATGTTTCAGTCAAGACAAACAAAAGCAATTGGATATGATAGGACCATATAAAACCATACTGACAGAGTATTTTCAAGTTAATTTGTATATTTGTGGACCATGTTAATAGATATACTATACTTTTATTGTCAGTTGAGATACTAATTACCACCTGACAGAATAAAAGTACCTCAATTTAAACCATGTTTCCTTAACTGACTGTTGTCTGAACACATGCAAAAAAAAATGATCTTCATATAAATTATTTTTTATTTTTTTTTATTATAGCTTCCACATTGAAAATTAAATGAATGAAGAGATAGTTAGGTTCAATTAAGATATGGTCAGAAAAGAAACTTACCTCCACACATTATTTCCCATGACAAGACAATATGTGGAAGGATTCAGCTTTCCACGTTGATACTTTTATTAGCTTCTTGCTGCAAATGTACAACAGTTACAAAATCCTGCAGTGGACATTCACAATTTGCATAAAGATGGAGAAATATCTCCATTTAGCATCTGATATGAAATTAACTTTTTGTCCACGTTAAAAGGAAATTGTATATTCCGATAAACCAAGAAACATTTTTGGATACATTCGAAGAAATACACATATTTAAGCACACAAACATAATCACAAAGAAAGATTATCACAAAATACCTGATAAAGATAAGATTTTGAAGATCTTATATTAATTCCTTGCCTTTAAAAAAAAAATAAAAATGTACATTTCCTATAAAATTATCGCAAATGTAGACTGTTTTTCCCTGTAAAGGATTAATAATTAAACAGGTAAGAACTCAACGAGACTACTGCCTTAATATTAGAGCGAAGGTTACAGCCTCAAGAACTCAGAAAGGACCAATGAAAATCCTCCCAGACAATAAAGGAAGGGAGTTGAGAGCAAAACATCTTTCACTTGAACTTTCTTTTGGGCAGACGAGTGAAGCTTAGGCTATTGTTTGCTGTGAGGAAGATTAACAATGGAGACAAAAACTGGTCAATGAAGCGTAATAACTGTGGTTAAACGGCCCACAGCTCCAAAGCCAGAATTAATCTCAACTACCTCCATATTTAACAAACTATTTCAAACAGAACATTAAATACTTAGCAATACTCACATGGAACTTTTTAAATTACCACTCTGAAGGCAGTATTGATGTACAATATTCAACAGTCAGACAAACATAGAGGCTTCAGTTGTTCATATTTCATTCAGCAGGTGGCAGTGAAATACTGACAATATTTTCATTTCACACCACTCCTCAGTTTTCTTTTGGGCCGACAGCAGAAGGCGGGTGTGGGGTGTGTGTGTGTGTGTGTGTGTGTGTGTGTGTGTGTGTCTCCTTTAAAACCAACAAATGGTTTGAGGTTTAGGCCAACGAACCTGGTTTACGTTGTGAAACATAAATACGCTTCCAGTTTCCTGAGCATGTAAAATATGACAAACTATCTTTGTTGTCTAATCTCTTTGTTACTTGGTTCTTGACTAAACAACCTTTTTCTTCCAATCCATTAATAACAAGGTAAAACATTACAATAAGCAGAACAATTTCAAACAAATACAGTATCGGTAGTTTTAACCAAGATAAGTACGACAAGTGGCTTCATACTTTTCGACGGAGAACCTGGAGAAGTTTGACTGAAGGCGTTTCCCAGCGAGTCAGCAGACGCTCGATGTGATGTGATGCAAAATAATAATTATAACTCACAGCAGCTCCCCCCCGCCTTCAACCTGGAGACAGGTCTAACTAAATCAGATTTAACCAACAACGCCTGTGTTAGTGTAGTGTGGATCACTTGTCCCGTGTTGTTATTGCCCGAAACGCATCGCACGCCATTCTGTGCCATCACGAAGTCAACGGAGACGGGGGTTGTTTATCCGTCTCGCTCTCGTTGCACAGTAATCATGGTTCGGGAAGTTACGCAATTGTCTGGTTTTTAAAATCGTGCCTTATTCATTATTGCCCATGAAACATGAGTTGAATGCTCTCACAGAGAAGCTGCATGTGGAAGAGGCTTTGGTTATTCAAGATGACAGTCACAGTGGTCCAAACAATCAGCCACAACTCATTCATAACCAATGCCTCCCGTCATTCTTACCCACAATTGTAAACACAATAGGATGCCGAGCATGACATTTTAATTTCAGGGCTGACATCACATACAAGTAACAGACCTTTGTTTGGGGGGGTACAATTTGTACCGCCTGCTGCCTCTGGCCTTCATTGTTAGGAAATCGGTGCTCAATTATAGTCATTCTCTTTTAAGCTATACAATATGTATCCATTCTTAAAATGTAAAATAAAAGGGAGACCTGGTATTGTGGGCTGCCAGGTCTCATGTCCATCTCAGTGATAGAGACACACAGGCATTGATTACTTTGGCTGCTTCTTTAGACTGTTGTTTAAGGAAGGAAATTAAAAACATAACAGCAGATTCCAATGTGTAGTTGCAAAGCTAAAACTACATTTTCCTCCTGGGCATAAAGAAACCATTTTGTCTGAGAAGCAGCTCAGAGTGATGCCGAAGGCAACTCTGACAAGAGCATCAGAGCCAGTGATTCAAGAATTCCCTATAAATGGGGCGCAGACAAGACTTAGTCTGTATGTCACATTTAGACTGACCGAGATAAACATTTACCACGGTGTGCATGGTAGTTAATTTTTAATTATTTTTTTTTTTTTAAAAGTCAAACTAAATAAATAAATAAATATATATATATATATATATATATATATATATATATATATATATATATATATATATATATATATATATATATATATATATATATATATATAAAAACCCTTTTAAATTAGATATTAAATAAAGAAACTAGAGAAAGTGTTAGAATTTACCATGTTTTCAGAAAGTAAACAAAATAAACAGCCTTTAAATGCAAAACAACAGTTTTATTGCAATACACAGGATTTTCTGCTGCTGCGCTCATTGCCTGCCAGGCACATTAACACACGGGTGGGGAGGGGGAGAGGGGGGGCAGGCCGGCACCAGAATACCATTAATGTGCGTCATGAATTGGGTGAAAAGGTTTTTATCAATGAGCCCACCTGGACTCAGGTAGACCACGCGATTGTCCAGAGTTCACTTGTCTTCAGCCGTTTTAATTTAAAACATAAACAGAGGCCTACCCCAAGCATAAAAAGGCATGTTCTCAGATAAAGCAAGCAACGAAGAGAAAAGAGAAAACAGAAAAGTACCTGCGTAATACATCCGCATACAATCAAAATGGAATTTTCGAAGCAGAAACATTTAGGAGTAAACAATTGCATTCATCTTTTGTTTCATAGTCAATTTTTGGCATTTATCCTTGTACAGAGATTGTGCTTCGGCAGCAGATTATTAATGTTAGACAAATGTTGAAATGACAGGATGATTAATGAGAATGCAAGAAAGATGAAAAAAGGCTGAGCTGATATAAGGCTTTGATTGTACAGTCATTGGTTGGACTCCAACACATGAATGATTTTGTAAAACTGCAAAAAAAAGAAAAAAGAAAGGTTTTATGTAGCAATCCAATAAAGATTCAGCAACACATAAAAAGATGGCACTAGTGGAACTCTCTGAAACAATTGACATGTTGCATGGGTGATGTATTCACCCCCTCCTGATCGACCAGCTACACATTAAGGCTTAAAACAAGCGCCTTCAAAAGTTGAGCAAATGCCTGTCTTGAATTTGTAAGCTAGGATTTTCTAAACACCAAATCATTTAAATGTCGGACTGTTTAAAGCTGATCATTGTACGAGCACGCCGATGTCTTAACCAGTCTTGAGACACAAAAACGTTTTCACAATGACAAACTGTGTCTTAACCCAAACTACATTTACAAAACACAGAAACAGCAAATGGGTAACCGTAATATTGTGATTGAACAGTGTCACAGTGGAAGTGATTAGGTCATAGCTAGCCTGTTGATTGATTGGTGATTGCAGGTTTCATTGAAGAAGAACATGAAAAATTAAACAAAGAGCTTGAAGCAAGAAATAGGGCTGAAAGTGCAAGAAGTTGAGGAAAACATATGTGAATAGGAATCTGATAAGAACAAAACTTCCTGCTCTGTGTTTAAATGTACAGGTGAAATAACCGTGGTGGAATGAGAGAAGCTTGACAGGGGCGCAGACAAAGAGTGCATGAACACAAACAGGGCGATGTGTGTTTAGCTGATCAGTAGAATACCACACTAGACTTTCCTCCGGGGGGGTTGAGGACCCTGTTGTGAGAGCGTGGCTTGGGTCCCAGATGGGGCTCGTGGTTCTTCCCCTCACCAGTCGGTTCCGTCTCCTCAGGAGGTGAGGACGAGGACGAGGAAGAAGGGGGCTCAGGCTTAGCAGGGGCTGGGACAGCAGCAGGCTCTTCCTTGGCCGGCATGGGAGCCGGGGGGGCCGCCTCCTCCTTCACCTCAGGTTGGCTGACTTTGGCTTCTGGTGCTGGGAGGGGAAAAAGAAAACGTCTTACAGAAATGCAAAAACAGAAAAATATTCATAAATATATAATAACTAAATAAAAAAAAATATATAATAACTAAATTAAAAAAATATAATAAATTAAAAAAAATATAATAACTAAAAAAAATATATAATAACTAAAGACAATATATAAATATAAATATATATAAATATATAAATATATCTATATAGATATATATCTATATAGATATCTATCTATCTATAGATGGATATAGATAGATATATCTATATAATAGAAATCCCATCTTTACTGAGTCTCAATGGACTGAGAAAATCTGTCTTAAATAAGGACGTGTGCAAATTCCAAAGTGTCCCTTTTTTTTTCTTCTTTAAAACTTAAGGAAGGGTTGTTATTTATTTGTAAGGATAACAATGGGTGCAAAACTCAAAATATACATTTTATTGAAATCAAAGAAAAATATTTAACTTAATTCTAGTCCTAGTGATCTAAAAAAAGAAAATACCCTTTAACACTTTCAGAGTTAGTGAGTAGGATGACTCAATATAAAACTAATCTCCCAAAAAGAGTAGACATTTCCCGTGATGCAACTCACCGTGTGATGATTTGGGTTCAGGTCCCACACTTAGATTGTCCTGAAAAAAATAGGGATAAGAGTATTCTCGCTGTGTTATCACCTCAAGGACTTCATAAACAGGCTCTCTTATTTGTTACTTGAATAAAACTAAAATAGCTGCGCAAAACAATGCAACTTCAAATTAAAGTGGTTGTGTACCTCTTGAAAAGATTATAATCTCAACAAGACTTTTAGCTGGTTAAATAAACAGCTGCAAAATGTTTACAGAAAACTGGTAATTTTACTGATTTCTTAAGTGGCTGCTTGGAATTTATTTTGGTCACTGCTGAGAATGTTGCAACAGACTCAGCAGTCTAACAATACTCTGGTTGCACAAACACTATTGATCCATAGGGAGGACTGATTGATACACCAGTGTATGGGACACAGTTGACGTACGTTCGAGTCTTACAAGATAAAATTAGAATCAAATATTTGATAAGAGGCAACAAGCAGACTTTTGGACCTGAACTGCACAAGGGTTGAGGGACTATTCCTTTTTTTTTTTTTTTTTTTAAAGGAATGAAAAGCAATAAAATAAATTAAAAAAAAACTCAGTCAAAAGGGAGTATAAAATGTAGGTGCATGGCCTACCTTTGGCTTATTTGGGTGGCTCCGGCTTTGGGATGCACTCTCTGCAGCACCGAATATGTCGCTGCTCGGTCCACCAGGAGGATTGTGTCTCGGTTGCCGAGCTGAAGGTTCAGGATCCCCGAATATGCCGCTACTCTTCCCACCTACATAAAAGTATCATCAATATGTGTGATATGTTTTGCAGCAGTGACGGCGTCATAATTGCACAGTCCACTTCGTAAGATTTAATTTTTATTGGATAGTGAACTGCCCATTTGGTCATCTTGCAGATTTATGACACTGTGGCAGAATGTACTAGAGTTATACTTATATAGGATTATGAAATGTTGACATCTGAATTGAGCTTATTCATGATCAGTCAGCATCTTACCCCATGTGCATAAACATTACGGTGTGATGTACTGTTCACATACTACAGTGGGATGCTAAAGCCACAGGGAAAAATAAACAGATAAGGCAGTCAGGGTGACTCAGCAGTCCATGGCTGGAAACTCAGACCATTTTTTAACAGTAGTCTGGACTGAAAACCTTCACGATACCAGATTCTCCACAGTACCTGGAGGTGGATTAGTTTCAGGCAAAGAGAACATGTCATGCTTTTGTACTGGAATCATCCCATAATAGTAACACATGTCACACCCTGGACATTGATAGAGGGTATGACTGGCCAACCTCATGCTAGTCTGACCTGGAGGATTGGAGCGCTTGGGTACACTCTGGGACTCCTCTGGTGGAGCAAACAGTTTAGAGGCCATCTTATTAGGTCTCCTCAATGCTGCACCGTCGTCTTCATAGCCACCGAACAAGTTACTGGAGCCACCTCCGGGAGGCTGCAACACCCTGCAGGGGAAGAAGTACAGGAGCACTTTAATAGGATCCATCACAGTCTCATTTAAATCAATTACCCTGCGCAAGTGTGACCTGGTAACGAGAGATAGATGGAGAGGATTTACCATTATACTGGTTTACTTAACATGTAAAAGAGGGTGTGGATCCCTGAGGTGGAAGAGCCATGGAGCTTCACGTTTAACGGATTACTGGGAGAAACGTGATGCTACTTTTGTGCTCTGACACATAAAGGCGACATGTAGAAAGCTGATAATGAAAACGTTACGTTGCAGCCGACAGTTGGCGCCAACGCAGCCAAATAACAGGTTATTTGATTATCTGCACGGTAACGTAACGTGACGTAGTATCCCGGGGACTAACTTGCTCGTCTGACAACTCCTTGATAGAATCGACTCTTTGCGATACTTTCCCCACGTTATTAAAAGCCGTGGTTCACACTTGAATTAAAAGGGACTTAGCGGCACTGAAAGGACACTTGAACGCAGTTGTCGGCGAGCACAAAGAAGAGCTCACACTTCCGCAGCAGACAACGCCTGCTCGGCTAGCTTAAAGGCTAGTTACATCTTGACTGTTAAAGACCAACTCAAACCGAGCTCATGTCACGTGTCACGTCATTGGTAATGTTAGGTTTGAAGGTAGTAGGAATAAAAGCTGCGAAGAGCTGCTGTCACACAGCGTTAACCTAGCTAACCTAGCTACATGGAGATAGCAGACCTGGGTTACTACAATAAGACACTGTCGGCCATTTATCTCGCAGATAACCTTTAACGTTACCTGGAGCTGGGCTTCGTGCCGGTGTCCAGCCCCTGAAACATGTTCGTCGAAGTCATGACGTTTTTTTTGTTTGGAGCCCCACAAGTTCCCGAAGACGACTTCGTCAGTTTGCCAACTGGACGACCGGCAAGTAGCTAGCTAATCGCCGTCTGTCTGGCTGTCTGCGTGCGCAAGAAACCTCCTGGTGAAGAAATGCAGCCCTCATGACGGTGACACGGAGGAATATAACTGGTCCGCCCGCCCAGTCTGCTGAGTGATGAGGCGGTGCGCTCGTTTCGAGTCACCAAGGTGCCCCGCCGGGGAGGCTTGATCACGGAATCCATCGGGTAGAAGTCGTTTGAGACTAAAACTGTTATTTTATTTACAATATTAATGAAGCCGTTGTGTTGCATTTGTTAATCTGTCCATTTGTTATATATATAAAAACAAAACAAAGAAACAAAGGAAACTCCACCCCGCTGGTCTTTCATAGAGACCAAATCCGTGTACTGTTCTTGATGGAAGATGCTTGTTTTGTGACACCGGGGCGCCTGGTCTGAACAAAGGTAATGTGGGCTGAGTCTGAAATATGAATTACAATTACGTGCAGATGCTATTGAATAAAAAACCCTTTGTACCATATGTTGTATGCTTATTAGCCGACCCGGCTGTATATCAGTGTTTCGTTGCCAGCCCTAATGCTCAGATTCTGATTCTGTTTAGCCAGGTCGTTTTAGGCGCACGCCAGGACGAAAATCAAGTGCACCCTCTGTGTTTTGCTCATTGATTTGATTGTCAAAATGTCAATCACTTTCTGGGCGGAACTTATTTTGAAAGCGCCAAAAACCTCCATTGCGGTGATCAAACGTTGTTGAAATAACGCTTTATTACGAGCAAACATGTTAGATTATTGAGGAGTCAAACTGGCTTTGAAATAAAAAAATAAAAAAAACTTATAGGGAAACTTATACGGCGCGACAGGAAGATAACGGCCATTGGTCCATCAGCTTGGTTTCTCTCACTAACAATTGGCGGAGCTGTCTTGTCAATCAAATTCTAACCGTCGTCCTCGTGTATTTCTGACCAATCGCAGGGTTTGTTTTCGAGCTGTAGTGGGCGTGTCTAAACGCGTGCTCAATCGAACCGCAGGAACTGTCATCGGTAACAAGCAACGAGCTGGACGGCTGCCGTCAGCTAGCAATGCTAGTCCGTGTCTCGATTACTAACCCCACCAACAGGCCTCCACCTCAGGTAAATCCCAAACTTTGATTTATGTTATCCATCTGACAAACCTTTGGAGGCTCTGTGTGTAATAACCGTGACGTTACGAGCCGTTTTCGCCTCGTTATGGCTCGTTTGACTGCCTCAACGTTAGCTAGCCAACAACAGCAGCGATGCTAGGCACCACGTTCTGCATGGAGACGACTGTTACACGTATTTAATACAGCTTATTACCGCAAAGTTAACGACAACTGTCAGTATAATAAGGTATGTATTATTAACTACCACCACGTCACACTCTTGGAGCATTGTCAACCTCCTCGTGTAAAAGCAGAGAGTAAATATAGTTACCTGACTGAAACATTGTAAAGGCAACATGTATTATGTCTAAGATTTTAGACTAACCAGAAGCTACATCTAAACACTATTTTGTGATTGTGTGTGTGTGTTTTTATTGTAGCTACATTTATGTTTCAACATTACACCAACTTCAAGTTGAAGGAGTCCGAGGAGCGAAAGTAAACATGAACAAACTTTACTAGTAGTTCGTTGTTCTCACTGCTGTCAGATATTTATACATGGAGGATGATGGACTCTGATATTTTATATTAAGACGATAAAAACAGGAGTTTAAAGGCTGTGTGGGAAGGTAGAAAGGGGGACGTCCCTCCTTATGTTCATACTCAAACTCCTCATGTTCAATCTGTATTTCTCTGTGTAGCTCCATCTTGCTGTCATCCCTCTGTGCTGTCACACCCCCGGTTATTCAGAAATAAAATGGATTAGTAGATGACAATCGAGGAAAAAAAACACACAATTCTGTCATGTTTACACGTTATAAACACATTAAAAACGCAATACAGCAGGTCTTGATGTGCACCGGGCACATAAAGCCCTGTCCAGACACATGATTAGTATTTGCATGAGGCGATAGTAATGCCAGCTAATGGAGCATGCTCATAAAGCCTTTTAATTGCAGGATGTATGTGAAATACATTGTTTTGCAGACATAATTTCTGCATGCGATGGTGACGTAGTGGCAAACAAAGTCCACTTGCGCACAGGTTAATACAACTATCTATGCTTATCAATTCAGATGAGCTCCACCGACGTTATGCTCGCAGCAAAGTCTCCCTCGACGCTCGCAGTAAATATGTCCGATTCGTGTGTGTTTTATAGTTTTATTTCTTGTTGCAAATAAGCATTGAGTAATGTTGCTGATAGAAAACAGTTGAACTGCGCAGAGAGTTCAGCTCAGTCGAGGCAGAAGCGAGGAGAGGGCAGAAAGCGGAGCGATCGGTCTCGGTTTTATTATGCTCAGATTGAACAGCCTTTGCCAATCTAACCGGTCGGACTCATGGTGAAAAGAAAGAAGACGTCGCCTACTAGCGAAGAGCACGAAAATGGGTAAAAACGTGTTTAAAACAAACACTTTATTTAGAGGTCGACTGCACCGACGGGGCTCGTCGTCGTGTCTGCAGGGCGCTAAACTGAAAAGCGCTCGCATTTGAATTTAGTTGAAATTCAACCGAAAATATCGGCCTTTCGAGTCGAAAGACACCCGGTAAAACACCGGCGCCAGTTCCTAAACTGTTTCGGTTGTTGGGTGTAATTGATCTCGAGACGTTTAATGCATATATTTGGTGTTGTTTTGTCGGGACTGGAGAGGGGATTTGAAACAAACAGCGGCGGCCATGTTGAGAGACAGTGAACGTCGTCTTTAGAAGTTAATTTCACACACCGCTTTGCTCCCAATGTGACATTTTTTCCCCCGAATGTGTGTTGGCAGCATGACACTGGGCTCCAGGGAGGGGATCGGTGTCGATGGGAGGAGGAATCCGTCCACAAAGCCCGAAGGTTGCGACGAGGAGGAGGAGAGCGGAGAGCAGGCGAGCGAGGAGCGCAGTACAAAGGGAGACGGCGGAGTGGAAATTCTTAATCCATCAACTACGGGTCTCAGCCCCGGTTCGGCTCCGGTTCCGCCCGCCTCTCCGCCGAACCGAGCCGGGCTTGGCTCGACCCAGCAGTCCCAGACCTCCGCGGAGCCCGCCCCTCCGTGTCACGACCAGCATCATTTTCTCCGATCGAGCGTCCGACCTCCGAGCAAACGGATCCGGAAGGATTCGCTCGGCTCGACCATCAATGGACACGGAGGGGCGAAATCTAAAGGTACTGGATGTGACCGAGCTCAGGGGAGAAGTGGTGTTAGCAAGCTCGGGGAGAAGTGTGCATGGGTGGGATTATCAGGTGGGGGGTCTTCCCTCAGTTGTCACTGTGTTTACAGTTTGTTTATCAGTGAGGGCTGAACTGATGCTGGCTTTGTTGTGTTCTCCCTCTGGGCCACCGGCTGGGTCGTTCCTCTGGCTGGATTTATTTTTTTGGCTGCTCCAAAACCAAAGTTGCAAAACCACCCTGGGAACAATATCTGTGCAAAATAATAGTCACACAGACCAGAAGTTACATTTTCAATCGAGTTTCAGTTACTGTGTCTTGGAAACTTGCTGTTTACGGGTTTAAAAACACTGTCTTGACCGTCGTGAGTGTAGATACAAAACAAATCAGGGTAAATGCTTCAGTGTTTCTGCATGGACATGAGAGCAGCATTGCTATATACAGTTGCTTTCACTTTTACTTTATTTTAAAAAAAAATGGAAAAACAGCATACTGAGATTATTGCCTTCAACAATTTAACTGATTCACTGAGCTGACCAGTATGTAAATTAGCAAGCATTTCCTTACTTTAGGATTTTGTTTTTCACTTCCAGAGTGTGTGAGGAATTATTACTGACTTGTTTCAGTGTGTATAATTATTCTGCTCTGTTATGAAAGTGTATTAGTTTTTTTTCTCACCTTTAAAATTGTCATTCTAAATGCGTTGGACTTTGATCAGACAGAACATTTCCTGGATATTGATGAGTTGGTCTGCTCTGACAGGTATGACTAGTGGATTTCTGTTATTGTTGTTAGAAAGAGACTGTGATTGTTTCATCAAATGTATATTTAGATCGCCCAGGTGTCGACCAGTTGACCAATGAAGCCCTACTTATTTTTGATATGATGCTATATCGGTGCATATCTATTTTCAGAGAGACACATCTAGGTTAGTGCCTATGACCCACAGAGATTTGTATTTGTAAATGAACACCCATTTTGGCTGAAAATCTACAGCAAAACAGCAACGGCCTCTGTGCTCGTGTTAATGTCTTTGGCATTGTGCTCTGTTCTGGGGTAAACACAGCCATTGGGGCCCATCAGGAGTTGGTTTTGGACCCGTGTACTGTGGACCTGGCCACAGGGCCTGATTGTTTTTCCTGCCTCCTTGCCAGAGCTGAACCACAGAAGGATAAGCTCTGCAGGTTGTGCAGTGTAGTTGCAGTGGGTGGCTTTGCGTGCATGCATTTTAACATCTCCCCAAAAAAACCCACAAACTACTATTTTTTTCTTTCCATGTCATACGAAACAACCCATGCGGTGAACCAAAACATTTCTTTCAATTCTTACATTTTTGACTCTGATATTGAAGCTGTATTTTTTGCTTTGAATGTTTCATGACTGATGGCTTTGATGGCTCCTGTGTCTGTGTAACTCAGGGGCAGAGAATGGCCCTTCCTCCCAGGGGACAGTGGGACAGTCGGGGCCAGTGGCCGGCTCCACAGGGGGAGTGTCGAAGGCCTCCAAGGGCCAGGGGTCTGCTGAGAAGGAGGAGCAAGCTGGTAACCAGAAGAGGGCCCGTCGGCAGTGGGAGTCTTGGAGCACAGAGGACAAAAACAGCTTTTTTGAGGGCCTCTACGAGGTAAAGGGCAGAACCAAATCGATTGTCATAGATCAAACGGTGGCACAACTTTAACCTGAAGTGTTGCGATTCATTTTTGACATCTTATACTCAACTCTGGTCTCCAGCATGGGAAGGATTTCGAGGCTATCCAGAACAACATTGCAATGAAGTACAAGAAAAGAGGCAAGCCAGCCAACATGGTGAAGAACAAGGAGCAGGTTCGCCACTTCTACTACCGGACCTGGCACAAGATCTCCAAACACATTGACTTTGCCAACGGTGAGCTGCCCTTTTATCTTTGTCACTCAAAAAGACAGGTGTGACCTGACTGAGTCTCAGTGAAAGTTTGAGGGTCGAAACAGTATTTATTTCTAAGAGTTGGAGCTCCACGTAACATATTGTTTTACAATAATAACGTAAAGCTTGTACCATCTCATCTTGTCTCACTTATCCTGTTGTGTCCATTACAAATGTCAGAAATTTCTCGTTCTATATATATTCATTCCTGGGCCGTGTTTTTGCAACAATCCCGACACTGATGTTGAAATAGCATTTTTTTAGGTAGGAAGACTTTGTCCCAAAACATATGTTAAAAAACCTCCAGATAAGCCCTCTCCTCTTCAAAAACCCCTCAGTGTCACTGTCGTGTTATCTCCATGTCGCATACACATGCCTCCTGAATTCTTGTTTACAGCACCGTGACTTGTGCCACCTTGTCTTCTCAGTGTACTCCAGAGTGCTGAAGAAATCCTCCCAAGAACTGTACGGCCTCATCTGCTATGCCGAGCTCCGCAAAAAAGTTGGCGGGTGTAAGTGAAGGCTGTACATGTGTTTGAATGCATGACTTTTTAAAATAGTTTTGTGTGTCAGTGTTGTTCTGCTGTTGGTTTGGGACACGAGGGATGTGATGAAACACTGCCCCCTCCCAGTCACGGGGGACAGCTGCTCCTGAGGGACGATGTCGTAAACAGCTCTGTGTTTTGTCTTCGACAGTAATGGACGATAAGAACGTGTCAAAGCTGAACGAACTAATCCAACAAGGGTAAGTCTGTAGTATAATTGAGAAGAAAAAACAAACGCGTCGCCTACTCGCACGGTTTCAGTTTTTATGTAAAATAACGCAGGCTGTGTTAACATGTTAGAAAAGTACTTGTACAATTGTTACGCTTATTCCGGGATGCGTATGTGATCCCCAAAAAGTTGTCCTTAACATTAAAGCTGTCGCTGCTGTTCTGTCTGTTTGACCAGGGCCACCACCGTGCGCTCCAAAGGGAGGAACTTGCGAATCAAAGCACCCATGTGCCGAGCACTGAAGAAACTTTGCGATCCAGATGGTGAGCATGTGATTCACAGACACAAAGTACATACATACAAAGTAAACAAACAGCATGGCTGAAAATACAAACCACGCGATGGTGAGGCACAGGGTTTGTGGGGGCGGGGCTTTGGCAATAACAATGGCAGCGTGTGGGCTAGTGGTGTTTCCATGGAAACACTGTGGGAGAAAAGTGAGGAGGAGGAGGAGGAGGAGGAGGAGAAGGAGGGAGATGATGGAGACGACTGGTCTGACCGACTGGCATCTGCCCCTCTGTTCAAAAACAGCCACTCACTTAAGTTAGAGAAAACATTTGCTTTAACCAAGGATGGACAATTATAATGCCACCGTGCATCTGATATCTTTCTTATTTAGTCGGTGTTTAGTTTTAGTGCCGTAACAGCGACGGACCTCGTCCTGGTTTGTTGTTTCCTCTTCAGTACCACTGAGTTTGGCTACTGCTTTGTGGCTGTCTGCTGTATTGTATTCTCCATGTAGTATTTTAGTGGCTCTTTTAGGTTCAGTAATTAGTTGTCATTTCTGCTCCGTCTTATAACGTCATACTTTGACACGCTGCCTCTTGCTTTTTTAAAGACACTTGAACTCTTCTCCTGTGAGGTCGTTGTCGTGTGTTACTCGTTCATTCTCACTGTGTCCTGGTGTCCTTTCAGGAGTGAGTGACGAGGAGGACCAGAAGCCGGTGCGTCTACCCCTGAAGGTGGCAGTGGAGCTCCAACCGCGCAGTAACCACTCCTGGGCCCGCGTTCAGAGTCTAGCCCACAACCCTCGCCTCAGGTCAGGCATGCCTCTTAACTAATGTCTGAGAGGAGTCTGTTAACAACAAACACACTCACAACCATTTATTAATAATTGGCTTCGAAGCAGAACTTGGAATTAGTTTTCAGCCCCGAATTGGGAATCCGTTTTCAACAATACCAACGACTGTAAAAACACTTTCTTGTTTGCTTTTGTTCGGTCGTTGTTTTCAGGATACATTTTCAAAAAACAGCACAGCTCAATAATACTATGCCTTTTGGCAAATCAATGCCGGTTTTTAGATGTTGCCGTGAGCATGAGTGCACCATCGAGCAGTTTTAAAAAATGATGCACGTTTGCAACCGAAGCACCAAAAAACTAAAACATAAGAATGATAAAAAAATAACTGTTGTGTTTGCTTCGGAAAATGGTCAACGTAAATCTTAAGTATTTATGTATAGTATGTTTTAAGTTTCTCGGATCAATGGCTAAAATGAATCTATATTCTCATATGTGTATTAATTTAGTGTGGGACCTCAAAGTGCTTTATGTGTTAGGAGCATAAAAACTAAATCACCCAGCCCGGTGCTGTTGGGCAGCATGTTGCCGCAGCAGCCTGTAAATCAACACTCGTCTCTCTCTGTGTCTTTTCCAACGCAGGATGGTGGTGGAGCTCCACAGGAAAGTCTCCAGCCTGATTGATTATCTGAAGCAGAAGTGGGCGTACCAGGACCAGCGGATCGTATCCTTTTAAAACGTCATATGATTTTTAGAGCAGTATTGATTGCATTGCAGTTTAGAAAAAGGGTTGCACAGAGTGCGGGAGCGCACGTCTGTGATAAAAGCTCGTCATGTGACAGTAGAGCAGAGAGCTTGAGATCATTTTATTCTCCCACCCGTAACTGATAAAAATGTGTTTAAGACAATGAAACAAAAGTCAAATTCATAACTAGGTTTCTCTTTATTTTATACACGATCTGCTACCACATAGTGCGTTATTTTTTTTATTATCTTTGCGATGTGATTTGGAGCAGTGGTGTTCCACTTCAGCAGTAAACATTTGTGAACTGTAAACACGTCTGTTTCTGTCATTTCTGTCCGAGTCCTTGACACTCGATGCTTCAGCTTAAGAGCCTCATGGAGAGAGAGGCTCTGGAGGTCGGCCCATCAGACACAGCCTCTCCCAGCAAATCGCAGCAGGACGATCTCTTTCTTTACCCCGCTGAGAGCAGCACTTTGACCACACTGCCTGGTGTGGCACGTGTCGTTCACTCCAAGGCCTCCTGCACTGTACACTGGCTAGAAAGTGGCAAGAACCGGCCTAACGCCAAGGAGTTGCCCGCTGCTCAGATTCTGGGTATTCACACGGCTCCACCACTTCGGACTGGCACTAAATCTGGACGGGGCGGCGCCGCTGGTGCTTCAGTGACTGCATTGTGTGACAATCGACGAACTGAGCCCCTGAACCCCGAGCCTTCACAAGACTGCGCTACAAAGGTAGAGGAGAAGAGACCTCTGTCTGTTTCTGTCCCCGCGTCCTCTCAGCAGACTGTGGCTCTCCGGGAAGAGGGATCTGGGATAGGACCCTCTGACGGGGGAAAGATCTACACTGGTGTGAAGGCCAGTAGTGGTTTAGCAGTGACCAAAAGTATTGAGAAGTTGTGTAGTGTTACAGAAAGCTCCTCGGAGCCGTGTACTGAGGAGCAGAACACCAGCACCTCTTCCCCAGAGGCCAACCAGACTCCCCCAGCCAAGCCTCCGGTCACCGGCTCAGAGGAGGGGATGTCGCAGGGCTCGGCACCGGCAGCCAAGGAACGGGCTGTCGAGCAGATCAGAGGGGATGGCTGGAGCGCGCGCGACGCCGAGAACGTCACCCTTGCTGAGCTCTACCTGATGTTTGGGAAGCCTGGCAAGCTGCAGCTGGAGTACGAGTGGCAGCCCATTGCAGTTCCCTTCAACAACCAAGAAAACGGACAAGCCCAGCTCAAGCCCATCAGGACACAACGCGTTTTGCGCTGCCTGCTCAAGCTGGTTGCCACTGAGGTCAATCCTAAACCTTTGGTAGGGATTAACTCTTACTTCTTACTATTTTGTTGCTGGTTGACAGATGTCCATTGTTTAAAAAAAACCAAACATCTGAATGTCACGATTATTTGTGAAGACTTTAAACACTAGTGAGAGCAGGATGTGTCTATAACATATCTTCTCCTCCAGGCTCCAGAGCTGGGCTCCACTGCTCCATCCCCACACAAGACCCACCAAGAGGAGCAGAACCAGGCCCTCACTTCTCCAGGGAAGGGTCCCACAGCAGGTGTTCGCAGCCCCAGCTGTGGCCGGCAGCAGGCCTCTGTCCGAGGGGCTCGGTTACACCTGCCAACTGCTGGAGTCGCAGGTATTCAAGTATATTAAAAGCGCATTCAACTTCGGTTGATGAATCATGAATCATGAATCATATCCCACATATCCGCTTTGCTTCTTGACCCGTGTAAGACTGCTGCTGTTACGGATAATGTGTGTTTGTGCTGATGTTGCTGTAGTAGTAGAAGTAATTATATAATGCAACTCATTCCTGCTTCATAGGTGATTGTTTGAACAATAATTTTGTGTCCTGTATTTTCCCGTATTGTTAAAAAAAAAAAACAGTAAATACAAACTCCAGTTGCTCTTGTGTGTGTTTTGGAAATGAACGCAAAGAATCACTGGATGCTGTTCAATGCTTTTATTCATTATCTTAAATAATTGGCACGCCTCACATGACATCTCTTACTTGTTCCTCCCCTCTTAAGGTGGACGCAACCTCCCCCGCTCTCTGCTGGGGTCGACGGCGAGCAGCGAGGCAGAAAGCGGTGTGTTTGCGGTTCCCACCACGCTGCCGCCCAACAGCTCGCGGCACAACAGAATGTTTTCCCCCAACAAGGAAGCAGAGCTGGCCCTCAAACAGCAGCTCGACTCTATCAGTGTAAGACTGGGAAATGCATTATTTTTTTTACACCAATTGTACAACCACTAAATAGGTATATCATCCACGCACACAAATGTTAATTTTTTTCTTTTTTTTTTACAGATGCAGTCGGATCTTTTCCTTTCAAGACAGAGAAAACCTCGAAACAGACAACTCCGGAAACCACTTGTAGTTCAGGTGAGAGAAGAACAGAAAGGCGCTTCACTTTATCTACTCTGTTGTATCGCAATGAACTCCGACGCGTCTCTAACTCATAGCGCCGGGGAATTGGTTGAATATTTGTACTGTAAATGTCTTTTTAGTGTTTCTCTGTTCAGTGGCTTCCGTCTCATCCACAGCGAACACTTCTACCACGAACTACAGGAGACACTCCTCAGCATGTCTGCTCCTTCTCCATCCTCTCCAACTCCTCTGCCACAGGTACTCTTCAGACGTCCTGATCCTGCAGGACAATCTGTTGTCAGCAGAAGATAGACATGTTTAAATCATTGTACTTTTCCCTATCGTGTACCATAAAACTGTCATACTTGTGTTCTCGACAGTAGGTCCTTTTTAAAAGGCTTCTTTATGTGTAACTGTTGGTAATACACCCGTCCAACATGCTCTTTGTACATAACTAAATGTTATTTCTCGTTTTCAACAGCCATTCTGCTAATGTCCCGCTCTCTCGCTTCCTGTTTCTTCCCTCAGGAACTGGATCTTTCCGGCCAATCCACACTCGCCTGGCTCCTTCCTCCCGCCCCCTCCTGTCCAAAGCTTCCCCAGCAGCGTCCAGCTCTGCAGCAGCCAGCCAGCTCTCCAGTATGTTCTGTTTTCATTATTTCATCTATTTCATCTATTTCCTATTTTTCTGTTTCAAACTAAATTCTAGATGCAGTATAATTCATGTTGCACTTAGTTTAAACTCTTCTTGTACTCCTATGAAATGGCTCCTTCACTTAATGTGCTCAACAAAACAGGAAGACTACTAAAAAAAATGAATCCACGCAAAGAGAGTTGCACATTGTTTGACCTGTCAAATTAAAAGTAACCTTTCACATTGTGATTGTATTGTTCTGCCATCGCATAGAGTCCTAGTTAAGGGCTTCATACATACACATGACAATATTCTTAAAATACGTTTTTCCTTTTGTAAGATTATGTTTTTTTTACTGTGAATTCTCTGGATGTTTATACAAACTTGAGTTCCAGTTTTAAATGATATGAAAAGGACTTAGTTTTTAACTCCCACATGATCTGACAGTCAATATGGTTTGAACAAATACTCTTTTGTGCAGGAGTAAAAAGACAAAAAGAACATTCTTCCAGCTCCTCACTATTCTCTCATGCTTTCCCTTTTTCTATTCACATTGTTGCTGAGTTTAATTGCTGAGGTTACTTTTTTTTTTTGGTCCATCCCCACATGCTCAGTTACTATTGATACTAATCAGGTATAGTGCTGATGTGACAAATCCCTTGTGTTTCTAAACTGTTAATACTCTTTCAGGTGCCATTGACCTGGCTGCTAAGTCTGCAGGTATCATCCCGGGCAGTCCCTGTCGGGAGCTGAGCTCCCCCGCTGTTGATAACCGCACCCTGCTCCACACCACACCCATTGTTGATGCAGAACCAGACACTCGACTCCTCCAGCACAATGTCCCAGAGGTCAGCAGCACACACTTGCATACATAGACTGATACAAACTGGGAGCTTTGCCTCACTTGGTATCTACACATAGATAACTACTTTATAACTACTTAGCTGTGAGGGTGAAGTAGGACTGCATTCACAAAGGCCAGAGGAAAGTATTGCTTGTGTGTGCAGGCCCTATTCACATGTAGAGGTACAAGAATGTGCTGATGGCTGACTGCAGTTATTAGTGTAAGAAACAATAAGATCCCGACGTCGAGTCGGGACCCACAACAGCGAAAAGTCATGTTTTTGTTGTTCTATCCAAGTTTTCCAGCTGGGGAGAAAACACATGCATGTTGCTCTGAAAACTCATCTGTTGAGGAAATATCTAAAATCTAACTTTATTTATTTGTGGCTGCTTTGTTAGATTTTCTACGATTTTATGAGAGAAAGCTTTGTTATTTATTTTTAGTTATTATTTTCTCCTTACTTTTACAGAATGGTCACCCTCCACCGTCTCCTGGAGTGACCGGTGGTGGGGACTCAATCCTCTCTCCACCCAGCGTGGCCTCGCTCCTGGACATCTCTCTCCCCGGCCCCCCCGAAGAGGCTCTCGCCCCCGGAGAACCTCAGACACACATCAGTGACTCGATCATCGAGCTCGCCATCAACTCTGCCCACTATGGTGCGTCCCAGATTCTATCCTATTAGCTAACAGTAACATGCAAACCTAATGTGTGGTATGTTTATTTCTTTAAAACTGACAAATTGCAGTTAGGTGTCAGCATTAAATTAAGAATATACCGGAGCACCAAGTGACAACCGATCAGAAAGGTTTACAATCCACACCAACAGGGCTTGTTTTCTCATGAGAGGATGTGTTGCATGTAAGACAGTTTGAATTATGTTGACATGCGACCAACTAGCTCAGCCCTGAGACGTCAGGCTTACCGAGCTCTGTGTGTGTAATCGAATGGCTGTTTGCCTGTTACGCTGCAGGCGAGGAAGCCGCTCTCTCTCCAGCCAAGCTGAGCAACAGCGACGGCTCCAAACTGTTGGCCTCGTCTCCCTCCGTCAGCCCGTCCAGAGGCTGGATCCCGTCGCCCAGCCACGACCCCCAGTGGTACCCCAGCGACTCGTCTGACTCCACACTGGGATGCCTCCTCTGTAAGTCTTTTTTCTCTCCTAAATAATTAACCGCGAGCAAATGCTATTACAGATCTTCTTTGTCTCTCTACTGAACACTACTATGTGTTTCCTAACCAACGAGTTGATACTATAAATCAAAGTTAAAGCCTGAGACCGACAAAACTGCAGGTCAATGAAAACTCTAACATCAACTCATTAATATGTGTCTAGTTTTGCACATCATTAATAATTAATGCTGAACACACAGAGGGTCTACTTCTGCCTGAGTTACCGTAGACAAATCAAAGCTTTGCTAAATTGACTGTAAAACAATAAATACTAGCTTTAATGTCACAAAGGAAGTAATACAGTAACACATTTTAATCTTAGTAAACCTTCACAAAGAACACTTAATGGCATCACATTTTGATTCTCTTATTAATGCACAATAACACAGACACACCTGTGGACCTCCTCTTGCAGCGATGTCCCATAAAGAGGACTTTGTTTCCCCTCTTTGTGTCTCCTGTCCCTTTTTATTTACTGTCTGTGTCTTTCCCTTCCAGCCAGCATGGTCTCTCCTGATAAGGGCAAGCGGACCACCCTCACCCCCTCCGGCCCCTCCAGCGGCACAGCTCTGCTTGGTCCCAGTCTCCTGGACTGCAACTCCCATGATTCCTTTCAGTCCCGTGGCCTTCCTGATGTGGCAGAGGTACGCTCTTGTTGTTGAGTCTCCTACAAAATAGCAATTTTGCATTTAAAAACAATATTCCCGTCGCACACTCAGGCAGTCTAAACATTGGCTTCCTTGTAAATAGTTCGACCTTTTTGGGAAATGGACAAATTCATTTTCTTGTTGAGATTGACACCACTGTCATACATTAAGCTACAGCCAGCTTAGCTCCGCATTAAGACTGGAAATGGGGAAACCGTTAGCATGGCTCAGTCCAATGGTAACAAAATCCCTCGAACTATTAATTTATTCCAGAGGTCCCTCGGGACAAAAAAGGGGCTTTTAATCTTTTTCCATTTGTCTTTGCTGTTGTACATTGAAGGCTCTTTGGTTGTGCTCGCAGATGGACTCTCAGCTTGCCTGTATGATGAGTGAGAGCAGCGTGGACTACATCGCTCGCTTCAATGACCTGGCTCAGGAGCTGGCTGTGACCGAGCCCTCCATCCCACCACCCTGAGGTCGAGAGGACCTGGCTCCAGCGACCCGCGGCCATCTGGAGGACATGAGCTCGCTCTGTCGAGACTTTCTCCACGCTGTCCCTTCTACTTTGGAGAAAAGACCCCCCCGTCCCCTCCCTGCCCTGTTTGTAAAAGTGCAATAATAACAGTGAACCGTGACCATTGTTCAAAGCGAGTTCGAAACTTGTTGGTTTCACTGAACTGTTCTTTAAGTTGAAACGCCCTTTAAAAAACGAACACTTTAGAAAAACAAATGCGTTTACAAAACACAACCTCATGTACAGGAAAATACTATGCCATATTTGAACAAAAAATATTTTGACTGATCTTTTATGTCTCTTCCTGCTCTTTGTGTGTGTGTGTCTGTCTTCTATTCTCTCAGATTAACCCCACAAAATGTGTAAATCCGCCACAATGTGCAGCTCAGATCCCAACTGGTGGTGCTGACGGGTGATTTAGAAAGTAACGGCAGTGAGAGAGCTTGAATGTGGTGAGATACTTCTATTAAACGTAGAGTACAACACAGCAGGGCAGGTAAAGTAAAAAACTACCGCCCTCCTTTTGATCAGATTTAGGTTTTATTGGTTGCGTTTTAAGAACACAGCATGCCATGCGTGTTTGGAATCAGGTTTGTCATTTCTTGCGCTCAAATGTTACATGATGGCAGCTTTTCGTTGGTTTGATTTTTTACTACGTCTCTTGAAGTTCGTGCTGAAACCCCATCGGAGGTCAGTGTCCAGTCGCTTCATGCAGATTATCACTTTTAATGTATGTTGAGATGACAACAGCGACGCGCTGCTCTTCAGGTTGGTTTCTCGTTGCGTAAACAGGTCGACATTCAATTTTGGCTTTTTTTTTCTTCTTTTTTTTTTTTTAAATAACCGTGTCATTATAGTTTGAGTATTTCACTCCACTGCTTTGACAAATAACATTGTTCATTTACTTTAGCTCTCTTGCTGGTATCAAGAAGCGAGTCGAGATGATTTCAGTCGACTAAACGGAGACACTCGTAACCCAGAATGTTACCGGCTACATGTTCATTTTTTATTGATGGGCTGTAATAAAAAAAAAATTAAAAAAAATGTCATGGGAACCATTGAAAGTTCCCAGCAGTGTTACACTCCCTATTAAATCCACAAGAGCGAGCAGTCACAAGTACGAAATGATATTAAACACTAAAGCCATAGTTTTAAGTAAAGTTTTTTTAACCTGATTGGTTGTGTTCAAAACATTAACGCTCCATTGACTAGCAGTGATGCCAGATGCTAATAAAACACTCCATGCGGCGAGGTGGGAGGTAAACGAATGCTTTTAAGTGCTTTCCCCACGTAGATTGGATGCAATGTACTGCTGTTCACAGCAAACACACACCTACCACGTGAAGTCCGTACTTATTGCATCCAGATTCTTCTTTCTGAATTTCAATTAACCAGCATCATCAATATGCAGTATTGTGAACGTTTTGTCTCAACATGTTTAACGTCATCTCTGAGTGTAGATTGTAGGAGAGCTCTTGTTATCATTCCACAAATGGGATTTAAAATGTTTGTCTCCAAGCACCTTGAGGGCTTTGACTCTACAATGTAAAAGCTCTTGTGATGTTTATTCATTTGTGAAAAGGCTTCATCTTCACACACTAGATACAATGAAGATGATTCTTAATAAGGAATAAACAGCAGGTTTGTCTTTGAATCTGGCATGTTTTTTTTAATTTTTGTTTGAAGGATTTATTTGTACAAATGTCAATTAACTTCACTGCGCTTTTGTAACATAACGTAAATTGTTATTTGGACTATTTATTGTTAACATTTCAGAATTTTTTTTGTCTAACTTAATATTAAGAAAGAATGAAAAACCTGTTTAAAGTTTTCAGTTTGTAAAATGTGTTTTTATTCTGTGTATAAAGATAGTTATAAAAACCTGCTGGTTTGTTTTATTCAGTGTGTGTACTCGGTGTGTGTACTTTGTGCTAAAACCAGTTAAAATGCAAACCTTTTAAATAGTTTTTTTTTTTTACCAACAGTCTTTAAGGTTTGTCAGCTTTTCCAGAGAGAGGAGTGGTTTCTCTGCTGAACCCCGACTGAGGAGATTCTCACTCATTGAAAAACATCAGCACATTTAATTAAGAACATAATGAACAGAAATATATAAACGACCATTTCACAGTTGGAAATGTAAAACATTTCAATTGTGTCCCAGTTTATTTCCTGCTGCAGTGTATGAAAATAACATCAGCTGACAGGATGTAAATACAGACCCAAGCTGTTGCCTAGCGACACAATTCCACTGAAACTGTACAGGAGTGTTGTGATGTTCCTCATCTGGACTGAAATAAAGTGATAAAACATTTACAGGAACCCCCACACAGGAAATGAAACGGACCACAACAAACACTTTTTCCTGCAGGATTTCCTTCCTCTTCGTGTATTAAAAGCACTTTGTTTTCGAGAATCATTTACAGCGGAGTGCACTGTATGCCGTACAGCACGCGTGACCCAGACACAACATGCCAGGTGCTGGACCACAAAGCCAAGACAGACATGAAATCTTTGCTTTTTTTTATTTTCCATCTGCAACTACTGTGGATAAATCCTATTTACTTTGTTTATGTGCTGCACTTTGGTGGATTAAGTTGTTCTCGTATACTTGTCTCTGCAGTTCAGTGTGATGTTAACGAATTAAATCTCATCGGTTTTCTTTTTCCATCATTAAAATGTGAGACTGAAGGCTTTTAAGATAACAGCTGAAGACCTGGACTATATATCCCAGGATCTGACAGAATTACAAATTAAAACAATCAATATTGCTGCAAATAGGTAACAAATTGAGCATTTTATTTGTTCTGTGTTAGAAGGAGTCAATTTGAAAATCAGCATCACATGCTGACATCTTTACAGAGTTTTGACAATAAGAGACATTCCACTTTTAAACAATGACTTTCAGAACAAAGCAGTGGTTTCTCTGGTCAACCCCAGGTGTGAATCAAAACAATAAAAAACCCTCACCAAAGGTCCTGTTACATCAGGGTTATGGTTTGTGTCTCTAATCACACCTCCTGCTCCGCGTGAAGCCGTCCCTTTCATGTTTTGGTCCATGTGCCTCCGACGTGGTCCTCACCTGCTGCAGCTTCACTCGTCTTTCGGCTTGCGCTCCTTGCGAGCGCGAGAGGCCATGAGTTTGAAGAAGAGCGCGGGCCACATGGTGCGGAGGTAAATGGCCACATTGGGCTGAGGTCCTGCCAACACCACGTCTTTGCTCCTCTGACGGACGGCCTTCAGAACAGCCTGAGCCACGCTCCGGGGTCCCGCCCAGTTGCCGTGGTTTTATCCACCACTGAAAACAGTGGTGCATAAACAAGAAAGATGTTGCATCAACGACACCGGGGAGTCAGTCGGTCAGCTATTACAGAAAAAACGATTCTACGGCTGGGAATCAATTATCCTCAGCCTACTTATGTCTCCGTCAGCTGTACTGATGCTCTTGTATTGCTGGTGTAAACACAGCCACGCACTCCACTGCCTCACCTCCATACTTGGAGCCGTCTCCTGTGACAGCGTTGACCGACAGGCTGGTTCGGATGTACCCGGGACTGATCACGGTCACTGGAATCCCGTAGTGCTCCACCTCGGCCCGTAAGCAGTCAAAGTAGGCCTGGGTGGCGTGCTTAGAGCCCACCAAAGAAGAACAACAAACAAGAGTCCCTCTTCACCAAAAAAAAAAAAAACCACAACAAACAACACACACGTTAGAATGCTATTTGCCCTGGACACTGCTGATGACCACGATGTGACCTCTGCGTCGTTGAACCATGGAGGGCAGGAGAGCTGTGAAGGGAGGGAAGAGGAACGAAGGAGAGACAGCTGACGAATGTAAAATATTGTGCTTCTGAAATCTGAAACTTTCCATGAAAATCTAGCTCTGTAATGTTCGTGCTGGAACTACCTTGCTTCCTTATTTTAAATAGCGTATCTATGCTTTGGCTCCCTCGTGTATTTGTGACGTTTTAACCCCATATCCTTCATCTAAACCACTCCGATGTGGCCAACAGCTCACTAACCTTGAGTAAGAGCAATGGTCCCAAAGTAATTTGTTTCCATAACATCCCTCTGAACCGAAAGGTGGGTATCCAGTATGTTGCCGCGGTAACTGATTCCAGCATTATTGATGAGGACGTCCACTTGCCCGTAACATTTCAGGATCTCCTCTGCAGCTCCGTCCACCGTGAGTGTGTCAGACAAGTCGAAGGTGACGGTGCAGGGAGTGTAAGTCTGGTGGTTGTAAAAAAAAAAAAAACGTTATCCTCGCATTAAAATGTTGACCTTAAGTTTATGCGGGGGCTACTTTTCTTTGCGTGCACACACACACACACACACCTGCGCTCCCGAGCTTGTGGGAGTTGCAGCGAGCTCCTGGACCACCTGCTGCAGGCGGGCTGCATCCCGTCCACACAGCACCAGCCGTGCGCCTGCAGCGTGAAAGACCCGAGCGCACTCTGCAAAACATAAACAAACACGCCTCTTGTTCGCGGTGGATATCAAACCAGGCGGGCAAGTCAGCACAGTGACGGCTGCACGTTACGACACTACTGCCGAGAGAGAAAGCAGGAGGCCGACCTTTCCCGAGTCCAGAGCTGGCCCCCGTGATGACCACCACGGCGTCCTGCAGAGACGCTCCTGGTCTGAGGCGGGCGAGTATTCGATAGAGCAACAAGATCCCCGCACTGACTAAAACCAGCTGCAGTGCTCCTCCTCCCAGGACGCGCTCCATGTCCGACAGTCACCCTGCCTGCCGAGATCACAAACATTTAACTAGGAAGAGGTGTGTTTTTTTTTTTTTTTTTTTAACTAAAACTATTATTTGCAATTGTGAAACATTTCAGTCACTTGCTCTTGTACGGAGAAGTCACCCAACAAAGGTTGTTTGAAGCAGCACACTTTCACCCAATATGTCTCTCAGATGACAGATGAACCAACACCGCGAACATGGAAAACAGATTTCCATTTTCTTTATTTGGCATCAAGCAATCGGTGATTCCTGCGCTCCATCAATGATGAATAATAAGTTAATAAATGGGAATACATTTTTTGCAGCTTTTGGCTATTAAAATGTCACGTTTTGGATTGAGATCTTATGAGCTGAACTTCAGACTAAATAAGACATTTGAAGACAAGAGTCTGGTAACTTGTCATAATTGTTTGTAGGCTGAAGAATGTATTGTTTAATAAATAATGTAAAACATATTTGATAATGAAAACCATTCCTTGTTGCAGTGCTAGTCTTTACTTCATAAACAAATACCATATCTGGTTAAAAAAAAAGAAGAATAAAAACACCAAAAAGGGCTTTGAACAAGCCACAGTGTGACCTTGTGCTCTGTAAGCTCTGTGTGCAGAGGGACGGTGATGTCTTAATGTGAAGTGCTTTTAGATAAACCACATCCACTTGTCCCGTCTCCAAGGAACAACACAAACAACCAGCATGGCAACAGTAACAACCGCCCACACACACACACACACACACACACACACACACCCATTCTGATGAATTGACAACATTCTGAGTATCAGGACCTTCGTTTAATTGTGTGTTCGTTCTCTCAGAGATGCATTAGTGGCACATGGTTCAGAAAGCAATTATAATACTCTCCCGATCCTCAGTACCGCTGACTTGTCTTTCAGCGTGTGATTTAACCAGATTGGATATTGAACACCAAAGCAAAATGGGACACTGTGGAAAAAACAGTACACTTTGAATATTTGTTCCTGTGTGTGTTTTACAGTCTTTTAGTGTTTGTCCTTGCAGATGTACATATTTATGACTGTGAGCATAATGACTCAATAAAATTTGACATGAAATTAATTTCATACTTCAATCATTGGTTAATACCGAAGACACTTTTTTTTTTTAAAACACCCCGTTACCAACATGCATCTTGGCCAAACAGTTAATCTCGACACTCGACCATAACACTGGCAACAGTTCTCACTCAGAAAAGATACGTTGTCATAACACACTGAATTAAAAACAACACTAACAGGGAGAAACACATGAATCATGACGTTTTAATGACTTTTCACATAAATCAGATTTCATTACAGAAGAGGAATAACACCTTTTCCCTTTATTGACTGCACTAAATTATATGTAACGAGAATTCATCAGAAATGCAGCAATTTGAAACAATATATCCTTGCATACAGTAATTTACTTTAAAAAACAAAATCCTGAAATTCCGAATCTCTGAAAGTGAGACCAGGGTTTAGAACAAGATCAATAATTATGGCCCTCATCTCATCAGAGACAACTGCTCTTGGTCCTCTCCTCCTCTCCTCTCCTCTCCTGTCCTCTCCTCTCCTCTCTCTTCTCCTCTCCTCTCTCCTCTCTCTTCTCCTCTGCCTCCCAAACTGTTTTCCTTGATCTATGTTTTCAAACTAAATCATTCGTTTGATAAGGAGACTAAAAACAGGACATCTGGGTAGGCTTTCAGCTGAAGTTGCAATCAGCTGCTTTAATTTTATTGTAAATATTCTGCTAAGATTTTTTTTTATTTATATAAATACAGTTACTGCAGAAATCATTCTGTTTTGAACATGTTTCTAACCGTTTTGAAAACAATGTTGAAAAGTGTGCTGCAAACACAGTGTCTTGCAGGCGATGGAGAAAAGAGTTCATGGATTTTGGAAAATGTGGTAAATGAATGCATTTCGTGTGAAAGCTTAAACTTCTGTTTCACTGACTGTGTGAAGAGTTTTGACTAATGCGTGTTCGCAATAGAAATAAACTGTAAACCACAGGCTCCCCTGATTATAACATCTGATCTAAATCTGCATATCCATGATTACTAACAATGGAAATAATGTTAAATAGCAGGTTGACTTAGAAGCTGGTTTAGAAGTGAAAACAGACACTGTGCACGAGGAGGATTAGCATAAAGTACAGACAGCCGAGTCGTGTGTAACTAATGGATATCTAATAATAACTAATCTACACGGTAATAAAACACTCACTTAGTGTTCATGAAGAGTTAGAGCTCACCTTGTTGTTGTTCTGCAGTACAACACAGCGGCGTGAGTCCGCGGGTACGAGCACTTCCGGGATCGTCTGACAGGGACCCCACGTGACTACCGGCTGCGTCCCCCGCAATGGATTGTGGGAGCTGAAGTTCGGTAAGGCAGTAGGCTGACTAATGAGCCTGACTGACTGAGCAAGCACGATTGGACTTTGTCAATATCTGTGTTTATCAGACAAATATTCTTTGTGTAGTTGGACGTTTCAGGAGTAAATAAGATTTATTTTTAACCAAAAAGACAAGACTTTGATTATCAAATGCAGTTTTTAAACTATTTGGGAATATCTGAGCTGTTTTAAGACCAGACGAGGTTGGAAAAAGTAGTTTTTTAACATATTTACAGAGATAATAGAGCCCTGAATTACTTGTTATCACCACAAACAAATGATTGGGGTCTATGAGTGAAACGTTGGATGAACTCTCAGATTATTCGTGTGTGCAGTTTATCAGGATAAACTGAGTTATTCTTGGGCATCCTAAAAGGTAATGTAGAATCAAAGTCTGGGTAACAACTGGAGAAGGGGCTGGGCATTATTATTATGCCAGCAGACCCAGCGCTACCTTCACATGTTTGACAAACAGCCAGTCCATCACTCAGCACTCCTGTCAGCAGCGAGTCAGCTGACGGATAATTATCCTGCTCCCAGTTTATTCTCATAACACGCTCACAGCACTACTCCCTCTGCTTCAGTTATACTCGGCACATAAAAGCGTATGTACGGGTCGAGAAAATACAATTGGAAAAATGTGCCTACTCTGTGGATAAATGCATTTTCTTTTCAGTTGCAAATTAAGTGGAAGTACGTATCAATGTGAAAAGAAAAGCTGGGAAAAGTTTGAAAAAGTGTTGCTTTCATACACGGTCACACTTTATTAAGAAACTATAACTTTCACCCTTGTGAGCACCATTTACCGAGATAAACAATAGCATCTTGTTTTCAGCCAGTCCATCTAAACAAGTGTAATATGTTTTTACAAACTATTGTGAAGTGACGGGAAGACTTCCCTTAGTGAAAGACTACCGATCACAGTACTTACTGAAACACCACAAGCAAGTTTACAATTTATTTGATACATTGTTTGATAGACTTTTAAGGGATTTACACAAAATTCTCAGGAAACCTTTCAGGAACACGTTTAAATTTGCTAAAATCCTGCTTTCAAAGTCAACAATCCTTATTCAGCTTGTAGTGAACATTTATATGAGATGTACTTTTAAATCAGTGACCTTGACAAGGTCACTGATACTCTGGATATTCAACTAATTCACATCTGAATTCCACTTCATTATTGAATCGTTACAAGTCTCCTTTATATCACAACTCATCCTCCACTTCGCCTATACTTTCACCTCCTCCCATGACCCCAAAATTTAAAGCTGCTGATCTAGACAGCAACGCATAACAAGCACCGTTGGATAAACATATACAAGTAAAATATGAATTTATAATTTGCTGTGGATTATCTGTAATCTCAAATAGTGTTTATATTTCAAATTTAACTATGAGGGTTTGGCTTGATGTCAATGTAATATACATTATTAGAAGCATGTGTAAAATGTGACTTTTCAAAAGTAAGTATTTTTGTAGTGTTTCAAAAAAAACATTGAGCCACAGCATTGTCACATATGATATTTCTTACACTCTTTTAAACAAGAATATCTACATGAACAAGACACAATCTCAAATAAGTTGCAACTATTTGCTCGTTTCTGAACATCATGAAGAATTTAATGAAAAAAGTAAAATAAAATACAGAAAAGTTAGTTTGAAATATCCTAATGTTTAATGAAAGGGCGATGTACTGATCAGCAAGAAAGGGGGTACAGTAAAACTACGAGGGAAAGGGGACAGCGCTCGATACTCAAAACATGTCGGTCCGTTTCAACTGCAGTACAATTCAATCCAGAGGAACTGCTGTCGTACCCTTGTGCACTTGCTTGTGATTCAAGGATGCCGGTGGAGGGCGCAGGGGAGGAGGCGCAAGGGTACTACGGATACAAGTGTGCTGTTGTTGTCACAGACGTAAAGAAAATGTAAAGGAAAAACAATTCCTTCTAGTTTTAGCTATATCCCTCCGATCAAAGTTCAAAATGGAAGCACCCACCGCACGAGTGGAGCTAACTGCTGGGCCTGATCGGGACTTCCACTTTTCTTACATCTGGGGGTGGATAGGTTCTGTTTTTTTGTTTGTTTTTTCCTTTTTTTTCTTCTGTTGGTTCTTAAACCCTCTTCAGAGTGCACTCATACCGCATAGAGTTCGTAGATCTTCTTGGCGCAATATGCCAGGGCAGCCAGTGCTATCGTATTATGGAGTCTCTTTCTGTGGACGTCATCCCTGCGCACCAATACAACGGGCGTCGAGGAGGTGAGTGTATGCAGGGGCAGCCGCGAGAGTTTTTGGCTGTCGTACTCCACCTGGTACTTGCAGCAGGGGTCAAATTGCCATGAAATCCCGTAGAGGGCAGCGCAGGCCACACTGAAGGCGCCAGCGGGCAACGCCACATAACGCGAGTACTCAACGGGCAGGGAAAGGGGCGTCAGGAGGCAAACAGTGCCTGACAACACGGCCGTCTTGTGCAGGCAGTTGCCCACGGTAATCCACCGGGCCGTTTCATCTCCGATGCGAGTGGGCTCGATGACAATGTATTTGTACTGGGCCTCCAGTGCCTGCTCCAACTCGTACTCAAACTGGTCCTGCACATTCTCCCCATTGTAGATCTCGTGCACAATGTAGCAGTCTGTCGCCGCCATCACTCCCCTGTTCAGAAACAGACATACAGCGAGGAACAGTGAGAAAAAGGATAACGAGCAGAATGACAAGACTCGATCCATCCAAGACTGGTTTGCCCTAATTTTTACACCAATCTGCCCCTTTTTCAAGAACCTGTGAATATCTTTTTGCCTAAAATAGCTTAGACAAAGATTCCCAGATGGCCATTTTACCCAATATTTCCTCAATTGAAATTCTATACAGTTTACCATATCAGAACATGTGTGTGCATACAATTACCATAATAACTAGCATGTAATCTGTAAGATGCATATATAAAATATATATTTGGTTTAAGTAAAACAACATGGAACAGATGTTATCCATTTGAAAAGTAGGATTTAAGTGTAGGATTAAGTGTTAATTTTTTGCCATCAAAGCAGCACTACAATGGTGCATACACTCCAACTACATAATTATTCAATTACAAACAATCTCCATGACCAATACAAAGTAGTTAATTTGGTACATTCTTGATGAAGTTGGTTGTCTATGGACATAGTATAGCGAGTGTGCAGTTTTACATTAGCTCATTTGTATGCTTGAATGATTCCTACAGCATATTTGACTCATCATTTGGATATTCATTGCAGCAAATGTGTACTTAGGTTGCAGAAACGTTTGGCTCCATCTTGTTTCCCCATTACTTCATGTCAAAATCACCAAATCATTACAAGTTTTTAGATAAAACTGTCAACAAAACTCGTCTGATCAAGAACAGCTAAAAGCTAAAAGTGTGAAATACTAAATTAAACATTATAGCGAATATGTAAACAACAACTTTTTTTATATTTGGACAAATTACATTAATGTATTAGTTTCCGTCTAGTTGATTAATCGCGATATATTTCCTGTAAACTGGTATTTTCCGGGTTATTTAAATATGACAAACACATCTGGTCTGATACCAGACCCTGCGAGGCCTTCCCTTCCAGCCCAAGTTGACAAGATGGCAAACAGCCTCACGACTAACCTCCCCCCGTTAGATAAGGTTAGACACCGGGCTTCACACAGCGGGCATCGGTTAAAGGAGCACCGGACACAAGGGGACACCACCCCGGGGCCACGGTGGACGTTAGATAACAGTCACAGCCAACACGCTGCCATGGTAAAAAGTTAGAGGAGCAGCTAAGTTAAGGAGCATTTTACTTTCCAAAACAGGTCGAGCAGCACAGCGGACAAGACAGAAACGTGAGGCACGTGAGCCATGACGTCACGCCACAGCGCTCTCAAACACACACACACACGGGACGGTTAAACACAACTTTCCCCACGGTTACTCCGCGGGTGTGAAACAACCAAAAACATCACACGAGCCGCTAGTTTGTTTCCTCGCTAACGCCAGCTAGCCGTGCGCGCTAGCCTGCTAACGCTAGCTAACCCTGGGATAAGAATCAGACCTCCCGCGTGGCCGGTTTGCCCTCAGCCCCAAACGACGTGTGTGTCCGGGATCCGGTGAGTGTCGACGTCGACTACACGGTGCATCACGTTAAAAGGTGTCCGTTTAATATCTAAGATGTGGAGTAACTGACCTCTCCCTGCTTACTGGGACACCGCGCCTCCTTCCCAGCGACGCCATGTTGGAGGAGATACAGCCGTGATTGCGGTTGACGTATGTGCGCGCACAGCCTTATGGGTAATGTAGTGTGCCGACGCGGTGGACGCGTCACGTCGACTCGAACGGGGACTACTACTCCCACGAGGCCGTAAAGCAGGAGCACCTTTACGTATTTTGTAAGAGCACATACAAGTTTGAGAGGTCAGACCACATTCTAAATACATATAAATATATTTATTTGCACAACAATATAAATATCTAAATGTCTCCTGTGTGTATTGTAAGTTTAATTTTAATATAGTTCCTTGATTAATTATTATATTTCAAACAGACATATATGTTTATATATATATATATATATATATATATAGATTGAATGGTCTGAGGTCAGACCACATTCTAAATAAATATATTACATATATATTTATTTAGATTGTGGTCTGACCTCTCAAACTATATATATATATATATATATATATATATATATATATATATAAATATAAATATATATTATATATATATATATAAATATATAAATATATATATATATAAATATATATATATATATATATATATATATATATATATATATATATAAACATATGTTTGTTTGACATATAATAATTAATCAAGGAACTATATTAAAATTGAACTTAAAATACACACAGGAGACATTTAGATATTTAAATTGTTGTGCAAATATATTGCATGCATGGGTTATAACATAAGGTATATGCATGCAATATAGTGTCCCAACCATTAAGTTTTGTGTTTGTAGGTTTGTGCTCACCCATATTGTGCGTCCTGTGCGTGTCTGTGCGTCACCGTGGCGAGTGTGGGCTCCCTGTGTGCTGTAACCTGAAGCCTTTGGAGTAGCAACTAATGTGTACGTTCAGGAATGCGAGATCAGCTGAAACCAAGTCCTTCGCCTGTGACAACAGTTGTAACAGCTTTAAAATGACGAATCGATACACATCCAATCAAGCATATTGGCGATGGCATCTTTTAAAACTGTGATTATTTTTTTTTACGATGTTTAAACCATGCTTGCTCGACCTGCCATGGTCCCTAAGACCGTGTTTAATATACTATCAATAAGCCTTTCAGCTGATGTGACTTGAAGAACATGCTTATTTGTGGGGAAATTATTTATCTGTTAATTTGTTAATTATGCTATACATTATTTGTTTATAATGCTCCTTCATACAGTCTATTAAAGTATTGAAAACTGTCAAATATTGAAGGTTTCAGGTGTTCAGATTCTTAGGTTTGTGTACTTATTCTTGGATAAGACAGGTCCATATTTAGATCATAAAACGTGTATTACTTTAGAGTACATTTCATCCAGGCAAAGCTTTTTATTTTAACCTGGTAAATTAATTTGATCACATAACAAGGGTCAAGATATGTTTATATTCCTCAAAGTCAGATATCAATAGGCACTGACATCAACATGCAGCCATAGTTAATTAGGTTTTTGTTGGCCCTAAACTATTTAAATATTCAGTCTAAACACACTGGAATCTGCTCTAAAATAACTACCATGGAAAGGGAAGGTTTTTCATTATCGAACATAAACCATGTGGTCCCTAATTTACATAAAAACTGCAGAGGACGTGACCTCAGCGTCCTCGTGGGAGCTACGGCCCTGGTTGTAGACCAACTTTGCTTTCAAGGTCTCATCGTCATTCAAGTGGACTTTGGACACAAATTGTAGTTTAAAAGGCTCCATGTTTTGTGTTTTGAGTTCATGGGAAGTTAACAGAGCTTCCTCCCGTCACCGAGAGCCCCTCTGGGTCTTCTTGAGGAACCGGGAGATGTTTCGTTGTTCACGAGAGCCCTGAAGACTCACTGCGTCTCAGCTGGGTTTGTGGTTGAACTGCTGTGCATTCAAATGGGAGACAAGCGAGCGGCGCTCTCTGCAGCTCACCCATGTTAGGGGGCTCACCCCTGCATTGCTAAGAGTTTAAAGTAATTCTTGATACCGCCACTAGATGGCAGCAAATTCAAGTTTGCAAAACTCTTCCAGTTTTTCTTTAACTTGGGGGTGTTTGTTGCAGGATGTCAACATGAATATATTAAAGTTACCACAGCATACATACATAGTTTAGTGTACATACAACGTTTTATGTACTTAAGTCCATAATCGTCTCTTTAAATATGTGCACCCACCCCTGTTTTGTTATTAAAAACATTGACATTGATAATGTGAGTATTGTTTTATTTATACATAGACAACAAGAATGGAAAAAAAGTCAAAAGCACAAAACAATATGACAAGAATTGGTACACAAATATAAACATAAAACACAAAGATGAACTAATTAATTGGATATCTGGGTCTATCAATAGGTTTGTGTCACCTAAAGGAATGTTTTACAAAAGGGAAAGTGGTTTCCTGTAATTAACTCGAGGTGATTGAAGCAGATCAAGAGAGTCGGCATTGCATGTTGTGTGTCCTGCCAGAGTGTTGAGCAACCTGAGGTTTTTTTTTTTTATCCTCAACACTGAAGATTGTCAACAGCTAAAGCTCCCGAAGAGCCAAAAAAAGGGAAACCACTGGGTTTAGTTTTATTAGCAAAAATGTACTTCCATGATGACCTTCATCAATTTTACATCCGCTGGTGAAAGTAGCCATGTGGGTACAAGAAACAAACAACCAAAAAAAAAAACAGATCAAATGACAAGAATAAAAACAAGCGTATAAGATCCGGCCATCCAGTGTCATTTTACTGAGAAACGGGACAAAGGACAAAGGACACCGTACAATGTTAATGCCCTGAATATAACAGTGCTGTTTTTGGGCAGCGATATGAATCCATATCCACTCTGAAGTGTTGTACCATACAGTGACAAGCTCCAGACCCAATTCATCACGTGTGTCTGTAATATTTAACGTGTGCAATGGACGGAAATTATGAGCTTTGTCTTCAAAGTCGGACAATATCAGTTTGTGTTCTTTGGTTTACAAATCCCTGCATCTAAGACTGATCAATTAATGACTCCAATAAAGAACAGTACACTTCTGTTACTTGAAAGAGTGGGAGTGGAACCAAATTGAGATTTTGGGAAGATAAATTCTAAATAAAGATTATATTTTATTTCTTTAATTACCCAGTACCGACCAAATGAATGCCTTTACCTCTTCGCAATCTCCTCGGAAAAAAAAAACTCTTGAGCGACATTACGTCTCAAAAGGTTGTTTTAGCATTCACAACTTATAAAATTAGCATTTCAGCCTGAAGAAAACTATTTCTATAAAAAAAAGGAGGCAAAAGCAATTAGAACAATAATAAAAACCAAAGGATATCAGAAGCGGGTCGAAATTTAAAATTCATCACAGGTTTTCGAGCATCAGAAACGCCGCCATCACCCATCACGGAGAAAGACACCTGGGTCGGTCATCTAGTCGTGCTGCTCACGTCCAATGAGTCCAGAGGAGGACAGGAAATAATGTCACAAGATTTGACTCACGTCTGTCCCCATTACAGGCCCGACCCTTTGCCTCCGATCAGTGATGAGGACGCATCCTGAATGTTTCCGTCTGGAGGTGACGGGCTTCAGCTGGGGTTAGTTTATTCGCTCATGTTGTTGTTGAGTGGCGAGCAGCTGATTCACTTCCTGTTTCCGGCGTAACCCCGCGTTACCGACCCGCTGACCCAACATCCAGCTCACGGACGCCTGTGCCGTGAGAGCGTTCGTCCCTGGAGTCGCTCAATGTCGTGTTTAACAAAGCCTGGAGGGTCCTTTGTTGTATGTCAGCCTGTAACTCCAAAGCATGATGCCACACAGTATTTATACCCCGGGAGTCTCTTTCTCCTTCGCCTCTCGGTCGGAGCCATGTTTGGTCATTGATAAATATGTTCAAAGTACTGAGGCTGAGGATTCTCTTTGACGTATTTCTGAATGTACCAGCAGGTCAGGTGGGCTTTCAGATCCTCTTCCACCACAAAATCCATGGCTGCCTGCCATCGGAGAAGCACACAATCACATCCAAACGGTTCTGACAGACATTGTTATCACACATGATTGTACATGGACACTTTGATTTTAATATTGGAGTATTTGTTGTTGTGCAGTTCAATTAAACCACATGAGGTGTGCTTGAGTAAGCTTCCCAGATATAAGTGGTAAAATGACTAGCAAAGTCATTATATTGAGATAATCGTTCGCTTTTCATTATTAAGTCAGTTGGCTCCAAAGCTAATCAATATTTTAATCTGGGTTCTGCCTTTGTTTGAATACTGTCTATGACATTTAAAGGTTTTTGATATCAGAAATGTGAAAATATTCTGTTTTCAAAATGTAAACAAAAAGGTTGCCAAGCCAACAAAATTCTAAACACATTCTTTTTTGAAATTATGGTCAAAATATTACAAATTGGGCCTTTAAGAAAACACCAGACAGAAAAACTCAATATTCTCTCTTGAGATGATGATAGATAAAAAAAATAACACCCTTCGTGAGTTTTACCTTGGCCAGGTGCTTCGCTATTCCTCGACCTCTGTAAGCATCTGGAACTTCAGTGTGTTGCAAGTCCACCGTCTTCTTCCCAACGTATTCATACAGAAGAACTGCACGGTCATGAGATCCTGAGGGCAGACAGAGGTCATAGTTCTCGGTTGTGTTTGTCTCCACCCAAGTAACAACCCCACCTCTGGATCCTGATACCGTCAATGTTTACGGGCACAACTGTTATAGCAGATTCATAAACAATCACTGACGACCACCACGACACACAAAAACTCCTCCCTCATTCATGCAACACAATATTATGCTAAAAATGTTGGCATTTAAATCAGAGGGTAAGCTCACCGGCTAATTTATTGATCGAGTTGCAGGAGCAGCTTGATTGTTTTCAGTTGATCATAAACTTAAAAAAAAAAAAACAAAGCAAAGAACAACAAAGGGAACTAAGTTATATTTAATAAAATAGTTAGGTTACATACTTGGGTTTGATATAAAAGGTTTGAAAATGAAGTGCAACTATTGATTCGTAACATACACTGTATGTTTTATAAAGGATTTATGTATAATGTTTTAGGCATCACTGAGTAAGGTTGGGGAGAGGAAGTAAGCTGTTATTAGGGAACTCCTTAAGTAATGACAGATATTCAGGGATGCTTTCAGGAGTGGAAGGAAAAAAACATATATTGCAAGAAAAACAAGCTGAAGTTAGAAGTCAAGGAAGTCAGCAGCTTTGACCAAGAAGCCCTGGTGTCCTCTCAGCCCTGACACGAACCATCATCCGACTAAAGACGAGACATCCCGGCTGTGTGAGCTGGACGACGCCTCTGCGTCTGCAATGGCAGCTGGAGCCCCCCCCTCCCCCACCCCCACCCCAAAAAGAGACACGACGACGATGGCAGCAAGAAAAGCACCACCTCTGAGCTAACGTTAGCCAGCTAGCATGCCCCCAATGTTTACACGTTGCACTCACCATTCAGTCTGATAACGAACTGCCGACGCTTTTTATCGTGCTCCACTTGTATCTGAGAGTTGTTTGCGTCGAAGACAGCCGCCTGCGCCGCCTGCGCCGCCTGCGCCATCGTACACAGCGGTGCAGCTGACGGGGGGGGGGTGCTGCTATGCTACTCTGCAGCTCGGCTCACCAGAAATGGCTCCATGGAACGATGAAGCCGTCAAAAGCAAAACACCTCGTCCGAACGGAATCAGCTGCGAGGTCACGTGACCGCGAGCCAATCAGCGGCGGCGTTGTCAGAGAGAAAGGAGACGACGGCGCAGAGGGACGCAAAATGAGAGGGACGCAAAACGAGTCCGTGACACGCATCATTTTCCTTTTTTTTTTTTTTTTTTTTTAACAACAGAGGTTTTTTTTTTTTTGCATGCTATACAGAAATGTTGCATTTGTTTCACATGCAGGATTCAAGTCACCTGGGAAAATTAATTAATTCTCTCCAAATTTAAAGTTTAGTTTATAGGTCGAGATTTGGCAAATAAACTTATATTAATCAATAAATGGTCAGGATAGAATAAAATCACTTTAAATTCACTTTAAATGTTGTTTGTTTTTTCTCTTTTCTATTGATATAATGTATTTCAATTTGTTGTTTACTGCTCTACACTTTTTTTTTTTGCCTTGACAAGTGACACATAATTTAATGATATTCGCTGATAATTGATTTAATAATTGACTTTGCGTATAAAAAGTGCTTTTGCTCAGACTGGTGTGTACCTTAATCGTTTTTGATAGTTCAGGTCAGGGCGCAGCTCACAGCTCCACAGTGACAGCTGTGGATCTGTGTGTCATCAGCAGAGCAAATGTACAATAAGCAGCCAAAACCTTCTCCGTTGGACTTGTGAGAGTTCATGTGTTTCTTTACACCACTGTTATAGATTGTACTCATATAAGTTAAATACTGTGTCGTGATATAAACATTGTAGGCAGGTATGTCAAGATCACTAAAATTACAGTGACGTAATCCTGTTAAGCTGTTGGCTTAACCCTGCAAAACTCTAATGGAGTTTGTCAACTCTGTCTGGGATTATGTGTGTCTCCTGTTTCTTTGGGACACTATTATATTGACCTGTTTGTGAGTTGTTCTCTCTGGTTTTTGCCAGAGTGAGAGGGAGCGCACTTCTTTTGCAGATGGATAACAGTGTCAAACTTCTCACGTTTATTTTAATAGTCTCACTTATTGTTTTTTCATTGTAATACTGAAAATGATGTCCAAGGCGCCAAGGTAAGTCAGCATTATCTACATAATCTATGTCATTTATTACTATAACGGTATCATTGCTTTAATGCTATTTTTGGATTGAGCTGACCATGAAATCTTAATAATAATAGAAAAAATACATGTATGTGTATGGCTGTTGAGATATTGAATACATGAGTAATGTCATAATGAGAAGGAACAGTGAGCATGTTCAATTCATTCTTTGTGGACATAAATTTGTATATTTACCTGGAGCACAGAAATGATCAATAACTTGAATTTAACACTTCATCTGAATTAGGATGAAACTCAGCCACGAGCTTTTCATTAGCTTACAAGTAAACATACTAAATAAAGTAGAATGATCAGCACAGCAATGCCTAGATATATATCCTTGAATATAGCCGAATGAAATGCAATAATAACACACTAAATGATTGTTTTGGATGGTGACAGAATGATTTACACTTACCTGTCTTAATGTTATGTATAACAGGTGGCCTGAGAGCCTGGTAAACTCTAAGACCAACACACCTGCACAGAAGACAAGGGGGAAGGTAAGTTCCACACTCTGTAACTTACAGATGCTTATTGCCTGAAGCAAGTGTTTGATTGTCTCACATTTATCAGTTCAGCATTTATTCCTACATAAATATAAAGTGTCGTGAGGATTAGGCAACAAGTGACCTTTAAAATATGACTTATTTTACATTTTCATTCTTCATTCATTCTTCATTCTTCCCCTGCATACCAGGACTGTTGCTCAGCTGCGTTGAATACATCCGTATATAGAGCATGTTTTATCACAATAAACAAGATTTAAGACACTGAAGAAGGGACAAAAAAGATCACAATCCTATCTGACCCAGGTTATGATGTTCAACACAGCAGTGTTGTTAAAATAGTTTTGAGTAGTGAAAGAGCCCCAAAATAACTTTAAGCGTCTGAATTATACCCATCAACTAATTAAACACATGACCACAACAAATAAACTCAGAAACAGAGAAAATTGTGTCGAGATTTGTTTCATTTTGTGGGAACCAGAGTCTGCTGAATTTCACACATTTGCTCAGGCCTATGTTTTGTAGTTTTTTTCAGCGATGACTCCCCCCGTCCTCCAGAAGTAGCGAATACCAACAGTGTGTGTAAAAGTGTGTTAAAATGATTGAACCATATTAACCACGTTCACTTAACATGGACATACTCTCCTCAGAGTGGGTGCACGTGTTTGCTAGACGTGCATGCACTAGGTTTTATTCATGAAGCCAGTAATGGCTGAAGATCAAGTCATTGCTTTTACAACCGGCACAAGCCGCTAACTCAGGACTCTCGGAGCCTCATCTAATTGATTTCTCGGAGCCTCATCTAATTGATTTCTCTGAGCCTCCTCTAATTGATTTCTCTGTCTTGAGGTTCGGCCACAGATTGATGGCTGCTGCAGTTGGTGAGGCCGCATCTCGAAAGACTGGAAGAAACCGCCTATGTCTGATGGCTTTCCAATGCTCAAGTGTGATTAAGTTCAAGTGTGTGTGTGTGTGTGTGTGTGTGTGTGTGTGTGTGTGTGTGTGTGTGTGTCCATGATCACAGTGTCGGTCAGATGGCACTTAAGCAAATTAAGAGCTCTTTTGGAGATTAAAAGGTTCTCTCCGTGGTGATTGGATTGTTTGTGTCAAAGAGTGCATGTTGGGATGGGGGTGAGCAGGCGGTGCGATGTTTGACATTTAAATATTATCGTCCTCCAAACTGAAAACCATACAGAACTTATTACCTAAAAGTCTTCACGTGGCTTCTTTTCACAGACAGCCTCTGCTCTCGCTCTCTTTCTTTCCTCTCCCACAGGAGCCAGCAGCATTAACAGTGCCTGCATCATGTAGAGGTAAACAGGCCGGCAGCCAGACGTCTAAACCCAGCGTTAGTTGTGGAAGGAGCAACAGCCTCAGCAGCAGAGGCAGTGATTCAGCTGCTGGCGGCAGTAAAGCTGGTGGCGGTTTGCAGAGAGGCAGCCTCAGCCTCCAGGGCCAGCAGGGTCTCAGACCAGCGCCTCGCCCAGCCAGACCAGCGCTGCGCCTCTGCAGCAGCCGGAGCTTTTCTTCCCTCAACACCTCGTCTCTCACTGCTGCTCCGTTCAAGAGAAGCAGCCGCTCTCTCAACAGACTCGACCAAACATCCACTGGAGACGGTAATTTTTTTTTACCATGTTTCATTATTTCCAGTTCTTAAGAATATTTACTGAATATTTATGTCAATTAAATTATGTGACAGTTAATACTCTTAAAGTGTATGTATGTATTTTCTTAAGTTGCTCCAAATAAATTAAGTTACATTTAAAAAAAAAAAAAGAAGCTCTCAAGATTTTGAAAGAAAATAATTATAAATGTCACAAAATAAGTTTTTTAAATGGTTTTATATACAGCTTTTGTGTCTTTACTGCTGTCTCTGAAACAGATTCAGAAAAGAAAGAACAGAATTATGGTCAGCTGTCTTCCTCTCTGGAGCAAATCAGGTTTGTTGTGTATTTTCTTTTGTTGTTTTTTTTTATTTAAGAGGCTCCTGCATTTTTTTTTTTCACGGTTGCTTTGTTAAATGCTGTTATTGTGCTTTAGTTCAAAGTAAATATAATCGCTTTTTGTCAATCTGTTCCCTTTATGTTCCGATCATTAAAGGGACAACAAAGACCAGTGTCATGATGATGAAACGGAGAAAATGAAAACAAGCAGCTCCTGTGAGCCACCAGAGTCTTCCTCCTCTTTGGTTTCCACCACTGCACGTCATCATCACTGCAACAAAGTAAAGAAACAGGTACTTTTACTTAATGTGTATTTACAAATACACAATAAAAGCTGTTGTGTATACCAATCGGCACATTGCATTCATATAGAAATTGCTCTATATCTTCTTGTGTAGTCTATTGAAGTAGACTCACGTAGCCCCATAAAGGTGGACGCTGCGGTAATCTTAATAACTCAATTTCTGTGTTGTCCTGCTTATCAGAAAAGCCAAATTAAAACACTGTCTCAGCTGTTACCATAGTTTCAATAAGAAACATGACATGACAGGACAGAGTGTATATGATTGTCCAGTCTTGTTGCTGGTTACAGAAGTCATGTCACATCTGGGTCCTTGTGCTGATCACTGTTCATTAAAATTATAGCATCTCTTCTGTGCATGAAAATCAAAAGTGTCTTATTGAACACTGTGTTGGGGATTCTGTTGAGTTAGCCATTGAGAAAGCACAACTCTCTCTTATTGCCCTGATGTAGATGTATTATTACTAACCATATCTATTGACACTTCTGGCTAGTAAAACAAAATGCATGCTGTTGTACCTTGATAAGCATGCATCCATTTGCTCCATGCTCCTCCCTCCGACAGGCTTTCATTTAGGCTTCAGTTAAAGTGCAGGTGGAGGAACCTGATAGCAGGGGAAGGGAAATGGGGTCAAAGGACCACAAAGTGTCACAGCTTCAGAGTTAAAAGGCAGAACACCTGGCAGGCAGGTTGAGTAGAACAAAAGGTGACCTTTAATGCAACAAAGCTGGTACCAAAAACAAGCAGGCAACAGAACTGAGGGAGCAGGCCGAGGCAAATCCAAGAACAAAGGATCAAAACAAAAAAATAAACTAGACAAACTGGTCGGGCGCTGGGAACACGGCAGGAATACAGACAAGGACACGAGCCACAAACAGACGACCTAGAAAAAAAGCTGAAGGAGGGAAAGCACAGCGACTAAATACCCAAGGAGACAGGGTGATCAGACACAGGTGGAACCACACAGGTGGGAAACACCCAAAGGCAGGAATTAATCCAAGACTACACACAGGAGGAGAGGACTTTCAAACGGGAAACAAACATAAGGAAAACCCAAGAACTTTGACACAAATGACCTGAAGACCACAGTTTTGATTGAATTGAATTAGACACTGTCTCGTGGAGTTTGTTCAACATTAAACTGTTCCAAGCAACAAGGAACAAAGAAACAGTTCTGTAGATTTCTTTCACTTATGATTTCATTGTCCCCAAATATTGATGGCTTAATAAATATTTATAGCAATAAAATACAGTTATTCAGCTGCTACACAGGCAGGTAGGCCAAGTAGCACTTGGTAGTGTCCAACCAATCAGAATCAAGGAGCTTTAAACATCCCTTTTGGTTGATTTTGGGTTATCTCGAATGTTTATGTTGTGAAACTTATGACGGTCTAAAATATCTGGAATAGGAATCCACATAAACAAATCCCCATTGTCGTCTCCATCGTAACCTCTCTAAATCACGTGGCTCTTTCGTGGGCTCTTCTGTGTTTGAGGGGTGGCGTCGTCTTTTATGTAGTCCCAGTTCAGCCCCCTTTATTTTGTGAAGTCTTTATTTATCTGCATCCATGCAATCATAGCTGGGTTTTACTTGATCTGAAGGCAAATATTCTAAACATTCTGTTTATGCCTCTTATTAGCTATTTTCTGGTGTTACTAGAGATGTAATATGCTCATTTGCAATTCTCTACATGTCAGTTACTTCAGTGAAAAACTATATTGTTGTCATTTAACTGCTCTCACAGTGTTTTGTTGGGAAACGTTTAAGAAATAACTGACGCAGCAGTTGCGTAATTTACTCTCGAAAAATAAGTGCAACCAAAGCAATTCTCGAGACAGAAATTCTTGACTACTGTAGGTTTCCAGTATGTGATATAAAAGTGTTGATTGCCATTGTAATTACCTGATACAAGCTGCCAATATTCCTGCTTTCTTGTTGTACTGGGTTGTATTATGCTGTTTTATTTTATCCACTAGTCTATACATATCAAGTTCTTCTGCAATATTTTGTAGAATAATTAGATATGCATAGAAACATTTACATCACTAACCATGAAAGATATTAAATTAAGAAAATCCCAAAACCTTTAGATAAACTGACATGATATGAACACATCACACATAAATATGTTAATATTTCTCTTTCCACAGACCAGAGATGGAGTGTACACACTCTGTGCGATGACCTCTGGGATGAGACGCAACTGGGTCCAAGCAGTGTTGAAGAATGTGAGGCCCAGTCTTACAGCTGACGTCACGAGGTAAATCAAGTCGTTAAAAGTGCTGCATAATTGGTGTCAGATTTGTAAAAATAATACAAAATAGTATTGTAATCTGCCCTCAAGACTGATTTAATTGAGAGTTTGCATCGTAAAGTACCTTTACTTGTTCCAGGCTTTATTTTGGCTATTATTTAGTGGATTTAACATTCATAGTCCAAATTAGTTTCTTTGTCATTCCTCACAGCTCCCTTTCACAGCATCCAGACTCGCAGTCAGCTGAGGATCTGGAGAAAGCTGAACACCCAAACAGCTTTTTGCAAGAGCACCAAACCAGTGACTGTGGAGAGGAAACACATCAGCAGCAGAAAGAAGAGGAACTGCTTCCAGAGACAGAGCAGCGTTCTGCTGATGGAAGCGCTGCCTCGTCCACAGTCGCCTCCTCGGCCCCGTCTCCCGTCGGTCCTCCTCGGCAGGTGGAGGAGGGTGAGGGTGCTTCCTGTCTTCAGTGTTCGCATCTTGATGCAACCACACTGACCGGTGAGTCATTGGACAAACTGAAACAAACAAGAAAAATGCCATCTCAGTGTTTTTTTTTAGCAATTCACTTTTTAATAAATAAAGAAACATGAAGAAATTGGATGTAGATGCTCACTGCATGATGCCTATATCACTTCTACAGCCTATAATTCTGATATACTGAAATACTAAAATAATTGTATTTGTGAATTTAAACTGCAGCTCATTTCAAGAACCCACATGAATGGTGCTTCTATATTTGTGGTTTGCAATCATGTACCATAAACATGCTCCACAGGGGAACAGACATCGTGATACATGTCTACATATTGTTACATTTCATATCACGTATTACTTAATTGATTCTGTGTATAACCGTATGTGCTCCAGGTGTGACAGATGCATCATCGTGGGTTGATGGAGCTGGTGACGGCTCTACTTCCTCTGCAATGCTGTCAAATGTTGAGTGTTTTGATGAACATTCAAATACGCTATGTAAAACTGAGCAGAGCTGGCAGCAAGTTAAAACCACACCCCACAGCGACGAGCCACAGGTATCAATAAACTTCCCCCGTGAGTGCACAAAAGATAACGATCAACTTACCTGTGAGCAGCAAACCGGGCAACTTGTCAAAGAGGTGAGATTATGTTTGAGAGTGTGTCTATGTAATTAAAACATGTATTACCTGAATGCATTAACAAATGAATACCTGTTTTGTGCGACAATTTCATTACTATTTCTCTACAGCTGGAACAAACACAGAAGGAATTGTCTCGACTGCAGCAGGTAAACAGGAATCTCCAGGATGAGCTACAACAAGAGAGAGCGATGCAATCAGGAGAAAAGGTTCCTCCACAGGTATAACGTAGAGGACACTCAAACATATACAATACAAGCATGCAAAGCACACTTTGTCCCAATTAAAGCTTACTTTTGTCCTGTAGAATGATCTTCTTTCAAACTCCAACTCGGAACAAGGATTGACTTTACAGCAACTGCAGAAGACAAACCATGACCTCCGCTTTGAGCTGGAGGCTAAAACTAAGAGCCAGGAGAAAGCCAGGGAAGTTGAACTACGGCAAAGGGTGGATCTCTTAGCTCAACAAGCACAATTACTTGTCACGGGTGATGCCACAGCACTTGCACAAGCCCATCTGGAGCAAGATCGCCTGTGTTTTCATGAGAAGCAGACGGAGTGGGAGTGTTGCGTGGCCTCCCTGAAGTCCCAGCTGAGTTCCAGCGAGGAAAAGAGGAGGGAGGCTGAGGCGCGCTTCACACAGCTGCAGCAGGAGTTGCAGAGTTACCACAGTCTCCAGCAGGAGGCCGATCGCTTGCACAAACATCTTCAAGAGGTGACAACTGAACTTCATGCCACTCAGGAAGCGCAGGCTCAAAAAGAGGGTCGCCTGCAGAAGCACCTCACGCTCCTTCAAGAAAGTCAGGACAGAGAACGGAGGAGCTTGGCCTCCAGCCTGGCACAGGCAGAGCAACACTCACAGGACCTTCAGGAGAGACTGGACAGAGCTGAACAGCAGGTGGAGGGCCTGGACAAGACTCCGACATGGACCAGGGACATTGAGGAGGCTCAACAACAGCTTCAAGAGGAGCTAGCCTGTACAGTATCTGCTGTGCAGAAACTTCAAGAAGAAAGAGAGCAGCTCGATCATCGCTGTCAAGAGCTGCAGAACCAGTTATGTGAGGCAGATGTGGAGATGAGCAGGCTGCAAAGCCGCTTGAAAACAGAAGAGACGCACTACTACAATCTTGAGCACTCATACGAGAGAGTTAGCGAGGACTTGCAGCTGGCCTTAGGGAAGGTGCAGCAAAATGAGTCTGAAGCACAGGACATACGAGAAGGCTACGAGAGGCTCCTGGACAGGAAGGAGCAAGAGCTGAGTGAAGTGTTGCTGAAGATGGAAGTCTTAGGTAATAGCCTGGAGGAGACAGAAGTGAAGCTGAATGACGTATTGAAAGGTTGCACCTGTCAGCAGAAGGATGAATCCTCAGAGCCTCCTCAGCTAAATGAGAGACAGACAACCGATCTTGTCACTGTGAGCGACAGCAGGCCAAAGGAAATGAACAATGTCTCAAATGCAGTTAACCATGCAGGAGATGACCCGGAAAGGTTTATGTCTGTGATCCAGATTCTTGAAACCAAGCTTTATGTAACAGAAGAGAAGCTAAGGGATATCATGCAAAGACTGCAGGAGCACCACAGTGACATCAGATGCCAGGACCCTCACCTTTGCTCCCAGCTCACTCAGAGCCGAGCCAGTGCTCAGCACCTCAGTCTGCTCCTTCACAGTCGGGCCAAGCAGAGCCAGCGCTTCGCCCAGGAGACAGAAAGCCACTGCAGGATGCTGGTTGGTAGGTTTCACGTCGCACTGAACATCATACAAGCCTGCAGAGAGATGCTCCGGGCCACTCCGATTAATATTACAGACTTTGAGAAGCAACTAGCCACGGTTGCTGCCTGCCTTCATCAAGGAGAGAAAGAGGCAGAGAAACATCAGCATGAATCACACAACGCCAGCAAAGGAGAGGACAAGATCCTCAATGATGAGGCAGCTGGAGCTGAGAGCAACACTAGTGCTAACAGTAAACCCACGAGTACGTTACCCTCGGAGGATGACGTGGAAAGCGTTGGGAAGTGTTTAATGAGGGAACTATTTGTTGTAGAAAAAATGATGTCTGTCCTTCAGAGTCAACATGGCATTGGGCAACAATCCTTAGCCCCAAGAGAGGATGAGGGGGATTTGGCACACAAGTACAAAAGCATAATCTCGCAAAGGATGGCTTTAAAAACAGTAAAAAGGACCCATCCTGGGAGAGCAGAATGTGACAACAATGGATGTTTAGAGAGGGCCATCGGCGGTGTCTGTGCTGAAGCGGAGCTCATTTACGCTGCCTTGAAATTTCAGCAGCAACATGAGAGCGTGACTCAAGTAAGTAATCAAGAAGCGGAGCTTCAAAGGAAGAGTCTGGCAGATATCAATCCCCCAGAGTTGGCTTCTTATGAGGAGCAAGTGCAGGGAGAGGATACAGATTCAGAAGGAGCTGCTAAACCAGTTGAAAAGGATGAATCTGATGTCCAAAAGGTAGAAGCAGAGAAAAAACCAGAGTGGTTGGAGAGACTTATATCCCGGCTGCAGGGAAGAGCTAAATTCTTACGCCAACTCCGCCAGGAGGTTTCTGATGGCAATGCAGAAGAGTGCAGTGTGGATGATAATTGGGAAAATGCTTCAGCAGCTGACCTAAATTGGATGCAGGAGCAGGCAAAGTTGATTTATCTGTCAGTCAGGCTGCACTTGGATTTAGAGCAGCAGCACAGTGTGGTGTTACAGGACAAACTGCAAGCTTTGTGCAAAGAGCAGGATATCACATTAAAGGATAAGCAGGACGTTTTTAATCACACCTTATGTCAGCTTCAGGAGGACAGCAGTGTGTTAAGAGGAGAACTAGAGCGTGCACAGCAAAAGATAATATCTGTTGAGACTGGGAACCAGAGACTCCTGGAAGATATACGGAAGAGCAACGATTATCATGAGGAACGGATGAAAAAAATGGAAACTGAGTTTCAGGAGAAGATAAGGGAACTGCAACAGATCCATGAAGAGGAGATGAAACACGTGCATGGTTATTACACCAAGTCTTCCAAAGAGAAACAGACCAAAACATGCACAGAGACACCTGCTTTCTCTGAAAGTACCTCCTCCCGCCCAGACCAGACTGTGATGGAGAGAAAAACGATGCTGGCAGATGGTGCAGCAGCCATGAGAGAGGCTTCTCACAAAGACGTTGGAAAACTGGAGGTAACAAAGACCTTATTTCTTTATTAAAAACTCTCTTTTTGTAAATGTAAGCAGTAAATAATTACTGATTTTAAATAGAGAACTTGTTCTAAATTTCAATATAGGCATCCTGTGATCAAGACGTTGCTGCTCTGGAGGAAATGCACAGGCAGCTGATCGGTGATCTGCAGCAGCAGCATCGGACGGAGGTGGCGACACTTCTGAAGGAGAGAGACAAGCTGCTGCAGGAAGAGACGGCTGCCACAATGGCAGGTAAACAAGAAGTCTTAGACAAAATAAAAGCACTTTAGGCCTGTTAAGCCTATACAAAACTGAATTTCACTCTTTTTTATTTATTTTAATGTGATGGGGATTTTTTTTGCTGAAGTTGTAAAAGTGTCAACATTGATTGATAAATAATAAATAACCTTGAATAAAGGAAATTCCTGTAATAATGTGGTAACAGGCTGTATGAACTGCATTAATTAAATTTATGTGAAAAATACCTTGTACAACTTATGAGATCAGCGAAAAGGAGATTTAAGAGTTACTTTCCAAGAAGCCTTTGTCTAGTATTAAAAGTTAGTTGATGTTTACCAGAAATGACCTTAATCTAACTTAAAAATGCTAACAATCATGCAAGTTTTCATATCTTTCTTCAGCTATTGTAGCGATGAGGAGAGCTCATAAACAGGAGCTGGAGAAATGCCGACGGTCTCAGCACATGAAGGAGAGCGCTGACATCACACAACTGCACATTGAATATGAGTGAGCGACTACTGATTCCTTCATTTTTGTTTGTTTTTTTGTCTCTTCCACATAAGTTCACAGAATATTGATAATTGATTAATAACAAATTACACTTTAATAGCTAGCAGATAAAATACCTTTACCCCAGGTGGAGTTCCGCAAAAACATACGAACAAATGCTAAAATATGCACTCATATTGTACTTTAATTTACAAATACATGTATACATAGGAGTCACTCCACTTTCCAGTTCAAGTCAGTGTCAATAACTTAATGACGGACTAACGAGCTCTGAATTGGCAGCCGGTGTGGCAGATCTGTCAACGGAGCTGATACTTGGAGAGTGACCTCATGTTTAAATTAGCATTAATGTCCTATTTTACTCATACTGGTAGGAGTTACATTGATTTCACGTACAAGTTATTCAGACATGTACCTGGTATATAACTCTTTATTGGCAAGAGATTTGCAAGATCAAACAATTTGGTAAATAAACTTGCAGTTTTTCCATGTCCATGTTTCCCATTGTTTCCAGTTGTGCTTCTTGTAGTGTCACCATTTCTGTTTGGGAGCTTTTTTCCCCCAATTTCTCACAATAGCTTTTAAATGTGCTATTATTAGTGTTTTGACTAATTGTTTCCTCCACTGCAGGAAGGAGATCCGGTTGATGCATAAGGAGCTCGAGGTGTTGTCGGTTCAGCACACTCAGAAATGCCTGGAAAACTCTCAGCTGGGCCAGGAGCTGCACGATGAGAGACAGACAAATAAGCAGGTACACACATTTTCTTTTCACAAAAGTAGCTGAGTATTCTCCATTTGTATTCAATTAACATACCCACGTGTAGATAAAGAGCATGTATCTATTTATAAAACCGTCTATGAAATGCATCATCTTCTCCCTCCGTCCCTTGTCGTCCCTTCAAGAGAGAGACAGATGAAATGTCTCAGCTACATTACTCGCGAAATGGGAAACAGTCACATGTTGCCCCTCAAATAAATGACTTTTATGAGATGGAGGTAAGTGTTTGTGATGGTCTACGTGGTTTGTATATATTTGTGTTTTTCAGCTAAATTGACGCATAGTTTTGAGTTTCCGCTGCCTTTATCTTTATCTTTGTTGACTTCAATTTGAGGTATATGGGTTAAATATACATACATATGTAAGTGTGCTGGAAAAGATTCAGTTTAATGATACATTTCCACGGGTGTATATTAGATGTTTGCATCTATAATCCTGTCCCCTTTATTCATAGCAGACAACACGTGTTGATGAACTAATGTTACAGGTGATGCTGCGGGCGAGGGAGGCAGAAATGCAGTTTCTCAGACAGGAAGCTCGTTCTCTCCAGGAAGATTTGAAGATTGCTCGAATGGTAACTGAAATCTCTATTTACGTGCCCTGACGGTCTGATAAAATATTTATCATTTAATACGAAAAGAGCAACTAAAAACAAAAATCCGACGTATGTGTGTGTGCGCGTGTGTGTAACAGGACAAAATATACGCCGAGAACAAGCTCAAGGCCCTCTACAGCAGACAGGATGAATCCCATCATGATGTCAACAAACTATTGGAAGATGTCAAGTTCGCCACTTGGTCTCCAAGCGTAGACGCTTCAGGACCGACCCCCGGTAAGACACTTTTTACTTTGTGTACATTATAAAATGTTATGATTACGTTTAAGATTTCTACTGACACACGCATTCAAACCTGAGAAATAAGCTTATTCGCGTTCTTGCCAAGAGTTAGAGGAGAAGATTGATTCCACTTTCACATTTGTGCAGTAAATATTAAGCCAGCAGTTGATTAGCTTAGCATAAAAACTGGAAACAAGGGAAAACAGTTCACCTGTCCAGAGGCAACAAAATTCACAAGCTGCATTTCTATTGATCTCTTGAGAAAGGGAACAAGTGCATTCTCCAGAATGTAGGACTACTCCTTTAATGCCCTCCCTTTATGTCCCTCCCACCCTCTTGTTTTCTCAGAGGACACTGTGACAAAAACAAGTAACGCTGCTTTTCTGAGGAAAACAGTCAAATCAACACTGACACGTCAGCTCAGAGGAGTGAGATCAAAGGTAAAATGTGTTGCTGCATCGTCTGCTTTGTCTATTGATAAATGCTAAATGTCGCTTTCATATGAACCATTTTAAAACCTCCACCTCACAGTAACGTGATTCAATCAACTATGAAGAACGTTCACTCTTTCTTTTGTGTCTGATTTTTCTTTTTGTGTGTGTGTTTGGCTGGCAGAGTTTAAAAGATGGCCTTTCTGTCCAAGAAAGAATGAAGTTGTTTGAGTCATTCTGATCGAAAACAAGGTGGAATCTGTGTTTCAGAGTAAAACTGCTGTTTGGTCCGTGCAGCTTGAACACAGAGGATGTATCTCTGTTTATTATGTAACTGTTGTTGTTACAAAATATGTGTTATATTATATGTTACTTTTTTTTACCGTGTCAAATGTTGATTTGTTGTTGTTTGTTGTTGATGAGCTATGTGCAAAATGTGTATTTGTGTGTGTGATGAGGAGAAAGAGAAAGAAGCTTCAGAATACCACTAGAGGGAGCAACAGACACTGAATTTTCTAGATAATTTCTAATAATGTACTATAGGCACAGTACATTATAAGACAGTAATAGTATTATTATTAAATTACGTTTATATTTTGGACATCAGTGCATTGCACAGTGTAACTTATAAACAATCTGTGTTTTTATTAGAATTACTCAGTGTGTAGCATTCGTTATTTAAAACTGTTATTAACATGTTGCCCACTAGATGTAGCATAATACAACGTGTACTCTCCCAGCAGAGACCACTTCTGAAACAGAGGTGATGTCAGTACCTGTTTTAAAACCTGTTCTGCTGACATGTAGCCGTTTTAATATTAGAAATATTTGAGCTGCAAAAGGGCAATCATTTTTGGAAGGTTACGATCTTTGATATCAGTCCATGAACACATTGAGCTTGATGTGTGAATATTTGTGATGTGTGAATATTTTGTATTCTGGCAACATTCAGTGATATAAATTCAGACAATAAAGTATTTTCAGTGATATAAATTCAGTGATATCAATTCAGTGATATAAATTCAGACAATAAAGTATTTTCCTGACAACCAAAACAAATTGTTTATGTTTCCCCGTTTCTCTCTGACTGTCTGATTGTGAGAGTAAATAACTGTGTTGTAAGAAGCACATTATCAGTATCACGCTGTAAAGATAGATCTTTATTATTGTCCCAGAGGGAGATTTGTTTCCACAGACAGTAAATGTCCCTCACAGAAAAATACATATACACAATACGTGAACTAAACACATGGTTACATATATACATTCATGACCATAAAAACACATCTTAAGTTAAGTGGGATAGAAATATGAGAGAAAAAGTCTCCTTGGATGTGAAATTAGAAACTACTAAAAAATAAAAACATTGGAAAGATTTGCCTAAAGTTAGTTAGTTTGAGGACAAAGTGCTGGTGTACACACACACACAGGACATTACATGTGTTGATATTGCAGAGTTGGTCGGATCATACTAACTACACGGTGTCCTGAGTGTCGGGGCAACAACAGAAAACTGAACCACGAGCTCTCTCCGTGTGCAGCTCTGCAACCTGAGCTCTCAGGAGCCTGGCAGCAAACGAGGAGGCTGGTGCAGGAAAACACTGATGTCCGCTCTGTCTCGAGGGGCTACACACACAGTACAGTACCTCATTAAATGGAGCATCAAGTCGGCACAGAGCCCGCAAGTGATACTATACCACACTTCAGCAGGGTCTCCAACATCAGACCGTGGAGTCAGGGGGGTCCCTGGTTTTAATAGAAATCCCAAACATTTTTTAAATCACTTCTGAAGGAACTTGTTACTAACAACTAAACGCTGTTCATACTCAGAGATATGTTACAGGTTGCCTCAGTTAACCTCTAAAACTTAATATGAGTAAACCTCGAATTATCTAAAATGGAGACCTTTTACGAGTTTTTTTTCTTACTTTACTCTAATTTATCCTGACTGACTTTTTTTTTTTTTAATGGAAACACAGAAGTGTAAGAATAAATGTCTGATTTCTGTATGAAAATATCAATTCTAGCTCCCAGTGTCCTTGCAGAACACTTAATTTGTTCCTTGGAGTCATATTCCTAAAGAGGAACATTGCACCTCATTAAAACCCAACACTCTCCTTTCCTTCCTTGTGACTCCTGCCTGTGAAACTGTCGTCATGTGAGCCGACACTTTGAAAGAGCAAAGCTGTTTCTGAATGTTATCCATGGATAACATTCAGAAACTGAGAGTTGGCTTTCTGTGACATGCTTTATATTTTTACATCAGGCACTTCATCAGGATTTTTCATCCTAAAACACCCGAAGAACGTGAACCTGGAACCGGCAAGTGGAGTTCATAGTAGATTCAAAGTTTGTGATTGATAAAAGAAGATGATTATGTGCATGAATGGAAATTCTTGTCTTCGGAAATAGTAGTTTGACAAAAATAATCTTAATTTCAAGTTTGATAGCTCTGAAGTTTTCATATACTGATGAATTCTGTAAAATGTGGTTAAACGCTCAGGAAAAAGCTGATTAATTGATTATTCAATCAGCAGAACATTAATCAGAAACTATTCTGATGATTGATTAATCCTGAAGTCACGCTTTGGGTTTTGGACTGTTTTTGGATATCACCTTGGGCTCTAAAAATCTGTAATGGGCCTGTTTCATTATTTTCTGACTATTTGTAGACATAACCACTAATCAATAAAATAAAATAAAATCAGCAGATTATTGAAAAGGACAATACTAATTATTTGCAGCCCTAAAGAGGCCCCTGAGCTGGGATTATTTTGTGTATGATTTTGCAAACTAAATTTATATGTGTGTTCACGCCCATTTTTAAGCATCAACGCATACATAAACATTTGAGCATAATTGGATTTTTAATGATCCAGCATTATTGGGCAGTCGGGTTGTTTCGGTTCTGTTGCTTATTAAAACCAGGAGGCTAAAAAAATGATTCTTCTGATAACCTTTTTAATAATGCATGAAATTGTATCTGTGATAAAGTTATGATTCCTGGTGTTGCATGAATCCTGTCCCTTCAACCGGATAATTTTCTTTACTTCTCGATCTCGATGCCTCAGTGGATAAACGGGCTGAATTTAACTGAAATACGAGCTAACTGAAACTTATAGTGAAAAAAACCTTTGACAAACATGTTCATAAATAGTGTTATGGCCTTATTCTAGTGTTGTGTGTGTGTGTGTGTGTGTGTGTGTGTGTGTGTGTGTGTGTGTGTGTGTGTGTGTGTGTGTGTGTGTGTGCATCTGCAGGGTTTGTTCTGAGTCGAGCTGCCCCACAAACGCTCCCAGTCCTCATGACTGATGTAGAAACACCAGTACACAGGTGCACCTGCTCAGACTGTAAAAATAAGTGGCCCATTTATTCATGAAAAGATCAATTACGGGGACCGGCACAGACGCTGGTCTGAGCAGCGAGCACAGCCTGCTTCCCCAATGATACACTTCTGTGGCATTTACACTGCAGCCGACGGGACCACGACTACGCTTATTCTTCTTCTCGCATGTGACACGGTCCTGCCTTTTAAAATTGGCGTGAAGAAGAAAGCGCTGCATGGACTTGTTTTTCCCCAATTTGATGATTTGGTGTTACGAAATCAGGTCCAGAGGCGTGTGACCTACATGCAACTCAATTTTTATCAGTGTTTCCATGACAATGGGTAGATCCTACGTTGTTCACCTGAGACAAATATAAATTTGGCACCAACATCAGTTTGCCAACGCCAGCCTCGGTATGGAGGACGATGAGGCTGATTGGTATTTGGGGAAGCACTTTATTACAGTCGACTCTTATATGTGCTGAAATGTGTCAGAAACAAACAGGCAAAGTTTAGTTGGCGGAAAAACAGTCGTGAAGCAGATTTCTATCATCTTTATCAGATCGATATCTTGATAAGCCGTAAACAATGATCTAATATGAAATTAGTTTTAGATTTTTTTCAACAGGACCTTGATGCTGAACTCAGAAAGAAACTTCCTTATCCACTTGCATGAGGTAGAATAAGGTTTAATCAAAGTTTTTTTGATTGAGTGCAGAAGTCGCGTTCCAGTGAGAGGGACCTACAATTCAACCTCCTGTCCTTTTTTGCCCACATGGTCTCCCTGTGTTCCTCTAATATGATGAGGCAGGATGTTGATTAGTCTGGTCTGGAGAATACACCCGAAGTGGAGCAGGGAGGTTAGTGAACAGCTCCCTAAACAAAGTCCTGTGTCTTGTGTATGTGCAGCATTTCTTACTGTTGGGTGCGAGCGAGCGCAACGCCTCTCTTCCCCACTCAGGTTGTTTTTGTCCATGTTGGCTGCCAACAGAGACATGAATATCACTCAGACTCTGTACAGTATATCTCCATCTTTCATGTTTTATTACTGCTATGGTACGCAGGCCTTCCACCATTTTGTTGGAGGTTATCACAATATACATAGCGCTATTCCACGGGTGGACAGAAAATAGTTTTTTTTCTGCTGTTATTTTAAACAAATCTTTACCCATTGAAGTTGAAAAAAAAAAAACTCACAAGGCAACTGTAACCTAATGTGGCAGCCCCAACTAAGAGGTAAACACAAGCTACAAGTTACAAACTCTGGCTCAAACATTTTACAAATAGATGTACTATTAAGATGAAACACACGCGTTAACAGAAAATGATTGGTTAACTGTGTGATTCATTTTTATTCACAACAGTGATTACATGCCACATCTTACAGCTATAGATAATGTATATAGCTATAGATAAAAGAACAACGAGCAGGAGCTGCAGAAAGTGAGCCTGAGCAGCAGGAGCGCTGCTGAGACTGAACTAACAGACGGTTACACAGTTGTATAATTGGAGTACCTGCCTACTCCTGATTCTGAGTGTCCTGCCAGAACCAGTTACGCTCATGTCTGACTGAGCTTTGAGTAAACATCCTGTGTCTTTTGTACCACACAGGGATAACCTCAGCATGACGTAACACCCGGTATGAATCAGGAGAGTTTGTGCTGATTATCTGAAAGGTTATCACTCTGCAGCTTGTGTCCTGAGTGTGGTCGAGCCTGGCCCACTTTGTGGTGCCGCAGTGAGGCGGCCTTTAAATAACTCGCTGTCCCTATAGCACACTTCACATCCCCATCTGCTCTGCCATCTCATATCTGAACCCATTATCCATTTACAGGCCTGATATCATAGTAACAGTGCAGTAACGTAGTGTGCATGTAAAGCTACAACTCAACCACACACAGGAGCACACACCCAGAGCAACTTGTATTTTAAGGTAATTTAATTACAGATATAGCCTGCCAAATCTTACATTTAATACATTTTCTGCATTACATATGAATGTCTGCTAAACCGTCTGAGTTAATGCGGTCATAAAAAAAGTCAATAAGACCACAAACAGGAACTCTCTCCCCCAACAGCTCAGACATTCTCCCTCACCCCCTTTTTTCAAAACTGCACTCAAAACTCACCGATTTAATCAGTTATGTAATGTTATTGTCTTTTCACTGTTATAATGTCACTTATTTGCTTTTTTTAAATTGTAATTGCTTTTACTATTTCTGTTTTTACCATGTAAAGTGCCTTTGAGTACCTTTTAAAGCGTTATACAAAATAAAGGTGTTATTATTTTTAATTTTTTATTGTTGTTATTATTGTTATTATTAATAATATTAATATGATTATAAAGATAAAGATACGAGTGTGAAAATTATGTTGTGATGTCTCTCTATGTGAATGCTTGTCCTTGAGGAAAGATACGGATATACACTTGTCTCACTGAGTGAACAGAGATCCAACAGCACTGATACTTACAAAGGTCAAATATTATTTCCCATTCAAATTAGAAAACTGATACTCGGACTACCACGGCTTCCTTGGAGTCCGTCATGTTGCAATGTTACACACACCTTCCACCCGCTTTGCCCTGCGATGGCCTCTAATGAATCTGGGCCAGGCCAGCACTGGAACTACTGGTGCTGTTTCTTAAAAAAAAAAAAACAGCATGAGGTGTGTTGTGGCAGATATCTATTAATCCGGGGTGTTTGGAAAATTAATTGTGGTTTCACAGAAGTATTGAGTGACGATGTTCAGTGTGTCTGTCCAATGCATTGTCCCAGAGTGAGATAACTCTCACTCTAATATTGACATGTTTTTAAATATGATATACTAACTCCCCTGCAATGTCTCTGTGGCAACGTCGCCTATCAGTCCACCACTTCATACTGAAATATCTTAATATATTCACATGCCCATGAAATTTTCTTCAAGCACCGCCATGAGGTCCACATTTACGTTTATGAGACAAAGGTATTTCAACTAATGCTTGGATTGCCACAAGATTTGTTACCGAAGTTCATGGTGTCCAGAAGGTGAACCCTAATGACTTTGATGATCCCCTGACTTATTGGCCCGACAGACCATTAGATGTATTTTAATGCCTTTTGGAGACTCTGACTTTTCAACTTTTAATGATGTTAAATAGAAAAAAAAGCAGGTTGTCCAATACATTCGATTTATGACCAAATACCTGCCAAACTGTTGAAATTCCCATGAGCCTCAGCTGTACTTTGAGTTTAATGCCCTGTAACAAATAGTAGATACCATGCTAGCATTAGGTGTTAGCGAGTATCTGCTATTTGTAAATACAGTCTCACACAACTACTAGTGTGGCTGACTCATAGTCTTGTTTTACAACTATAATTAAGGAAACTTGGCCTTGTGATACACAAGTTATTCACTGATTTCCTCCTTCATATAGGCATGCACACACAAATGAGAAAAACGAGGGATGTTCAGCTAGGAACTGCCTACATACGCTTTATTAAAGTCCACAGCGTGTTCAACAGGGGCTGCTTTGCTTTCTGAATGAGTCAAAATGGAGACCACACCACCCACTCTGTGATCTGTTTGGTTTTAGTTAGAAAACAAAGACAGCATTACAGAGTATGGTATGAATTAACAGTGTGAATTACTTTTTTATTTCCATAGATACTCACGAAAGTGTAGATTTTACCTCTGGACCAATGCTACATCCAATGTGCCAGATGTGTGTGTTTTTTTTTCTGACTGTTCTGAAACGAAAAAAAAAGAGATCTAACGCTATACATCTATTAAAATCAATTCTGTCACAAAATAAGAAGGACAACTAAACCTAATCAAACGCAGAGAAATGAGTTTAACAATTGTACATGTATATGTTCTCATTTCCTGTCTCTCTCGTAAACATCGGTCCTGAATAAACCAGTTGGTTCTTTCCCCTCTGAACATCGCTGACCAGCGCTGGTGCTACACGTGGTAGGGGAAGAGCATGTAGTCTCCAAATGCCAAGTATCTACAGTGACACCGTGAAAGGGAGGGGGAGGACAAGAGCTGAGCAGTGAGCAATAGTTCACTAGATGTGGGATACAGAGTGGGATCTGCAGCAGAACAAGATCACATAGCAGATATACCAAGTGTGAGACTGTCGACTGCCCATGCCTCTAAAATAAGATATGAGGGATGGATTTTTTGATTGGACTGGACCCTACAGGTCATGTGAGCCCTAGAGACATTCAGTTTGGGAAAGCTGTGATCAAGTCGTTGTGCTATTTTGAGGGTCAAAATTATGACTTCAGTGGTTCAACTGAGTGATTTTGTCATTTCTTGTCTGTTTCTGATCAACTGGATATCAATCGAGCCGTAACTTTGGAGGACCTGACTGTGGGAGTGATTGTAATGTTCTGCTTATTGAGTGGAGAAAGAGACGTGTTAAAACCAGAAGGCAAAGACAGGATGGTACTCTGTGGTTATTTACTTTTCTGCCTCCCGAGGATAGAGTGGTTCTACCCGTAACAGAAGAGAGGAGTTGAAAAAAAAAGGAAGCCTGAGGAGAAACATGCAGCAGTTTGGCTAAAAGACTGAGAGATCCAGAAGAAAAGGAAAGTCGGAAATCAACAATTATTCGAAAACACAAGGTAAGCTGATTTTGAATATAATACTTTAGTCAACATTCTTTCAATGAGAGACCTGTGGATTGTCTCTCATTGTTGAAGTAATCTTCAGTCTCTATTGTGACACACGTCAGCAGAGAAGTAGACTCATCTCTGCTCTGGCGTTGAGATCACAGCCCAGCAGGCAGAGTGTGGCTCCCCTGAGAGCTGACGAGCAGTCGCACACCATATTAGATATTAATAACCTTTGCTTCTTAGCAACCAGAGCATTGAAAAACAGAAACTACTGCGTAAAACACACACATGACCATACTCGAGTACGCACAAAATGTGAGTTTTGTTTTTATCAATCGTCATCCTGGAGTCTGTACTTCACAATTACTTTGTGTTTAAAAAAATATCTCAACTTCTACATACCTGTTCTGTTGTACGTACAGGATATTACTGTCTGTCTATCCATAGCTATAGCGTATCCATGTTGGGGACACCTGCACAGCAGACTTTGTGACCCCATTTGGAAGTTATAATAAAGATAAAATCCCAGTTGCTTTATAACTGCACGCTCTTAAAGCGCTGAGGTACACTGTGAGATATTTGACTGCATCTTGTCTCTTGAAGGAACAAAACAAAAAACAATCATTGCTAGCATGTTTTCTGAACTGAGTGTCTCGTTCTGGGTCCCTGGAGTCTGCAGTGTGGTGGTGTAACAGTGTCTTGTTTTATGCCTTGAAATTAGGGAAATTACATCAGTGATTGTCTGTGAATTAAATCTCTCGTAATAATGTTTCATATAAAGAAATTGCAATAACTAATTGAACTGAAGCATGTCTTGTTTCTAATGCATGTATATGATAAATATAGGGATGGCATTTGTCTGTTGGTCCAATTTGTGGTGAAATGTGTGTTCAAGATGTTTTTTGTGCGTTATGTGCACATAAAGGATGAGAGAGCCAGGAAAACGCAGTTCATATGTGACAATATACTTGAACTTGAACTACAACTTGAGTGCTTACAATGCATTCTGAGGTGGATATGAATGTTGTACCCTTAACTTTTCATCTAGTGTCATCGTTAGGTCAAAATTTCTGTTTTTGCTTATAGTTAATGACCAAATGCTAATAGTTTTCCCATCAGCGTCAGCTGTACTTGTGTACATGTTAGCATGCTAACATGCTAAACTAAAGCGGTGAACGTGGGGAACATTATACCTGCTAAACACTGCAAGCATGTTAGCATGTTGATGTTAGCATTTAGTTCCACAGCCTCTCAGAGCCACTGCTATTTATTTATTTATTCACAAAGTTGACTTATCTAGACTACAACATTAAAATATAATTAGACCACAAAATATAAGCAGAATAAAATACAGAAATAGAAGACCTATAAACCTGTTGCTTGGTGTGACGTGTTATATGTAAAACAGGATGTTCAGAAGGATTTTGATCAAATTTACAGTATAATACTGTTTTTTTTTCACTATAAATACAGGCTTTAAAAAACGTAATGATACGCAATGTGTTGGAAATCATATGCTACCGATTTTATTTGTAGGACAGCAAATCTAGTACAAGCTGGATGAGCTGCAGTTGGGACTGATCAGGATAAAGTTCCCCTTTTTTTAAAAATATTTTTCAATTGATGTGTCTGAAGTGATTCCATATTGATTCCCACCATGAAACCATTTGTGTCTGAGGTGGTCTCTTCTAGGATACAAGATTTTCTGCCCCGTCTTTTTCAGCCCATATTATTTTCCAGTTCAGCCTCACAGGGGAATGACACAGCCTCATCACAGTACTTCAGTGCCTCTAATAGTTGTGCCAGCTGGAGGAAACAGAATATACGTCAGATAAAATGGCAGGGCATTGGATTAGCTGGCTATTTCTGTACCTTGTTGATCAAAAAAACATGTATTGTATACACCAGAGTATTTCTAATAGAGCAGATGGCAAAGAGAGGTAGGACAGAAAATCAAATGTCTGGAAGGATACATTACAAATGAAGTGTGATTGTGTTTGAAAATCTATGTTTAACTGAATCATTTCCATGTTTGTCCAAAACTGTGCAGCATAAACAAAAATTTAAACGGCTTCAAAACACGGATAATTGTAAATTACATTCATCACCAATGACATTTGAACAATCGAAAGAGTTGTGCGTAAACAGTGAAAAATGATTAAGTGTAAATACAACAAGCTTTGGCTGGGAAAGCTTTGGGAACCAGCAGCTATTATTAGAAACCAGATCCCGAGTTGACAGTGAGGGACGACTCAGAGAAGTCTGGATATTTCTTTAAATGAACATGTAGCAAAAGTCTGTACTAAACAAGTAGTAGTAGTCAGACGTAATCATAAAGTGCTGGAACTAATAAACAGAGATTGTGTGACATTCTTAAACTGTGCAGTAAAAAAAAAGAAAAGTTTTATTTTACAGTGAAGCTACTCACTGGGAAATTTAAGTGGCCATGTGTATCATGTTCATTGGCTTTGCCCAGTGTGTGATGTTTCCACTGAGGCCAGAAGCAGCAACACATTGCTAATGTACTATTGCAAACATTACTGTATGATTATCTTAACTTTCTGTTTAAACAGAGGCAAATGCATTAATTTACCACTTTTCAGGTAATATCCATACATTGTAAAAACAATTATAATAGATAATGTTATATACTAATATTTCACCTGTCCTTCCTTTACAGGAAACTACTTTTGTGCCTCACCTCTCAATTTCCAGTTGACGCTGACCCTGTTTTGGGCGGAGCTGTCCACTTCCTGTGAGCCTGGTCTGTTTTGTATGAGCCGGGCTGATAGTGTGAAGCCCCGCTGGCTGTGCCCCACTGAGGCATGAGTGTGGGAAGGGCCCACCACCACAGCTTCGTGTCCTGTGAAGAAGAGGGCCTCAGACTAAGTACCATGCCTGCTGTGGGCAGCTTCGGCAATGGCAAAATTCACACTAGACGCAAATACCACAGCCGGTTCGTCAGCAAGGCTGGCCAATGCAACATCCATTTCTCAAACATGGATGAGAAGTCACAGCGGTACATATCTGACATTTTCACAACATGTGTGGACGTCCGCTGGCGATACATGTTCCTGCTGTTCGGCCTGGTGTTCGTGGTGTCCTGGCTAACATTCGGCTTGGCGTTCTGGGTCATCGGCCTCCTACACGGTGACATGGAGCACACCGAAGGGGAAGACGGTTTTGTTCCCTGTGTCACACAGGTCAACACCTTTGTGGCGGCTTTCCTGTTCTCTGTCGAGACCCAGACAACCATCGGGTATGGAGCTCGCTGTGTGACAGAGGAATGCCCGGCTGCTGTCTTCATGGTGGTCTTTCAGTCCATCATGGGCTGCATCATCGACGCCTTCATGATTGGTGCCATCATGGCCAAGATGGCAAGGCCCAAAAAGCGTGCAGAGACTCTACTGTTCAGCCACAACGCAGTCATCGCTTTGCGGGATGGGAAGCTGTGCCTCATGTTTAGGGTTGCTAATCTAAGGAAGAGCCACATTGTGGAAGCTCATGTGCGAGCCCAGCTCGTCAAGCCCCGTTACACAGAGGAAGGCGAATACATCCCCTTGGATCAGCTTGACATGAACGTAGGCTATGACAAAGGCACAGACCGCCTGTTTCTGGTTGCACCCCTCACTGTCATACATGAGATTGATGAAGAAAGTCCACTGTTTGGCATCAATAAACAAGATCTCACAACATCTGACTTTGAGATAGTAATTATACTTGAAGGTATGGTGGAAGCCACCGCCATGACGACGCAGGCACGCAGCTCTTACCTTCCCTCAGAGATCCTGTGGGGTCACCGCTTTGAGCCCGTCATCTTCGAGGAGAGGAGCCAGTACAGGATAGATTACGCCTACTTTCACAAAACATTCGAAGTACCATCCACCCCCAGATGTAGTGCCAAGGACATGGAGGAGAGAAAATTCCCAACATCTGGCGCCAACACTTTTTGCTATGAAAACGAGCTGGCCTTCATCAGCAGGGATGAGGAGGAGGAAGAGGAGGAGGAGGAAGAGGAGGAAGAGGAGGAGGAGGGAGATGTGGAGAAAGAGGAAAACAGGAAGTGTTCATCGGAGCTAATGAATGAGCAGGGAGTTGATCAAAAGTCCTCCCGTAGAGAATCGGAAATTTAACCTTTTGCTGTTGCTGGTTTTATTTACTTTTAGTTGAAGAGCCCTATGACTGTCATGCTACTGACATGAGGATACCTGTAACAGTGGAGAAACAGCAGTACTGATCTCCAACAGACAAGCAAGGATGAAACTCATCACATTTCTCATTGGAATAACTTTTGCTTCCCTGGGATGGTTATTGAGTGTTATCAAATGCAAAAAAAAACTGTCATGTTTCAACTTGCAGATGATCCTAGTAGTAAAGTGCATGACAATAGCATAGTTTTGTATGAATATTTTGAGAAAATCTTTCACAGTTTTGGTGAGGCTATCTGTAGGTGCTGTTCCCAGTCCTCAAATATAAAAATTTCCACTGAGAGTGACATTGACACTTTACAGATTGTGTTTAGAAAATCTCGGGAATATTAATCCACATTAATTTGGTAAAATTACAGAGGTGAAGCTCAACAGCGGATTTTCTTCTTAATGATATAATTTATATGAACAATAACACTGACTATTCTACATCGTACAATGTCAATGGATGACTTGGTTAGTTGGCATATATACAACTGATATACATGTGTGGACTGCATGTAACTATAACACATGACAAGGTATAGTTTTAAATATTTACATCACAAAAAGGGAAACACACTTGATGGTGATCACACGTCATTTATTAAAAGGAAAACTATTCATCTCTGTCTTTGCATTTCAACCAGAGGGAAACATTTGACCTGAGTAGATTTCGTTCTCAACAGTTTGGCAGAAACTTTGCCACGACATTGGATGAGCGTTTGCTCCCCTTTGTTTCGGTTGCTACGCCACTCAAACTCGTCTGTCCCGTCTCCCACCGCAACGTGTGTGGTTTACAATTAGGCAGATTTTACACTGGAAAGTTTGTATTTTGCAAAACAATGGGTCCTTGATTTCAGTAGTAGCAGACAAAAGCAGACCATCAATTTTATTTCTACGGTCATTCGCTAAAGCTTACTAGCTTATTAAGCTAACATTAGCTTCATAAATTGATTGCAAACGCCATCTCCAGCTAACTCTTTAATTTTTTTAATCTGACTTTTTTAAATGGAGAAAGGGTCTGAAGTATGCACTTGTAACTACACTATGATACCATGAAGAGGTGAAAGCTAACAGGTCCCAAGCAACAAAGTTAGCATCCTAACCAGTTGATGAAATATAGAAACAGCCTTGTTTTTGTATTGCCGATGGTCAGTCCTACTATTATAACCATGACAAGGAAGTATGAAACACACGATTAGACTGTTATTTCACTCTAACATGACTCTATTTTGCTTCCATACTACGGGCAAGAGAGAGATTAAATTTGTTTTGTTTTTCTTATTTCCAAATACTAGACTACTGTTTGTCTCCAGTTTAACATGTGAAAAAAAGCGGCTTTTATGATCAGGAAACACGAACACTATCTCAGGTAGGCAAATGTTGGCTGGGATTGCTAGAGAGTAAACGTATCCAAATCCAATAAACAGCAAGACAGGACGGGAGTGCATCAATGCTCCCAGGATCCCATGTTTCCCAGCTCAATATCCTTTTTAGATGACACATTAAGGAGACATTTCAACGGCTCTTATGTTCCCAGCAATGTTTTTCCCGAGGTCAAATCATCAATGTATAATTCCCAGGGTCAATATATTAAAATCTCCCACCTACATCTTATTGCCTACTGATGTTATACTCCCTGAAACCGACACCCTCAAATTTGCAGTGGCTGAAATTTGGGGGCTGAACTGATTTTTTTCATTCAAAGTGCATTTAACAAGTTGTTGTACTGTGAATGGCTACGGTAGCCAATGTCTTACAATGTCAGTTCATAACAAGTACACAGAGCCTGAAAGCTGGACCCTATAAGTGGCACTGGGTCAGGAAGCTGTTGTTGGTAAAGCTTAAAGCTGGATATGCTCTACAGCAGACAAACACACTGGTTAATCTATTCTTTACCAACTTGTTCTTGTATTTTTGGTTTTGGAGAGGGTAAAAAAAGACTACCACCCTCAACAGTCTTCAAATGCAGAACATTTGAAGAATTACAAAGCTTGTCAGGCCTGCTGTGCCTAGTTACTGTTGCTAAGCTATGATTGCACAATTGCAGATTCTTGCAAATGGTCAACTGAAATACTTTTGTCAATTCTTCTCAGTTGTGATATTTATTCTAAAAGGGGAAAAAAAATGAATCTAACTTATATTTTACAGATGAGACCTTTTCTCATACATGTCCGGCCGCAGGTCAAAAAGCCATCATCACGACCTGTTTGAATCTAAAAACATAAATAAAATTAGAATTAACTAAAGACAAATAACGAGCCCTTTCTGTAACATTGGGACGTGAACACACAGACAGAACAGAAGAAGCCAACTGTAACCCCTCACATATTGGTAAACAAATACGTGACACATAATTTTTAGGCCCTCCACAAAAAGTGTCTGTGTAAAGTAAGTAAGGCCTATCACATGGATAACTCGTGGGAGAGTTATGCATGTGGAGTATTGTATCACATCAGTGCTCTATATTAAGATAAAAGGACAAAGCCACCCTGGCACACGAAATACAGTACTGAGAATATCTCTTCTTCTTGAATGTGGATATGAAGCCAAAACATTAATAACCCTTGAATGTTTTAAATGCTCACGGGACATGTTTCTCACGTTAACATGTTCTGTAATCACTTGTGAAAAAAAACATAATTTTGTCATATTTTTAACAAGCTCCGATTTAGATGCACTGTCGTGTCATCATTATGTTTCATTAGATATGATACATACGTAATACATTTTATCCCACAAATTTAAATTGAAATAAAAATGAAAAAATGCAACAGATGACGAAAAGGGAATTTGAAGAATTAAGAAATTAGTGAAGATTATTGTCTTATTAATAAAAACAATGCCTGGAAATCAGTGTAAACGAATCAACCCATACCCTGCCAACACTTTTTTACAATAATATACTTATATTTATTTTAAAAAAAAGGTTTTTTGGACGTGTTTGTGCACCTTTGAGTCTCTCTCCACGGTTGATCTCGCATTCTTGTGCAGCAAACTGCATAATATTTAAGGTGGCCAGTTATGGCTGCATGACCAAGGACCTCTCGTGGTTGTGGTGACTTACACTTTCTCAAAACACCTTTTATTGCCTGTTTAAACTGCCATCGACTGCCTGCTGGCTCCTCACTCAAACTCTTAACCGACCCCCAGCCGCTTCTTTGCGCCCAGAGACGCAGTTTGTTCACTTTTATTGTTTTGGACGGTGTGTTTGGCTAACGGCTTACAGCTAACAGAAACTACCAGCACACACACACACACACACACACACACACACACACACAGCTGAGGCAGCTGGGTCGTATGACGTGTCTCATACGACGACTTTGAGCCAATTACCTACATACATTGCATACATGTTGTTTTTTTTTTTACTTTGAATGAAGTATGTTTTACGAGGCCGTACCTCGTGTGTCTAGACTGGGTGTTAGCCAATTGTGGGTTGTGTTCATTCAATCACACAATGCAGCAGTGGTCGTTGCAGACACACCTGCTGGAGATATGCACTCTACTGAGTGCACCTTTCTAGTTGAATTTGGTTCTAGTATTGAATCCACTGATGGCCTATAATGGTTTATGTTGTTTTTCTGTGCTCTTTTGGCCAGGGGCATTAGTTTCTTTCTTTTTTTTTTTATATTCATAGGACAACAAATTATAAAGATGTTAGGTCACACTGTGTACGTGAATTAGTTTTCTCCAAGTGGGTTCATTTATACTCCTGACTGCCATTGCAGCGAATTTCAACACATTTGTATTTATATCTTGCTGACTTGTGCTGAAAGTATCAGAATGGGCTCGCTCCAGAAAACAAATGGTGGTTCTTCTGCCGTTTCAACCAAGAGCAGGTTTAGTGGGACGGAAGAACTCAAATTTGTACATTTGTCATAACGCTATTGTAAATAAATTATTATTATTTGCGGTTTTATGATGTTTCTGGCTGAATAGACAATAAGTAATGATACATTATTTTAAAAAACAGTGTTAATATCATATGTTTTTCGATCAAATATTCTCTTTGCTCGATGGACTGAAATAACTTCTACTGAATTGAACGACCTCTTCTTGTCTTCCACTAACTGCATATGAAGCAATCTTGACTCTGAATTGCACTTTGTTTTCTCCTCAAATGGTTTTAATTTGTTGTGTGTGACAACAATACATAAATTGACAGACAAATAAAAAAAAAAAAAAAAACTCCTGTTGATTACCACAATAAAAAAATATCTCACAAAGCCAACAGTTTTCTTTTTACTTCATAGACGGACGCAAAGTGCAGGAATTATTTTTACAAAAAAAGCATCTTCTGAATGCATTTGTTGTCAAGTCGTAACAAATAAGTGCAGCGGGGAGGGAAAGTGGGAGCTGTTTGATAAACACAGAGGAATGGACTGTAATTTATGGCTGTGATTTGGTGGCACGGTATCTGGTTTGGGTCTGAGGTTTCTCATTTCATTCTTATGTAACCAATCAGTCATGTCTTTGCATAAGTACAGACACGACTTGGCAGTCCTGCTGGATTTCCCTTGGCCTGTAACCTTGAACATTGAAAATGAGATGCCTTGCACACAAGCACACACACACACACACACACACACATACACACACACACACACACACACACACACAAACACACACACACACACACACACACACACACACACATACACTTGATTGAAATACTTGATCACAGTTTTCTACTGATGGGAAATGCTTAGAAGTCCTGTAAAATGAATAAATTCAAGTAGAATATCTCTGTGCCTGGGTGTTGGTGGTACGTCGATCCAAACATAATGTCACCCAGCTCTGGTTTCAATTCATTACCATTTAATACGACCTATCAGCTAAAGAGCTAAAGAGTGGGTGAGAGAGATATTAAACTGTTGTCTTGGCATCAAATCCCATCACAGTGGCATTTAACAGGATAAACTGTTCTACCCTTTCATGCATTTAACTTTCAGGAAGATATCTTGAGCGCCAAATGAAAGTCTAATTTTTAGTTTTTCTTGAAGAGTACTGTATCCTTTGAGATGTGCTGCGTTGTGGAAGGAGCACTGAGAATAGACTGGGATGCTTCCCACCCACTCTGCAGTGTTGGAGGATGAAGAAGCCGTGGAGGGGTCAGTCTTCCAACATGCAGAGTGGGTTGTTGAAAGGCAAATTTGGCCTTAATTGCAGCAGTGCTATTCTTTGCTGGTTTCCCCTCAGCTGCCAGAGGGAGGTGGAGGGTGGAAAAAAGTAGCACGATGCAACAGCTGCGCTTCCTCTCCTTAAGCCATAACGCCAGACATTTTAGATTTAAATAACATTGTTCCTGCATTTTTCTGTTAACTAACCATTTAAATTTAGGTTGATGGATGAAAATCTTGCAGATCTGAAGTTTCAACTTTTTAGGAATTGATTAAAAAAGACAAGAAAGTTTTTGTTTCTGATTTGACTGGATTGTTTGACTGATGATGAAAACATGAACATCACTAAATACGTATCTTCAGTCAGGGCCAATGGACCAAAAACAACAAAATCTCCCAAAACAAGGTCTTTTCAATAATTTTAGTGATAAAATGTGTCGATCAAAAGTCTTTCTAGTCAAGTTAAAATATGCCTTGGCTATTGTTTTAATACAGTCATACTCTGCCGTGGATAATTATTGTCATGGATGAGCTAAAAAATGTCAATTGGATGTTTTGTGTGCTATTTGGCTTATTAATGTGTTTCTTTCAGGAACGTAACCCATTTATAAAGAAGACTCAGATGTAAAGAGCTGTTGCTCAGAGTCAGTCAGGGTGTTGGGAAAAAAGACCGGCTGGAAATAACTCCTGAGTCGTGTCGTCCTTGGCGCGGAGACGTGACATCTAATCAGGACCGAACAAGTCAAGGAAACCAGTCTTAGTATCTTTGTGATATTATATTGCAGTTTCCCATTCCATTCACAACTAAATCGGATAGCTAAGGCAGGGTGATGTTATTCTTTTGAGGGGTGTGGACAGCTCAAAGGTTAGAGAAGTGAACTCGTGAATGGAATATCGCTGGTTAGAAAAACCCGCCTTGACTGGGAAAATGTGACAGAGGAAGCGGAGGTAAGTGTGTCACGAGAAGCGACACAGAGGAGGCCGTGTGACGTTTCTTTACTTTCAATGTACAAAAACATGCAGGCAATGTTGTCTGTTTGTACACAAAATAATATGATATAATATGAAAAACACATTATAGTGTGTAAACACACTATAATATAGTCATAAGCAGATGCAAGGACATTTTAAGTGTAATTAATAATGTATTCCTCAACTATTTATTTAGCTGTAATCATATCTAATGATGTACGATTACACACATTAACAAACATTATAGAACATATTTATTAACTCAACAAATGTATCACAATACAGCTGTGCTGTAGTGGTGAAAAATAACTAAGAACATATTCTCAAGTATTGCATGTAGTTAGGTACAATTTTGAGGTATTAATACTTTACTCGAGTATTTTCATTCTCTCCACTTAATGTCATGACCACCAAGATGTATGCTATGACCCTGATTGGTATATTAAACGAGTTTTAACTTAATCAGCTGCAACAGTGATGCTGAACAACGATGCATTAGTATCAGTAATCTAATAATGAGATTTATAATAACATATTGCTCAGAAGGGCTCTATTATTCAAGCAATTAAACTAATAACGTTGCTGATGTTTCTAAAGCCTTTGATATGTCTACATCGTAAGGTTGTTGTGACCAACATGTGAACAACATGTGACCAACATGTGAACAACATGTGAACAACATGTGTCTTGAGTCATCAGTCACCGATGAACGCTGGCTTGAATCATATTTAGTGAATCAGAATTCTTCTAGAGTTAAAACCAGTACTGTATCACTGACCACCAGTATATTTTAGTGTTTACTGTCCGATCATATGACTTATTTTGCTTATGGAGACATTCATTGTCCAGCTGAGCACATCACTCAGTAGTACCAGCAGCTTCTGCAGACGTTCAGTATTTGATTACAGCAACAGGCTGATTGGATTACAGGAGGTACCGACTCAAATACCGACAGCAGACACAGCAACTGGAGAACCGGCGAGCAGAGAGGACACCGAATATTCGGCGCTCACGGACACCAACGTGGTCAGCCTGGATTATCACACTGAAATGATCTGCTAAAGGACGCTTTACCTTCAACTATCAGGACTTATGAAGATGTGCCACGTCAGCCGTGCACTTCTCTCTCGGGCCGATGCTGCTCGTCTCCATCTGACAGATACGTGTGCTCGTTCTCGTTGTGCTTCTTTGAGATTACTGGATTCAATTAACTGAATATATGTTTCTTGATTTTATAATTTAATTTAACAATTTGTTGTAGTAATAGTTATAATATAGAAATATGATCAAATATTGTATTATTTGTGCAATACTTGGTGCACTGTTTGAGTGAATCTTATATTTTATTTAAAATGAATTCTTGATCTTTCCTGCATGACAGACCAGTCTCACTTTTAATCCGTCACCTCTCAGGACACCATGCTGAGAAAGAGATCAGCAGGGTTATTTCATATTTCTAAACATCTACCCCGAGAGAACAAAGGGAGTTGATAGTCAAAAAGAATATCAACCAAAAACTGTAGAATGAAGGCGTCTTTTAAGGTATTTGTGAATTTAACTTGTTTTCACAGAAGCTCATTAAAAAGGGTAGATGAGAGACATAATCCAACTGACTCCCTAACTATTGATAATTAATAATCAATGAAGCACCTCTTTGCTGCCCTCATGTGGCATATTGATCTTGTAACATGCAGTAACATGCAAGTCTTACAGGCCTTTTACACACGGCGACATTTTAACTTGCCAGAATAAGAAAATAACAGGTGTAACTAATGAAATCAATAGTGGCTGAATTCTATTTAGCTTCTCTGAGCCATCGTTAGAGACACCTGTGCCTTTCCTCCTGTGACTAGTCAACGTGCTTGTTAGTCTTTAGCCACAGACTTATGCATTAAGATTATGTACAAATGTGACAGAAATATATTTCTTATTCATATTATTTTGTTCTGTATGAAATAGATTCCGCTCGCAAAAGCCAATACCACACGGACAAAGGAGGCATTCAATTATTAAATACATTTTATTACATTAATGGCATAATTCTGACAGTCTGGTATTTTAACATAAGAGAGCTAAACACGTCAGGTATTTTGGTTGGGTGAACCTGCACAACAGAGCCACAAATTCCTTTTAGTCCTTTCATGTTTGAGGTTTGTGCATGAGTTTATGTACTTTATTTGTATATTTCTAGAATTATTTGATTTGACCAGACACAGACGACCACACACACCCTCCTCCCTGACCCCTGACCCCTGACCTCTGCCCCCCCCTCCCCCCAGTCCTTTGCAGAGTTTCCCTTCAGCCCCAGTTGCACACGTCTTCATCTTTAGCCGCCAGGATGTCTGTGACCAGGCCGGTGCCGATGGTCCTGTTTCCGTCTCTCAGGGTGAACCTCTGGCCTTTTTCCAGAACCATTGGTTGGCGGAGCGTGAGCGTCAAGGAGGTGTCCTCGCCTGGCATTACCATGTCCTGAACAAAGACGAGGGCAACAGACAGGAGAGTGGTTACTGTCCTTCATTTTTCAAGTCTCTATTCCAACAAAGAAAATGACTCAACAGCTTTCTGTCAAACTGCTTTTACAGATTCGACCTGAAACATCATGAAGCACACGATGTTCACAACATGCACAGGCTGGGTGAATTGTTGTGGATGGGATTCAATCTGAAAAACTACAGTATTTGACAAACATCCTTTCACTGAGAGGTTGAAACACACAAACCTTGTCGTCGGGCAGAGTGACTCTGCAGGCCATGTCCCAGGTTAGAGAGAACATGACGGGCATGAAGTTGGTGACAAACGGTTTGTGTCTGCCTCCCTCCTCCTTACTCAGAACATACACCTGTAATACAGGAAGCACAAACACGTCCACACGTACATCAGAGTTTAGGTTACTGGATACAGTGAGTTGTGTATATATATATATTTTTTATTACTTAACAAAACATGTTTTTCTTCGTGAGCAGATAGACGTTCAGTAACTCAGTGAATGACCTCAGTCATTACTGTGGCATCTGGCTGGTCTCCCAGTTTGCCTTTAAAACTGTTCTTTGGACATTACAATTGTTGGATTATTTACAGCCATGTTAGTACCTTATTCCTGTCTCCACTTACATTAATTGCACAGAAATATAAATAAATGCGTCAATAACAAGTGCAAGTTTGTGCTCTCATACCTGGGCCTTGATTTTCTGGTACGGCATGATGGATCCTGGTTTGCACATCACCATCCCTCTCCTTATTTCCTCCCTCTTCAGTCCTCGGACCAGAGCGCCCAGGTTATCTCCAGCTTCTGCCCGATCCAGAGACTTGTGGAACATCTCAATACCTGAGCAGAACAGGAAAAACAGCCAGATGAAATGATTGCGTATAGACCAATAGTCATACAGTATTACATAACCTTGAATTCATCAGACTTATGCTCAGCAGCATTTTTAGATCAGAAACTCATCATCTAAGCACATGAGTACACTCATTATTTTTCGGAGGACACTTAAATCATTGTTCCTGGAGGGTTCAAATAAAACCACCAGGTCATACGTTTTAAGACGTGTGTGGACCCCGGAGGCTGTGTGAACTCCGATAAATATTTAAGATAAACACATAAACACATCTCCCATACAGAAGGTTGTCAACTGTGCATAGATCTTGTGATGGTTATGACATATGATTCACATAATTTGCAAACTTATCAAACCATTCAGTGAGCATTTGGTTCTTGCTTTCCCTTTGATATGCCACCTGGTTGTTCATATGTTGATTCATTGAGTTTCTGTTGCTTTTTCCTTTCACTCACCTGTAACCACTGACTTGAAGCTGCGATTGTGGCCCACAAATTCACATTCGTCTCCTTTCTTGATGATGCCCCTCTCCATAGTGCCGGTCACTACAGTGCCTCTGCCTGAACGACACAAATGATAACGCTCAAATTTAAAGCAAGTAACTTTTTAGCGTCACCACCATCTGACTTGTTTACAGCCAGCGGAGCAAATCAGTCAAATTTCACTATTAAAACACAGGGAACTACACTAAAGTAATAAATTCATTCCAAGTAACTAATTCTGCCGATAATCCTCCTTAATTGTTAGCCTTACAGTTCAGTGTTGAGATAAATGCATTCCTTGTAATTTCTTCATACCTGGGATTGAATAAACCCCTTCAATGGGCAGAAGAAAAGGTTTTTCAAGCTCTCTTTTGGGGAGAGGAATGTAAGAATCCGCAATCTCCAGCAGATTCATCACTGCATTCACACCAAGTTCAGGCTGTCTGTTCTGGGATGGAGCAAAACAAAAATTCAGTCAGTTCACATACAGATGCTTCACATCGGAGACTCAAAATGTACCGACAGGGCCGTAAACTACAAGGGAATTCAACAGTAGTTCAGAGCAGCACAGTATTAACTAAACTGTGAGACAAATGACAGCGGCCCCCTTACCTCCAGGGCGCAGAGGGCTGAGCCGATCACAACAGGCGTGTTCTCGCCATCATAGCCAAACTCTGTGAGCAGCTCGCGGATCTCGATCTCCACCAGCTCCACCATCTCCTTGTCCTCCACAACGTCGGCCTTGTTGATGAAAACCACCACATGCTCGACTCCTATCTGCCGTGCCAACAGGAGATGCTCTCGTGTCTGAGGCATCTGGCCGTCAGTGGCCGCGACCACCAGGATGCAGCCGTCCATCTGAGCTGTGCCAGTAATCATGTTCTGGAAAAAAATAATGTGTTCAGAGTAATTAAAAGGGGATTCATTACCTTTTTCAGTAATTTATAACGTAAATAATTCAGCTTGAAATGCTTAAGGAGAAACAAGGATTCTAAAAAGATAAAAATAACAACAAAGTTGCATCATCAGGTTGGTTGCAGGTGCTTTGTAGACGTAAAGCAGATTACCTTGACGTAGTCGGCATGACCAGGACAGTCTGTGTGAGCATAATGTCGGTTGGCTGTGGTGTATTCTACGTGAGAGGCGTTGATGGTGATTCCTCTTGCCTTCTCCTCAGGGGCATTGTCAATGTCTTCATACTTTTTATAGTTCGCACCACCAGCCTCAGCGAGCACTGAGGACCCAAAAACACATCAAGGTCACAATTCTGATTTCTTGTTTCACAACAATGGAGAAAAGAGACCTTGACTTTTTGCCATAGGTCAGTGGAGCCATTTAAGTGTCTCGATCAAATCAAACATTTCAGTGTGTTGGAGTTAAAAGCGGGGACGTCGGTGTTTCTACCTTTTGTGATGGCAGCAGTCAGGGTTGTCTTGCCGTGATCAACGTGGCCAATTGTTCCAATGTTGACGTGGGGTTTGTCTCTGCTGTATGTCTTCTTAGCCTCGGCAGCAAAGGTCCGCCGACTCAGAGGCACAGCACCCTACACGACAAAGAGAAAGACAGGAATTATACAGCAACAAAATCCACGATGAACAGTCTGTGCATTGCAGTTTGTGGGCACACTCACCAATTTGAAGGAGCTGTGCAGGAGGCATGGCGAAGACAGCTGAAGAGCTGAGATGAGGGAATCAAAAAGATGAGAATAATGTAAATAAAGATCATTGCTGATTATTTGACAGGATCATAATTCCACCACTACATGTTCCAGTTTCAAAATACAAGAATGGAAACTTGTTGAAGCCATTTTAGCTTCACGACAGGTATTAAACTATCCTTTTCTATTTCAGTCTCACTGCAAAAATGTCCCTCAGCCACTCAACTTGGCAGGCTGTCAGTGTCTCAACATTTAACTAGTTGTTTCCTATTCAAATTAAGTGTCAAATAAGCAAAAAGATAAAGCATGACTGTCATTTTATTTACACAAAAAAAACCACTATTATATATATGCTTATTTATTTAGACCTGCATTGAGCAAAGTCCTTGCTCGAGCTTGACATGGAGCGAACAAACCCTTAAAACCAGGAGACTCAACAGCGTCATTCTCCTCCAATTAAGTGACTGTTAGTTATTTAAACAGCGAGCTTCGGTAGCGACATATATTTATATAATATACGGACGTTTCAATAATCATCAGTCAGTCCTCATCCTCGACGAGCTGTATCGTTAGCTTAAACTCTTTGGTAACGTGACCTTGCTCTGCTAACGAAGAAACAGTAGCGTCTCTTTTTTCATGATAGATTGTTTCTACAAAAGTAAACAGCTTCTTATGTTGTGTGCAGAACAAAGAGGGGGCTACGGGGATACAAACAAAATGCTGAATTGCAATTAGAGTCGGTAACTACAAGATAATTAAACGTTTTTACCTGAGAAACATGCACGCAGTCCCACGAGCGACGCCATCTTGGATGGTTAGGCAAACCAAAGACGAGCCAGGAATGAAGAGAGTACCCGACCAGTTCCACAGCTGTCGTACCAGGCGGCTCCACACAGCGGACAGAAAATGCGTTGATTATTTTATTACAACGGTATATTAGGAAGGTATAGAATAAAGGACCACATCTACAAATGATAATAATACATGAAATGTAACAACGTAACAATTAAACTTGTCAAATAAGAGAAACTGTTGGTTTTAGGATAAATCAGACGGGAGTATTTCAGCTTTGAAGTTCTCCAACTCGCTTGAATCATCTATTTGGTGCAGAGATCATAAAATCACATATATTGTAACATCATATATGATGTAAAATAAAGATGGTGGATGATGGATATTTTAATACTGCTATGTCATATGTTATACTGTTCCTTCGTTTGGGGAAGACGGGATTCGCCGTAGACTGTATATAAGAAGGGATTCGCCAGAGGTCCTCCTCTCTCTGTTACTGAAACTCTCTGAATCTCGCGCATGCGCGTCCAAACGTCAATGTTTTACCGTAAACACGCTAATATGGTGGCGTTTGCTTTTGTGCCTTTTAAAAGCTTTGCTTGTATTGCTGTCAGTTTTGCTATATTATCATTTTTGTCGAACTAAATCAGTTTAGAAAGTTTGAAGACTGAAAATACTCAGAGGTGAGGATAAAGTTCGGCAAAAACATTTTGCTTCACAGTTTGGTACAAAGTTTACGGTACATGATGGCAGCCTCCATGTCACTCGTGAGTTCAGCTAACGAGAGCTAGAATGTTCTAGCTCCTTCGTGTTACTCTGAGCTAACATACTTTAAAAGACACTGTGCTCATTTATTCAACACTATTCATAGGACTCGTGTCAAGGTAAGTTAAGACTAAGGTTTGTGTAGGGATACTGTGCTTCTGTTTCTTAATTATTAGTGTTATTATAGGTAGTGCCTAGGTAATGCTAGCCTCTTTAGACCAACGTTGAATCTAAAAGTTAAAAACTGTCTGCTGGGTTTGCTTCCTGACTACGTCAACTCTTCAGTTGTCCCCGTCCCGCTGATTCCTCTGATGTCTTGTTTCCACCTCAGCGGTGCACATCATGGCAGAAGACAGACAGCCCAGGAGATATCCCCAAAACCTGCAGGGGGTCCTGCGGCTGGCAGTGGATGCTGGATCCGCCGCAGAGGGACCTGGCCCTGTTCAGCCCATGTCAGAGGAGGTAAGGGTCTGGCAAATGTACATTTCCAACCTGAGAGGGCTTTGGGCCACACACCTCGTGGGGTCCAGACTGTCTAGCTCACCTCAGTTAGTCCTCACAGGGCTATAGGACTAATAAGGAGCATGTGTTCATACTTATTATTATTATTATTATTATTATTATTATTATTGTACCATATGTGTTTATGACACAAGCACAGATGGAAGTATTTGAGTCAGTCCATGGACATCATTTGTTAAATATTTTGATTGTGATAACACATTTTTACACAAAAAGGCCCAAGTTCACTGGTTTCATCTCATAAAATTTTAAGATTTGTTGTTTTTCTTAGATCTCCTATGTTGAGATGAACATCTTTGACTTTGGGACTGATAATTAAATGTTTTAAAAGGACAGTCCACTTTAGGGAGTTCCTGTTTTTTATTTGTATCCATGAACACTTCTACCTTCCATCAAAGGTAATTGAGAAACATTATTCTACTAGCACTCTTTCTTTCTTTCAGAGGAAACTGTGGCTGAGAGATGCTCTAGCAGATGTCTACAAAGGGCAGATGGATGAAGTGGAGCAGATAAAGCGGTGCTTGACCGTCTTACGCCAGGAGGAAATGAGCGAAAGGGAGAGAGAAGGAGAGGATGAGAGGGATGAAGATGAGCGAGTAACAGCCTTTGAGATTCTGTCAGATTTGTGTGAGAACCTGGACAATGCAAGAGGTTTGTAATAAATATTATTTTTTCCTAGCAGTCTATAGGTCAGATGTTAGCACGGACCTAGAGCCAATAGCTACATAGAGGTTATGAATATAAATGCCTGAGTGTGTACCCCGTTCCTCTACTTCACAGACCTCATGACTCTTGGTGGACTGGATCTGTGTATCTCCCAGTATCTGTGTCATGCCCAAAGTGGCCTGAGGTGGCGCGCTGCCCAGCTCATCGCTTGCTGTGCTCAGAACATGCCGCAGGTGCAGGCCCACTTGTTCAGCACCGGGGTGCTGCCGAAGCTGCTGCAGCTGACAGACTCGGACCCCGACCCCACCGTCAGAGTAAAAGCCCTTTACGCTGTGTCGTGTGAGTATCTAAGACAGACCTGCAAAAAATAACTACAAAACACATTATTGCTCAATACTGTTAGCTAATGCTACTGACTAGTAGTTTAATCTGAGGCATTGATGGATTTCCTGACAACTTTGAAGGAGAGCGTGTAAAGCATTTAGACTAGATTGTCATGCTGCCTGCGTTCAGGATACAGTACACCTCAGAACTGTAACTGATCTGGTTGTGACTTTTAGGTGTGACTCGAGAGCAGGATACAGGACTCCAGGCGTTCTTGTCCCACGATGGCGTCTCGGTGCTGATGCGATGCATGCAATCGGACATCGAGAAGCTCAGGACCAAGTCTGCGTTCCTTCTGCTCAACCTGCTGACGTCACATCCCGAACAGAAAGGTACGAAGGGGAGTGGCATCGAAACAGTACGGTGCCCTTTAACAAAACTGTGGATTATTTTCATTTAGTTTTTTGTCAAAAAGCTGGCATTCACACCATCTTGTGATGCCACCGTCTTTCATTAAGATCGAGGTATAGTAGCTCTTTATTACAGGGTGACACGCCTGTTCAGTGGAAGAGGAGTCTCTGGGATGTATTACTCTCCTTAAGTTAGTTATTTTGCAGTCGGTGTTATACAACAAGTAAATAGGAATTAAAATGTGCAAAGCAAATAACTTTAATTGTTTGAAGCTTTTATAGTCCAAACTTTAGTCAGGAAGGGACCTCTACTCTTTATTTTAGCATTTAAGACATGTTTAACCACTTTACAGGACAGGACCTTCTTGAAAGAGATGTTTAATCACCGTAAGGCTTTTCTGGTTAAATAAAGGTAAAAAGAAACAATACAAAATCCAAGCAGTTAATGTAATAATCCACATTGAGTTGAGTCGCAACTGATCAGTTTTAGTTAGTTAATTAGTTTGCATGTTTAATTAGGGCATCGTGGATCCATCTGTCCCACTTTCTGCCCTGATCACCGACACTACAGGCTGAACACACAGTTACAGTTGGGGATGCATTGATGTGACTTTTTCAGTCCCGATACTGATCGCAATACTTGGGTATGGACCGATACCAAGTACCAGTCCAATACCAGTTTTAATTAATACTTAATACCCTGTGTGGAAATGACTGGGATCATCCTTTCATGTGTAAGACAACATCAGGCTTGACTCAAACATTGGTTTCCTAACTTTGTAAAAGAAAAAGTAACAAAGAATTCAGTACATTTGTATCTATGTATTTATTAATTAAAATACTCGATCGGCCCATTGTCACTGATACCCGATTCACCTATTTGAGTTAATATCGGACTAATAACCGATATCGTTAACGGTGCAGTTCTAGTTACAGCAGGCACAAACGTGGCTATGCCCCTCTCTTTGGGCAAATGGAGCTCTGATCATTTCATAATCTAATCAAAATTGCACATGTTGTTGTTACTCTGGTCTTTTACATTCCTCAGTAAAGTTGCTTCCAAAGCTAGATTTTGAAAAGAGTCCGCGTACTCCTTTAATTGTGGTAAAGGACACTTGATAAGCGCGATCTTGATCTTTGAATGAAGCATGTTAGCACTGACTTTAACTGACTTTAATATCTTTATTTGTTTCCTCCGTTCTGCAGACACGGCTGTCTCCATGGGGATGGTACAGCAGCTGGTATCTGTTCTCCGCACACCACACTTACCTTTCCATGAACACGTGCTTGGCGCCCTTTGCTGGTAAGAAACACTCTCTACCTTTCTGTCTCTAATACTCAGAACTGACATCAATTCATGGTTCACATTAGTAATCGCACCCTTTTGTGTGTCTGATATCCGTCTAGTCTGGTGGAAGACTGTCCACAGGGTCTCAAAGACTGCAAGGATCCCGCTCTGGGTCTGAAGGAGGTACTCGCACAGCGATCCAAAGAGCTCAAAGGAAAAGAAGAGAGTCAGGTATTTCCTATTTGAGCCTGATGGTGAAACTGGGTTCAAGCATTGTGAGAATTCAAAACTAAAATGTAGCAGAGGAGTTTCTTTTCTCATGTAGAAAACTACGACTTCATGATTGCAAAATCTAGTGTTTTTGAAATATTGTGCACAGTATTAAGTCTATCAAAAAAGCAACTGTTGACCAAATACCCTTTCAAGTGCTAACTATACACCAACATGTTGATACTTGTAGATCATTTGTATTCTAGTCCAATGAAGGTATTAGTTTTAAAATCATCAAGGGTTAGGCTTGGTCCTTGTCCAGGAAAGCTTGTAAAGCCACATTTGTGTTTCCAACAGGAAGAACTGGACTTCTGTGAGCAGTTGAGGGATATTTGTTTCCGCGGGCAACAGTCGGATGACAGTGGGATGGATCGCTGAAGTCTTATTGTCTTATTAACCTCACCTGTGTTGGTTTCAGTGTGCAAAGATGTAACCGAACATTCATGATCTGGGTCGTGGATGTTAAGCAACGTTTTTGTCTGTGAAGACAGATGCTGTCCATATTTTGCATGTCATGCAGGAGCTGGATTTTACTGTGTAAATAACTATAATGTATAAAATACTTTTCAAGTCAGCTGTCATTTTAGTCCAGTGTTTACAGTTCTTCATAATATTGAACCAAATACCAATCCCCATCACAGGTAGTATGTAAAGTATTTCCTATTTTAATTAATAGATACACCCCAATGTTACATGTGTAACGTATCTTTAATTGTTGTACGTTAGGTTTGTCTGAAGTCTCTGAGGTAAAATATTTTCTTTTAGTTGATTGTCTCTTAAATCAGGACAGAATTCGGTACATTCTTGTTTATTTTATAACATGTTTATTTATTATTTTAAAAAAAACAAATTGGTGTATTTATATACATATAATGCTCACATGTGGAACACATTGTCATCACATGTACAAACTACACATAAACATTGATGTCATGCAACATTACAATATTTTGGCACAAATCACAGAATATAGATATTATTCAAACCAATATTTGTGGAGTTTTTTTTACTTTTGTTTGTATACTGTGGTATTTTAATATGTTATGGGTATTAGTATGATTATTCAAACACAAGCTGGAAACACATAGTTACATAAGTTGACTTTGCAAGCAGCTCTTTTACTCCATCATCGACACTAGCCAGTAGCTTTCAGGTGGCCAGTCGTGTCCTTCTTCTATTTCCCTCTTTTTCTGTATTTGATGGGTTGATTTTAGAAACTCCAAGACTTAAAAGGATTTATAGTTTTTATGATTTTTACCAGGGTGATGGAGATACTTCAGACTCCAGGCCCGCTGTTTAGGACCTCTTCCACTTTGCAAAGTCGTCGTTGTTCTCCACTGCATTTACATCGCCCACAGCTATCAGCAGCTGTGCCAAATAATATGTAACCATGACGACAGCGTTGCCATGCTCCATCGGTGCTGTCGCCTTGAAAACCTGCACAGCCAGTGTCAGGTCAGACACCATGAAGGTCAAGCCTCCTAACAGTGTTGCCGCGTTGCGGGTTCTGATAGCCAACACCCCCATGAGAACAATTAGGGCAGTGTAGACCCCCACAGCTGGAAGCAGTATATCGGCGTTTGGCGCCTTCTGCAGGAATGGATATATGTAGATGTAGAAACCTCCTCCCAACGCGATCAGGATCAGATACAGAGAACGAGTCCAGAAGGAAGAGGAAGAGGAATGTGCCGTGTAACGACTGGAGAGGAAGGTGATCGAGTACAGCAGATGAGCCACAGCAAATGCACCCATTCCTGAAACAGATGTGTGAGATGTCAAGGACAAACAAAGCAGTTAGATCAATTATTTGCAATATGCAAATCTTTGCAGCTTGAATTTAGAGTAAGTAAGTGAAAAAAAATATAGATGTTAATGTTTCTTTTTGTGATTACATTTATTACCATATAGGCAGTTCACATATATTCTCTAATTATAAAGAAAACCCACAGCTTAATTTGCAATTTGAAAATGCCTCAATTTTGTGCTTCTGTAGGCAACGGGACAAGAGCTGTGTTCCCAATAGCATACTTTTTCTTTTTACACTAAGCACATTTCGCAGCTGCCTTTACAAAGTACATTCTGATGCATGTAGTATGCATTCAATTGGGACGCACTACTTCCTCATAACATGACACCTTGAACTTTGACCTTCTTGCTCATATATATTTTTGCTGCGCCGAGGATTGTGGGTCAGTAGCTAGAAAACCAGGCTGGCATCCATACTGCGAAATGAGACAGGACATCCTGGTATTTTTGACATATTGCATTTGACACGCTATGTAATGAGACATACTAAATATTACATACTAAGTAGTATTATTGTATGAGTGTTTGAACGCACAGCGTTCTGGTTTCGGTTTGTTGCTGAGTCGTATTGATCAATCACATTTGAGCAGGCTTTGGTTGAATCGAAGGTCTAAATGGAGAGCAACAGAGGCGGAAAACATTGGCTGAAATGCTATCGTCTGATGATTTATCTATATATCGATTTGAAATCATCCCGTAAACTGGCTACTTGTGAAACAATCCAGTCGAACACGTCGCCTCTCAACTCAAACTCTAGACCGCAGAATTATAGCCCCTCGGCCCTCGAGGCTTATCCATCGTCAGACCGATAGACCGAGATGGGTTCTGAGGTACAAACTCTTGTGCAAACTCTTACCATGCAGAAAAAGCTCAGGCCACACCAGGCAGCAGTCACCAACAGCAGAGAAAAGCAATCCTCCCACCACACCCAGGACACTCTGACCTCCATTCCAACTCAGCACTGCTGCAGCCAATAGGAGTATTGGTGCTGATTTGACACCTGCAGACATGATGGATGCGGGTGGGTCAGGTGTCCACAGGTAGAAGAACACCGCTGTAGACAAAAAGAAAGGCGAGAGAGAAAAAAGGAGAGCACAGGACTAATAGGGAGAGAGGAACGGAAAGAAACGGGGAGACGAATCACAACATGAATTAGGCTCAAATGAGGATTTTAGACAATTTTATCCTTTCCACATGGAGAATGTTGTTTGTTAAACAACTATTGACCAGTGAATGTAAATAAATGATTTTTAGATACCATGTTTCTCCTCTGCCGCCTGTCATAGGCATCTGTATCAAGAATGTCCATCGTCTCAGAATCAGCACTGTCGTGGACTCCAGCAGATCTCTCAGTTGGATCAACCTGTCTTGTCTTCTTGACACCTTCTACTTCCTTCTGTCTTTGCCGTCCTGTCGTCACATATAATCCTCAGAAGCTCGTCTTGTTCCCTCCGGTTTCGAATGTCTGCCACGTCTCTCAGTCTGTTGTTCTTCAGTGAACTTTGGACCGATCTTTGCTGTCTGATTGCTCTCTGATAATCAATGTCCTCTGTGTTTTGAGTTCTCATGGACAAACATCTGACCTTTGACCTATTGCTGACTAACTCTTGAGGAGCAAAGTTGAACTAGTAGAAAACTCATATGATAAAGGTTGATTTCTTACTTGTGAATTTACAATTATTGTTGGTAATGACACATTAATAGTGAGAAAATGGCCAGAAAGGGACTTCCTTTGGGAAAATCGTTGAGTCATATCTCTAAACCTTGTAGGTGACGAGCAATTCATCTCTTCCACTATGAAAAGAGAGATACATAGTTCACTAATGTAAGTCAAGGCTGGCAATTTAAACTCCAACATCATCCAATTTTCAAATCTATTTAATGTGAAAGCAAAAAAAAAAACCTGCTGCTGTACAGGATTATTTAAAGTTTAGTGGGTGATAATCTTAAAGAAAAAATTTATTTCACATTGCATTGTTTCAGGGTCAGATTTCTCCAAAAAAATTAATTGTTGCACTTTACAAGAAATTCTGAATGCATCTGGATTTGAAGTTGTTTAAATGGATGGAAGAGGAGCTCAGCATGCGACTATTCCCCACATTGAAGAACAAACAATGATTAACTCTGGCCTCTCGGAGTCAAACTTTGCACTGTGCTTGCCCACAATTCCTCTGGAGTCGTGGTCCGGTTGTTGTGCTTCACGTTGGGATTTCTGCTGGGGTTTGGGATTATCTGGTGAGGAGAGCAATAAATACCAAGTGTTTTACTGGTAAAGATAGTAAGTAGGGCCAAAAGCATACGTGCATGTGTGTGTGTTGGTTTGTGTGTTCAAGTTGCAGGTGAATGTTCTTTTCCCAGCATGTTTCCTTTGTCCCTTTGTCCACAGGACATGGCAACCAGCTCTTCCTCCCAAAGGATTGGAGTTGTAGGCTACGGACATCTAGGTCTGAACTCTCCCTCTCACACTTTCTGATACATCCCTTTGAGTCTTTTGTTCAGCTCTATTCATCGTGTGTGTGTGTGTGTGTGTGTGTGTGTGTGTGTGTGTGTGTGTGCGCTTCAGGGCAGTACCTGGTGGAGAGGATCCTTAAAGATGGAGCTGCTCTCGGTCTAACGCTGGCTTTCGTTTGGAACAGAAATCCTGACAAGCTCAAAGGTTTAGTTCCCGATGAACTCATACTTGGTGACCTATCATCCTTTGCAGACAGGTGCAAAAACACACATAAGTAATATAAACCCAAATGCATAACACCAGTATTTGCATCTTATATGATCTCTGTGCTACCATAGACATCGTTTTAGAAAATGTTTTGTAAAACTGTGTTGTTGTTTTTTTTTACAGGCGATGTGATGTGATTATAGAGGTGTGCCATCCACAGATAGTGAAGGAATTTGGCGGTCCCTTCCTGTCTCAGTCTCATTTCATGGTAAGCTCCTCCTCTGTTTATGTGGGAAAAATGGTTGCTAAAAAACAGAGTATTTCCTTTTTCTTTATTCTAGCATTTTATATAGAGATACATATTATCCTTAATAAATACATGCGTCTTCTGTTCCTGCTCCTTAACTGTTAGAAGACTAAAACAGATAAGAGTGAGACAGGTGATATGGTGTACTCCTGTTTATAAGTGAGGTTTTTTTCTTGGTCTTTTCTAAAAAGGAAACATTTAGTTATTGCAGTCTTTTGGGTTTTCTATATTTTAGGATTTGTCAGTATGTTTGGCCAAGTGTCTGATACATTTCAACACGGTAGCATTGTTTTCTTTTGTTGTCTCCAACAGATGATCATTTAATTCCTAAAATCAAATACGCACTGCATGTATCCATTACGGAAAATGAGAACACATAAACTGCCACAAAGTTTCAGCAGTTTTGACTGTTAATCACAGAATCATCACATCCTCTTTTGTGCCTTTTGTTCTCCTGCTCTCAGGTGGGCTCTCCTTCTGCCCTCTCTGATCCTGATCTGAACCAGAAGCTGCATCAGGCGGCTCAGCAGTACGGTAGGACACTCTACATCCCCAGTGGTGCATTGTGGGGAGGCCAGGACATCCAGAGGCTGAATGACAGCGGAGCCTTGAAGGTACAATAACAAAGGGGTGATAGCAAAAGGCATGTAGTGGCCACCCTTCACCTGGTTACAGACATTGAGAACGATAGTGCAGCTTGAAAATGGAAAATAAAAACTATTATTTTATTTTTGTAACAACCCATTGTGTTCTGATTAAACTCTGTTTCTTCTCTTGACTTGTTTTCAGGCTTTGTTTATAAGAATGTCCAAGCATCCCTCCTGCTTCCGGCTGACTGGAGACGTCCTCTCTGATTGGACGGAGGAAGAGGGCAGGCGTGTTTTATTCAGAGGCTCAGTGGCAGAGTTGTGCCCCCTTGCTCCAAACAACGTTAACACCATGGCAGCAGCAGCGGTGGCAGCAGGAACACTCGGCTTTGCTGGTGTTCAGGGAGAGATCGTGTCTGACACAGCGTGAGTCTTTCTAAAAATCAGATTGAGCGAATGCAACCTTTCATATCTGTTTAAATCACACTATCCATACCTCGTCATGCCCCAGGTTAAGTGACTACCATGTGGTTGAGGTGGAGGTGACTGGGCCCAGTGGCTTTTCAGTGCACACAGTGAGGAGGAATCCAGCCAAACTCGGAGCTGTAACCGGCAGTGCAACATACAACTCCTTCTGGAATAGTTTACTAGGTGAGTCCTGCATGGTGAAAGAACCCAATCTGAAAATGCCCCATTATAAGTGCAAGCCCTGCATTCACATTCACACTAAAGTAAAAGTACAGAAGTATTATCAGCAAAGTGTACTGATGTTTATAGTGTCAAAAGTAAAAGGCCCCATGGGACTGATTAATATTGCAGGATCCGATATTGTTAATACTAATGCATCAATTCATCAGAAGCATTTTATTGGTAAACTAGATGGAAGAACTAGTTTATATCTAATAGTTTAGTCCAGGGGTTACCAACCTGGACAACTTGTGACTAAAGGGTCACACGAAACATCCGAGGAGTTGTGAGAGGATTAATGGGGCTGGGAAAAAGGTTCTGCTACAAAAATGCTTATGAACTTCCCTTTGATCTTCACTGTTGTGAAATAGTGGACTTATCTACCTCTTTGGGCCCTCAAACAATTATTAAAATGAAATCATCATCTTGGAACTGCACAGACGTCTGAAACGTGACAAGCAGCCTCAATAAGACACTTTTTTGTAAAAAGGGTTTGATCTTTAACAATGTGATGTATTTACTAAATGAATCAATTGTTTTGCTTATACAATCTTAATTTGAAAGGTAACTTGTATTAACAGCTGTCAGATGAATTAAGTGGAGTCAAAAGAACAGTATTTTAAAGTCCCCCTGTAGTTTAGGGGTTAAACCATTAACTGTAATGTCCCCAGTCAGTTGGAAACAGTGATTTCGTGAGTGCGTCATAACATTAGTGTTTAGGTAATTAGAGAAAAGATCTTAAATTTGTTTATGTGCAAATAAGTAAATTGTTGGCATTTCTGCTTTTACCCTTTATATTCTTTTTTTCTTGCAGTTTGCAAAGGTCACGGGGGCCGAGTGTACTTGTGCTGAAGCAGACGACAACTCTGCAGGATTCACTTCAACACAGCAAGAAGATCTAGATAAATCCGCGTGGACGGTGTCACCGGATCCTTATGTTACTGACAACTTGAAAACCCAGACGCTTGAATATGTGTGTTCCAATAAACTGCATGCAAACAAAGAACAAAGAGAAAGTTATCATTTGTAAAACACAAATAGGTATATATATAGATATACATATTTAAAGTTTATTAGTTAATCTGATGCAAGATTGTAACAAATGATAAAACTCTTACTGGGAGGGGGCCTTGTAAAATATGTTCCCTCTATTTCCCAGCCATCTCTCTTATGTTCATTTCCTGAAAACATTGTTACCATCTCAGTCCTTTTTCCCCCAGTCTATCACCTTTATTCCCTTCATAATTTAATACTTGTCGAAACAGGCAAACCCAGGAATAATCCACATAAGCGCAGACAGATAAAGGAGTATGAGGTTGCTAATTTGTGATTGCCACTGAATGGCTGTGATACAGTAAGGCGCAGAACAAAAATGAAAACACAAAACGCTATTCTCAGAATGAGAAAATTTAGTTTTTTTGTTTCTGATGCTATTTGTTGTTGCTGTGTTTGTGTACTATATTGTCACTCTAAAAAGGTGTGTCGTAAATGAGGCATTTGAAAGAAAGAAAAATATGCTACAAGGTGGACAGTTGTGTTCAAGTCTCTGTATCATCATCATCACACTTTTAAGCCAAACACAAGTAAAAAGAACAGGTGCTCTCTGTGTACTCGAAGTAAACTACACTTTCTTTACATGAGCCTTTTTTTAAACCAGGGAAATAGCTTTGATTGTGTCCAGATCTATCTGGTATAAAGGAGGGTTGTTTTCTTTCCCTGCTCTGACCCACATTTGAATCAAGTATAAAAAACCCTCCGGCTACTCAAAATAATCCTCTATTATTGTTTCAACGTTTTTGACCTACAGTATGTTATCCAGTGTTAGTACACTACAAAATCCAGCAATCCTGATTTGTTTTCAATGTTGAGCTGTCGTTTAGCCCTTTCTAGCTGCTGCATTTACTCCTCAAAGCAAACCACTGGCTGCACTGCTGGTGTAACTGAAACAATACCAAAACATATCAAACGGACAGATATTTTCTAAAAATTCTGAGGTACGAACAGGTTGGGAAGACACTGACAGTGATGCAATTTTTAACAACAAGCCCATATTAAATGTAGCACTCGTATTCACACAACTATAAAGTACATGGATGACTTAAACGATTGCCACAGATAACGTTTCACTAGTGAGGTTCAGCATGTACTGTGTGTATATGTGTGTGTATATATATATATATATATATATATATATATATATATATATATATATGCGCATGTCTCAGATTTTCTCGCTCGTGACACCATCTCCGTTTCCATTGGCCCCCGGGACAGCAGAAGACTTATTTTTGAATGGCAGAGTGTAGGGCTGGCGGATGTTCACCCGGTCCTTTTCCGCCTCCACATCCTCGTCATAGCGTTCGTCTTCGTCGTTGTCCTCAGCCTCGCTGTGGTGGGGGGAAGAGTGGCGGGACAGAGCTGGAGACGGAGGCACAGAGGCTGGTCGAGGGTAACGGAAACCTGAGGTCTGATAGGCGAGAAACAAAAAGGCATCAGAATGTCAATCAGTGGAGGTGTGTAAGGATTTGTGAAATAACAATAAATATCATCCAAACACACGGGTTAACTTACTGAGGTGGGCTCGTGAAGTTCATACATGTATGTGTCAGGGAAGGCCTTAGCCAGGGCCATATGACGGGCAGATATATAATACTAGTGCAGAAAACAAGAAAAAACAACAATTAATCCATCTTGAAGTTACGCAATGATCACATGAACAAAATGTTACTTTCAGATTTTGGATCTAACCCTGCCGAGGTATCTCCAGTCCAAGAGTTCGCTCAGACGCTCAGTCCGGTTCCTCTGGATGATCCGCTGGCGCCGGCTCTGCTTGCAAAACTGAAACAGGAAGGACGTGAGCTGGTTACACGACTCGTCGACCCCCCGGTACCGACGGTCCAGGATGTAAATACCTGCAAAAAGAAACATAATGATGTGAAAGAAAGCATCGGTTATCCCTGCCTATCTTTTAAAAAGAGAAACTTAAGAGTCAAACAGATAAAAGTATGAAAAACGCACCATATGCTGAGGGGTCTGCTATGTGCTCCTCCATGAAACAGCCAAAGCCTGACAGGTTAGTTGAGATTGATGGAATTCCCATGACTGTGCACTCAGCTGACGGTGACAGAAACAGTAAAGGCCGATTAATAATTTTGATATTATACAATAAACCCACACACATAAAAGGCACCGTGTCAGAATGCATGAGTCATACCTGGTGTGTAGCCCCAAGGCTCGTAGTAAGAGGGGAAGACGCCGAGGTGGCAGCCTCTTACAAACTCCTCATAATCCATTGGAAGTAGAGGAGAGGTGGACGAAAGGAACTCAGGATGGAAGATAATCTAAATGAGGGAGAAGCCATTCAGTGTCAGTCTTTACTTTAGCAAACAGTATGAGCAGCAAACTGTAATTCTCGGCCACAACATGGCGCACTAAAACATCACTTTGTGGGATGAGAATCACTGCAGAAACTTATCTACACATTTGATATATTATAGTTAAGATTAGAATGCCTTTTTGCAAAAAAACAAGTACCACAAATTAAACTTACTGTGTGTGTATATATGTGTGTGTGTGTGTGTGTGTGTGTGTGTGTGTGTGTGTGTGTGTGTGTGTGTGTGTGTGTATGTGTATATATATATATATATATATATATATTCTTCAGCAAGAGTGTAGACAAGTTTGCATATTTTGCATATATATATATATATATATATATATATATATGCAAAATATGCAAACTTGCAAAATATGCAAAATATCTTTTGTGGGCATTTATGGACGACTGACAGCTGACCTTACCTTGACACGGTCAGCAGAGCTGTTGAAAAGGCCGATACGGCGGACACAGTTAAGGATGGGGTCGCCGCTGTCCTCCAGCATGTTGTGGGTGCAGATTGGAGGCTGGCATTGTCTCTGAGTTGCGAAGATGGCACGCTTCATTATGGTTAAATCCTCTTTGTCCAGTATCTTTGACACATCTGGGAGTTGTCCACTGATGAAAACAGCTAGTTTTAGACTTGTAAAATGACTACAATAGAATATTTATTAGCATGAATAAACTCATCCAGCTTGTTTCAACAATGGCTACACAAAGTCTACATTTTGTACAGAATCTAAATCTAGGGATATCTCGGTCTGACGGGAAAATTCTTGATTACGTTTATCAACAGGTGGGCTGTTTCTTACTTTTTATATGATGGCGTTATAAGACATGTCATTCGATTTGTTACAGGTTTCATTAAGTAAACTGAAAGTTTACCAACTCACACTAGAAGTGACTCATAAAGTTTCTTTCCGAAACGTTCCTTCACAGTCTGAGCAGTATCCCTGTCAGCGAAGGAAACAAAAGAGAATACAAGTGATATTAGACAACTTCAAAAACACTTTTCCACGTGGATGAGTGTAGCACTTTGGCTGTCTGGCTTCATCTTGTTTAACAAAAGAAGAAACTTCACCAGAGCTGTTTCCTGACTGCTTGGCCCTTCAAGGTCTCCACGTTGAAGTTGTTTGTCCGAGCTGGCATGATGAAGAACGCAATGACGGTCACGTCACTGTGATTGACCTGCAACAGTCAGACCATACAGGAATATGGGGTTACATTTTTACACACACACACACACACACACGCACGGACGCACGCACGCACGCACACTTGTTGACACAACTACACACTTACCCTCAGTAGATAGTTGAGTCTGGCTAAAGCTTCCAAGAAGATGTCGGCTCCTTTGTTGGAGAACTCATATCTTCCAGCAATAAAGAGGAACAAACTCTTGTCCAGGTTGAAGTCAAGGTGCCTGGTGGTCGAACACAAGAGCTGGATGAGTGTGGCGCTTACAAATCAGCACATTCTGGTAGTATAGTTTTCCACTATAACAACAGTTTTGAGTGTGCTGTGACTGTTGAGTGATGTGTGCCTGACCCATAGAAGTGTCCCCTGACGAACTCCTGAATCCGATTCTTGCTCTGAGCGTGGAGGTTTTGAAACTCGTGCACGGCCGAGAACTTCTTCACGTTGAGCCCGTTGGGAGTGATAATGTCTGTTTGTGATGGGAGAGGATAAGGGCATTAAATGCAAAACACAGACACAGAGAAACAGTTAGTCAAGTATAGAACTAGCTAGGTAGCTAACTTGTTAAATCCAAAGTTTAATGCAGTGATGCCCAGTCAGAAAGAAGTGAGAAATACATAATTTCCTCTGTCCTTCCTTTGTCTGGCCAGTGACAAACGACGATAGGAAGTTTATGTATTTCACACATCAGATCACCTCCACTCACCTGGTATCCTCTTGAGCAGATGCTCTGCCTCAATGGCTGTGATCTGTGACACGGTGGTGAAGACGTGAGCACAGTGAGCAGCCGACCGCTCCAAACAGTAGCGGTGGTAAATCTGTCTGTCGCCTGCTTCCTTATCCACGTTGAACTGAGTGGGACACAAACAGGAGAGGGAGAGTGCGATGAAGTGTAGATGTCTTGTTGAATATCTGTCTGATTACGTAATCATTTCTAATTTACCTACGTAAGAATCAAAAGTCGGCCTGACAGTTAAATGGCCTCTTTCTATTATTTTGTTTATGCTTTATTACATTGCTGCGTAATAAAAATGTATACAGGTACATAGTAAAGACACGCACATCTGCAAGTTTGTTATAGAAGTCCACATTTCCAGCACACAGGTATCGTCCCAGCAGTGTGGCATGAGTGGTGAAGATGGTTGCGATGGGCAGCTTTCTATGTCTACACAACACTAAGCCCAGGCCGGCCAACCACTCATGGAAATGGGCCACGATGTGCGGAGGCTCCTCACTCTGGGCTGCAAACTGCAATATAGGAGCAAATAGGGTTAATATGGACACACATACACACCAATATGCATTAAAATACAACTTATTTTCATGTCTCTTCCAGGGTTTTGACATTCCACGCATTCAAACGTTTCAAGGATCAACCGCTCAATCCGTTTTCTTTCTGCACAGTATTCAACTTCTCAACTCCTTTTGACACAACTAAAACAAATTTGACATTACATTACAATTGTTGTCACTTAAAGTTCTCTTGCTGCTGACCTCTCCCAGAAGCCAGGCAGTCAGGAAGCCAAACAGCACGGCATCGTTGGCCTCACGGTCAAACCATGGCACGCCGATGTCACAAAGGTCCCACAATTCCTTCTTCCAGCTGTCAAGAGACCAGGCGGTAAACGCAACATCAATCAGAACAACATAGGGACTGCCCTCAATAAGCCAGCGCCCAAAGTAGACCTGCAGGGAAATGGAGAAAAGAGTGAGAGGGGCGAAATTTACTTTAATTCTTCATGCCACACGATAATATAAAACAACCAAATCTTAGAAAACACATTCACTTTATTATTAAAGTTTGCCGCTGCAACAGCAACTCCTATGTTGTTTTTGCATTAGTCAGCTATTTATGTTAGCTTTTTTTCCCAATATATAGATAAATGGTTTCGTCCTTCTGTTTCTAATCAAAATGTACTTTACTTGCAGGTCACTCATCCCACTAAAACTGTATTTAAAACATAGTCTAACCACACAATCCAAAATTAACCTTGATGAAGTTTGTCTAGCTGACACAGATACGCAATAAAAGTAAGTCACTTCAAGCATGACTAAACTGAAATGCGGGACATAATTCAATGTACCAATACAGGACCTAAATATCTTAAAAACACATTTATATCCAACTAACTGTGCTCTGGTGCTGGTCTGTCATGAACCAGATGGGCTGCACTATCCCTTTAAAAAAAAAGCACCACTCCTAGCTTTGACTCATAACTCCACTGCACTCCCAGTGTGACACAGCACAAAGCTTTAAAGCGCACGCACACACACACACACACACACACACACACACACACACACACACACACACACACACACACACACACACACACACACACACACACACACACACACACACACACACACACACATCTATTTCTGGAGTGTGTTTTTGAGACAGAGAGACACTGATACAACCTCTAACCTTTGAGAGGAAATGTCACTGGATTTAGAGACGTGGTCAAGGCTGTATGAAAGAGGGGATGATCTCTAACGGGGTTTGTAAGTTTAGTTCACATTCACCACACATATTCTCAAATCTCACTCTATAAACCCTCCAACTATTTGTAGTAATAATGAACGTCCTTGAGTGGAACATACAAATTTAACTCCGAGGCGTATATATATATATGTGTTTACTGTGTACGTGTGGTAGTACCTTACACCCACTGGAGTTCATCTTGTCAATGGTTCTCTTCAGCACGGGGTTGGTGGGCTCGATCAGCTCCACCTGAGTGCGCACGTTGCTCTCCACGTAAGGGCCCACCAGGAAATAGTTCTCCCCCCATTCCTCTGCGGTCAGACGGGCTTTGGTCTGGATGACGGTGTAGATGCCTCCAACTTCACACATGCAGCAAACATGCCACACGTACGCACACAAAGTAGAGACAAAGATGTCATATGATTCAACCTGAAATATACGAGGCATTACGGTGACAGGTCTCTCTGACAACTAGACATTATCTGAAGGTTATAACCTGTGTGAATGATCAAGATTAGTCATTATATTACATTTATTAAGCTGACGCTTTTATCCAAAGCAACTTACAAACTGCATTCAACATGTATTTTCATTAAGTGTTTACATATGGAAACCATTTATTTTCACAAACTTTAAAAAGTAAGCGCAGACTCAAATGCACTCTCTCTCTCTCTCTCTCTCTCACACACACACACACTCACACACACACCACACACACACCACACACACACACACACAACACACACACTTGCCTTTGTTAGCGACCTCCCACGCAATTTCAAAAAGAACAGCGTCCTCCAAATCAAACTCCTCGTCCCACTCCTCCAGTCCCGACAGGGACGTGACAGAGAGGCTGCGAGCCAGCGGCATTCTGGGTAAACACAGGACACACTCAGCTGAGATGGGAGCACCTTCCAACTGTGTTACAAGGTACATGACACACTCTACCTAAAAGTATCATGATGTGTGAGCAAGTCACACTTAGAACAAGGCTTTTCACATCAAAACCTGTTCTTTTTTTAATTTTTTTTATTTCTTTCCAAAGAAATTTAGAGCCATTTAACATTAACTTTGGGATACAAAAACATGTTACATTACATTTTCTAATGTATCAATGCAAAGTTTCTCTGGATAATAGTATCAGGTGAACCTCTAGTGTAACATTTTGCAAGTATGTCATCAACAAACCCCATATCCTGTTTCACAATACTATTACATTTTACCTTTGTGGTGTAATCACGTCCTTTCTAGATTATTTTACCATCATAAAAATCCTCTCTGGTAAGATGCTCGAATTTGTACAAACATTTTTTTTAACGATTTGATTTCTTCAAAATTCTACCTTTGTAATATATTGTATGTCTTAAACATTTAACTTTTCTGGTGACTTAATAAGCCTAACCTTTGGCTGTTATTATAGGAAACCCTGTAGCAAACACACGGCACTGAAGTGGTACATTGATTGATAGGTATTCAACGTATTTGTGTGTATGTGCGTGAGCGACTGTTGTGTGTCAACAGTATTTGCTCTGTCTATAATCTGAGATGGTCAAAGGGCTTCTTCTGCCTACTACTGTTTTTAACAACAAGACACACACATCACATCCATGTCTACACGAAAACTACAAAGTTTCTTCTGTGAAATCTTTATCTCAACTGAATGAATACACTATAAAGACCGTAACTGCTGTCAGTGCATCCTACAGCAGCAGCAGAAGTAATTATCCATCTTCCTATTAGTGCTGGAGACATGTGGAGGAGTGCATACAACTAACTGTGTTACATTCCTGTTTGCAGAAATGGTGCAACTTCCTGATCAACTGCGGGAGTGTCGTGGGAAAGGAGGCAGGAAGGGAGGCTCAGATAAGGGTATGGATCAGGTAGAAACTTGATCCAGCCTTGATTCATGCTGTGACAATTGTTGGCATGCTACTATGAGATGTTGAAATTGTGTTAAGAGTGTGGGAAACTGCAGAAAACTAACCCGCGCACAAACACCGGGTTACACACAGACATAGACTTCCACCTGTACAACGATCCGGTCCCCAACTTTGTTTTTTACACTGCTGACGAGAAATTCAATCCAAGTATAGACCCTAATACTGACGAGCTGATCTCAACTTCTGAAGTGATTGTGCTGACTAGCTGATAGCAGTGGACCAAAGGAAGTTTGGTGTCAAACAGTCCATCACTATCCAAGCCTGATAAAGGCCCAGATAAACCAGAACAGTAATAGGATTAAAAAGTGCTGTTCAAACTGAAGCATCTTCTCAAATAAACATCCCTTCATTTGCATGCACCTCAAATATGCACACCAGACCACTTGAAGACGCCCTCAGACATGTTTAAGAAAAATAAGAGTAAAATACTCTGCTTGGAATCATTATTTGTGTTTAAATCCTCCAAATTACATTTACTACTTCTCCCTGGTTGAAATACATTATCTAGAATCCATGAAAATACAAATATTTTTCATTTCAATGAGAAAATAGCACATTATTCTGCATTTTCTACATTTAAGAGAAGTAAAGACAAGCCAAACTCATTTCTGAGAGGAGCGATACTTTAGAAGAGAGAGGCGTTTCATAGTTTGGTCTGATATAGGAAGAGGAACAAACATATGAACAAACCACCATCCTGTTAAAGAGAGTAAATACCACAGGGATGAAGTGAAAGTGCTGCTCATTTCTTTGGGGCTCCCCACCCCCCTGGGATTCCCTGGAGCTCTCCGTGGAGGGGCACCCTCACCTGCTTGGGACACCACTTCATGGATGCTATATAATGAACTACTGACACTGACGTGGACGTGGACACGCAGTAACAACTATCACCATCATGCCCTTTACAATGTCATACCCTTTAACTAATATTTTGGTTTGAAGGGCCCACTGGGCCTACAAGTCTGGGAAAGGACAAGACCCCAGATCAGGCAATAGAGGACACACTGCTCGGCCAAAGACTACAGGCGACAACAGAACCATGGAAACAACAGCAGACCTGAACATGCATCCTGCTGAATGTATCGTCTTTGTTTCCTCATACGTTGAAGAGCGAACGTGACAGCGAGCACTTACTGCAGCTGCTGACACGCGCAAAGGACACAGCGTCCCGATGCGCGTGCCCGTCTGTTGAGGAAGTATTCAGATATTATCATTCTGGAAAAATAAGAAAAGAGGCAGAGGCAGACTCACCCTTCGGTTTTGTCCAAACTTCACGAAGATGAACAACACATTGGCAGCTGTCGCAGTCAAACCAACAAAAATAAAAATGTAACCAGCGGAGAGAGAGGAAAAGGGGGCGGATTTACTAATGACAGCGCTTCACATTGGTCTGGTGCGTTTGCTGTCAGATGAGGGAGCCTGGGCTCGGATTCAGGAAGAAGGTTGGGTTGGTGAATGCGGGGTCTCCGCTTTCACATTATTCATGAGCTCCATTCCTACTGGCCCCAGTCTCCGCTTGTATCTCCGCCTCTGAACACAACGTGACGGGAATTGGGCGTTTTCCTTGGCCGAGGGACGCAATTGGCTGAGCGGAGGTTAAAGCGTGTCGCAGTGGTTGGTCAATTATCTTTTCATCCATACAATATAGGGGAGTCATGGGAAACCAGGCAACTTTATCTCCTTTTTTTTCCCAATGAGGAGTGAGAGAGTTATTTATAATGCCGTCTAAGTGCGAGAGCATAGTTTTGAGAATACAACGTGACCGGTGACATTAAGACACCTAACCCCTCTACATACCTTTGGGATCTATCATGTACTGTCCCTTTCCACTGGCTGCCATCTGTCTGACCTCCCACCACCTTCCATCCCTAAATAGCCTGAACCCATGGTATGTATTGGTAAATTTGCTGAACCTGTGGTTAAAAAGAGTAATTATCTGAGACTCCTGATTTCAGCAAATATCTTCACAGCTGAGGTGTCACTGAGCTTCAGAGACGTTGACTTGTGACCTTTGACTCTCAGAATCAGAATCAGAATCGTTTATTTGCCAAGTACGTTGCACATTCAATACATTTCACTAGGTGAAAGGTGCATAACAATAAACATAGAATAAAACAATAAAAACCAATAAACATAAACCCAATATATAATAAACTAACCCAATCAAGACATAATTTAAAGATAAAGATGATAAACAACAACCAGATAACAGTACTATAAAACAAATATATATTATGAAATAAAAGTAGCACGTGTATTTTTATAAGAAAAGAAAAGATGTGTAAGGGTGTTGAAGGAAATTGTCCTGGGGATGTAAGAGTCAGAGTCAGTGGGGGTCCTGGGCTGTGGTGATGAACCCGACTGCAGCTGGAAAGAAACTGTTCCTGTGGCGTGAGGTCTTGGTCCTGATGGACCGCAGCCTCCCGCCAGAGGGAAGGGACTCGAACTGTTTGTGTCCAGGGTGAGAGCGGTCGGCTACAATCTTATTTGCCCGCTTCAGGGTCCCTGAGGCGAACAAGTCGTGGAGGGAAGGCGGATTGCAGCCAATCACCCTCTCAGCAGAGCGAATGATACGACTTGATGGACTCAATGTTGGCAGTGTAGAAGTGCACCATCATTGTCTTTGGCACTTCTTCAGCTGCCTCAGGAAGAACTTCTCTCTCTGCTGAGCCTTCTTGGTGATGGGGCTGATGTTCAGCTCCCACTTGAGGTCCTGGGTTATGGTGGAGCCCAGGAGGCGGAAGGACTCCACAGCGTTGACGGGGGAGTCACACAGGGTGATAGGTGCGGTTGCGGCTGCGTTCTTCTGGAAATTATGGTATTGAAGCCAGAGCTGAAGTCTACAAACAGGATCCTGGCGTAGGTTCCTGAGGAGTCCAGGTGCTGGAGGATGACGTGGAGGGCCATGTTGGCTGCATCGTCTATAGACCTGTTTGCTCTGTAGGCGAACTGCAGGGGGTCAAGGAGTGGGTCGGTGAGGGTTTTGAGGTGTGACAGGACAAGGCGCTCAAAAGACTCCATGACCACAGAGGCCAGGGCGACGGGCCTGTGGTCATTAAGTCCTGTGATGCTTGGTTTTTTGGGGACGGGGATGATTGTGGAGGTCTTGATGCACGCTGGAACATGGCATGTCTCCAGGGAGGTTTTGAAGATGTCTGTGAACACCGGAGACAGCTGGTCAGCACAATGCTTCAAGATGGAGGGAGAGACAGAGTCTGGTCTTGTGGGGGTTCTGACTATTGAACAGCCTGTTGATGTCTCTCTCCAGAATAGAGAGAGTTGTCATTGTGGTGGGGGATGGGTGTTTGAGAGGCATGGGCGCCTACTGAGCTGGGGGAGGAGTAGCTGGTGGATGGGGTCATGGGGGATGGGGATAGGGTCAGGGCTGTCCCATTCTCTTACAAAGCGACAAATCTCGTTCAGGTGGTTTCCCAGGCGCAGGTCATTCATGGAGTGGGGGGATTTTGGCTTGTTTGTTATCTGTCTGAGACCTCTCCCTCTCCAGACAGAAGCAGTCACTTGCTGAGAGCTGGTGTCGCAGTTTCTCAGAGTACAGTCGTTTAGCGTCTCTCACAGCCTTGCTAAAACTGTATTTTGACTCTTTATCTTTACTCCTAAACGCCTGTTCCTTTATCAACCTTAGCTATCTTAGTTTAACCAGGGTTTGTCGTTGTTATAACTCACCCTGCTGCATGATGGTACACAGCTATCTTCACAGAAGCTGATATATGAAGTCACATCCTATGTATACTCATCCAGACTGTTGGCAGCAGTCCTGAACACATCCCAGTTTGTGCAGTTCAAGCACGCCCGACGATCCTCCATAGATTCACTGGTCCACTGCTTTGATTTACTGACAACAGGTTTACAGAGCTTTAATTTCTGCCTGTATGCAGAAATTAGGTGGAACAAGACGTGGTCACAGTGACCCAGTGCAGTGCGAGGGACGCCGTGATAGGCCCCACTTATTGTGGTATAACATTGATCTAAAGTATTCTCCTCTCTGGTTGAGCATTTATTAAACTGTCTGTATTTGGGGAGTTCATGGCTGAGGTTTCCTTTGTTAAAGTCACCAAGGACAACGAAGGAGTCTAGGTTGGTCCGCTCCACACACAGTATCTGGTGAGCTGTGCCTCAAGAAGGTTGGCCTGCGGTGGAATGTAAACAACGACCAGTATGAATGAAGCAAACTCACGGGGGGTGACGGGGGTGTGTGCTTATCTGTGTCTGGAATGGCGTGAAAGAAAGCCCCAGCATCTTTCAGGGATATGCACAGACACACAAGGGGTCCTGTGTTTCTATTTATAAAGCCTTGTTCAATATTTTTGGGGGATTTACCATTTCTAGTTGAGTTTAAAGTGAATAATCTTGCATATATGTAATTTGTTCTGAAACCTCTCTTGCAAAGGAGATGTTGATCTCAATGAAATTTCCGAAATAAATAAAGCTTTACTAACCAACACTCAAGTTAACTCACTCTGGAGTATTGAATGGTATCTATTTGTAATTGTGTAACTATCAGCCTATTGTTTATTACTTCAGTCCATAAGGTGCCAAACTGAGTTCCCTATATAGTGCATTGTCATTACAATCTAAAAACCATATAATAATGATTATTACTTCACAAAGAATTTATGTAAGAGGGCAAGAGAAACGCTGAGCACATTAGAAGGACAGGGGATTGTAATTATCTACAATAAAAATGTTTATTGTCAACAATAAAACAACTCAAAATAACCATAAGGAAGTAATGAAGGCAGACCCTTCATACATACAGTCTATGAGGGAAACCTAAAACATAATTTGTTTTTAAAGCAATTGTCTCCTTCTTGTTAGTGTATACTTCCATGCTTTAAATACAATTTTAAAAAAAATAGGAAAAAAAACGGCCTTTAGGTTGTGTAAATTGTCATTATTTTAATGCAGTTAATACAAAAATTAAATCAAATTTAAAGATTTCCCCCAAAACAACCGTTTTCCCTCCCTCGCTGATGCGTACGTTGTTGCGTCACTTCCGGGAAACACACGGTTTTCCTTATTCACCGGGTAACGTCCAGCCGCGTTCCACTTCCTGAACATTACCATTGAGGCTCCGCCCTCTCCGTGTCGTCACTGTCCAATCCTTTACTGTGTAGCCTGGCAACAAAACGGAAATTTTCCGCGCTTTCGCGGGTGAAAGTTCACAAATTGAAGACGAGTGGCGGGATTTATTGTCAACCGGGGTTCGTGGTCGAGAGTTAACTTCGGCAGCTACTTCAGCCGTTGGTCTTCATCAGTTGGTCCTCAGGTGTCTTGACAACTTTCACAGTGAGGTCAGTCCTAACGACGTTTTTTGGGATAAGATAGGCTTTGGCGCGAGACCGCGCTGTGTTTACTCTGCGTTTGCTAGCTTGCTGTTGTAGTTTCTTACAAAAGTAAACACCGTCCCTGAAAATAACTCCACATAAACGTCACCGCGTTACACACTGAGGCTATTATGCTTGACAACTAACGAGAGACGTTGAAAGTGAAAGTTATCAACAAGGCACTTAACTGAAATAGCACTGAGAGGCTTGGCAGGACATGCAGCTCAACGTCAGATAACACAGACCGTATGTAGGTTAACTAGGACCTAATACCAGCACCTAGTACCCAGTACCCAGTACCAGTATTAGTCCCCAGTCCTCAATCCCCAAACCCCAAACCCCAGTACCCAGTACCTAATCCCTAATCCCTAGTACCAGTAGTTGTGATGCCAACTGTATGATTGTTGCAATTACTTTCCTTTTAAACTGTGCAGGCAACTTTATTATTTTCTTATTCTGTTCTTGATGTCATCCATCTTGTTACTGAATTTATTACACTTGACTGAAAAAACCCTGTGGTTTCAGCATTATTTACTGCAACATTTCTTTTATTTTTTTAGAATCTTTTATCACTGACAGCACTTTGCCTCCTTTCCCCTATTATTCACAATCCATCCAAACCCACCATAGCCTACATAGTTTCAAAGCATATTCACTACATGTCAAATATACATTGACACAGTACAATGAATATAAGCATAGTTAAATTATTGCTTCTTTTCTGTTCCGTCTAACCTTATTATGATTAGTAATGTATTGGTTGTCTATCAAAATGTTAGCTTTCTCTTCAGGTGTTAAGCTCTTAATAGTAGTATGGCAGGCATTTGTTGTTCTGTTTACTATGTGTTTACTACTATCTTTAAAGGGTTTATTGCTGTAGTGACTGCTTAACTGAGTTAAGATTTGTTTTCTTCTTCACTGTAACCATCTTCCCTAACTTGCTTCCTGCCCCCAATGTTTCTTAAAGGCATGGACTATAAAAGACGCAATGGTGGCCCTTATAAAGGTGGTGCGTCCCAGGCCAAACGGGGTAAATCAACTGGTGAATGGGAAGACAGTCCGTCGACGTTTGAAGAGGAATTGTCCATGTTTGATGAAGCAGATATGGAGACAGAGGAGATGGAGGGGCAGGCAGGCCATGACGTTATTCCCGTAGGTGAGTATTACACAGAAAAGCACAAAACAATAGATTATTGAGTTCTGGTAATGACATGCAGACCTGTATCAAAACTGTTGACCGGTGTAATTTCTGTACGTCACATACTGATGCATATGGTTTTCTTAAACAAGCACAGCTACAGAGAGAATTTTTTTTTACAGAACCTAGCTACCTATAGAATAATAATCCTATTTATTTTACAGCGTGATTTTTCTCATTTTAGGTAAGTAATTTTTGTGGCTGCTAGCGCTAACAAATCAGTCTGGTTACATTGGTAATCCGTTTGCGCCTTGGAGAGTTCAGCATGCTTTACTTGTCGTCTTTGCCTTGACCCTCAAGGTCATACAGGGATAGCTAATGGCTTGATGGATAGCTATGCATTGTGATTAATGCAAGTGTGTGCTTAAAGTAAGTGGCAACTGTGGAACTAGATGACTGTCGTTCCTTGAAATTACCCGTCGTTCAATTTCTGACAATACTTTAACAGTTCTTGGCTAAAGCTATTGAGATAACAAAATAATGCACTTTGTTTTTATGTCTGTCTTACTACCTTGTTTCCTCAGGTGACCTCTTCTCGGCAGACCTTAACCCTCGTTGGCGGCGGCCTCATGCCCCTTCACTCGACCCATCATCGGATTCATTGGTGTTTCAGCAGATTGATCTCGACTATTATTTAGGTAATTATCAAAGATGGCGTAGAATGATCTTCGCTCCTTTGTTGTTTTGATCTAGATGAGAGTGTAGAACATGTCCACCTGCTCAAAAGCTGTTGCTGTAGGTGAGAAGAAATGGTATACAAGTTGTTTCCACTTTTGTGTTATGCAGGGGCAACGGTGGCTGGCATGCCGGGTCAGTTACAGGAAAAAGTCCCAATCATTCGGATGTTTGGGGTAACAGACAGTGGCAACAGTGTGTGTTGCCACATCCACGGCTTTGCCCCTTACTTCTATGTTCCAGCACCAAGTGGTGAGTACTGTCAGTATTTTGTTAATACATAAAGTATGTGAATATGAACACTCTGTATTTCTATGACACATTTCCTCTATGAGTCAGTTACTATTAAAAAGTCTTTCCGTAGAACTCATTTCTGTCATTCGGACATGTAACCTTTCAGAATGATTTCAGCTTTTGGGGCCTGAAATGATTCATTCTTAATAATTTTGCAATCTTTCCCTCTTTCTGCTTCCTTTTTAAAAAGGTTTCACATCTGATTACCTGGGTGAATTCAAAAGAGAGTTGAACTCTGTTGTCTTGAAGGACATGCGCTCCAATAAGGACAACATCTCTGTCACAGTGTTGGCTGTGGACATCACCCGCAAAGAGAGTGAGTACAACTTTCACACTCACAAGGATGTTCATTGATCTAATTATTATGATCCTAGAAGGCTGATCCTAGTTCCAAAACATTTGATAATGAATGTACTTGCAATGTGATAAAGTTAAGTTACAATGCTTTCATCGTCGTTCTTGGAGTTAATGTTCTTATTTTCTTTTTTCTGCAGACATGTATGGTTACCATGGGAAACGCAGTCTGGATTTTTTGCGGATAACTATGGCGATGCCTCGTCTCATCGCCCCGGCAAAGAGACTGCTGGAGCAGGGCTTCAAGTTCGGACAATTCCCCATTCAGAGTTACCAATCCTATGAGGCCAACATAGATTTTGAGATAAGGTGTGTGTTTGTGCTGTAAAACATTGTTATTTGATAACTTGACAGTGATAAGGAAGCATAAATCTTGAATTTTACAAAAAACAATTGTGAATGGATGATTTTCATTCAATGCAGACAGGTTTTGCGTTGCCATGAAAGTCATGGAATGATGTGGAAATTTGAAGATGTCTCTAAATTGATTTGATCATTTCAACATTGCCTGTTTGCTCATAACTCGCACAATGAGCACAGAAGAAGGAAAATGCAACAGTTAAGAGACAATCATCAAGTCACCTGCATGAGATTGCAAACAGAATGTTTTCTATGCTCGTGTAGGCAGACAAATTATTGTGAACATACTGACAACTTTTTGGCTTCTTGCCTGTGCAGAACGCTAGCTTAATGCAACCTGCGGTGTATGTAAAATAACCAACGAAAACATGGAAATGCAGCTCACATCTTATAACTAAATTGACATATAAACATATGTACCTCAGAATATACTCATTTGTATATTCTCAAGTTAAAAATTATGTTTTTGCTTTAGTCAGGCTAAACAGGATCTTTGCAGTTTTTAGTCCTCCGAGTAATTATGTAGCCATATTCTCATACCAGGGGTTTGCAAGGGTTCCATTGAAGTTCAACACATTTTAGACTTAAATGTTACTTCAGGGGAACTTGTTGCAGCTAAAGATGTTACTTTTGTAACTGGGTTTCTCACAGAAGAATTGATGATTTAAAAGCAACACTAAAGCTGTATTTTTCAGCCTAATGAGCTTCTCTGTGTCGTCAGGTTTATGGTGGACAGTGATGTGGTGGGATGCTGCTGGATTGAACTTCCCAAAAGCAAGTACAGAGTGCGCGAAGAGAAGAGCATGGCGGCCACAGATTCCCGGGACCCAGGGAAGGTAGGTCTGGTTCACACTTGTCAGTAGAGCAAATGGCTGTGACTCTACATGGGTCAGCAGTTCACTTCCCTCCGAGTGCCTTCATATATAAATAGTTTAGTCAGGCTTCTACTGACTGTGCTCATGAACTGTCTCCTTACTGTTTTTGTCCTTCAGGTGTCCTTGTGTCAGTATGAGGTGGATGTGGCATGGACAAATTTGATAAGTCACCCTGCAGAGGGAGACTGGCAGAGGATTGCACCACTCAGGGTGCTCAGCTTTGACATCGAGTGTGCAGGAAGAAAAGGTGGGTTTCTTTCTTTCTCTTTGTCGTTCTCATTAATCCCCATACATATTATTACCCCATGCTTTTTGTCTATGAGGCCCGATCACACTTGATGAAACGCAAATTCAGAGTTTGACTCTGGTGTCAACTCTTTTCTTTCCAGGAATCTTCCCAGAAGCAGACAAAGACCCTGTGATTCAGATAGCGTCGATGGTGCAGCGGCAGGGTGAGACGGAGCCCTTCGTTCGCACCGTGTTCACTCTACAGTCCTGTGCAAGCATTGTGGGCTCACAGATCTTGTGCTTTACACAGGAGAAACAGCTACTGCAGGTATACCCACTGGCTTCAGCAAGGCACTGAAATACACGAGTATTCCGATATGTTTTCATCCTTCCCTTTTCAAATATTTCTTGATCATCTATCACGTCATTGAGTTTCTGTTTACGCTTCTGTGAGCAGAGCTGGGCGGAGTTTTTGAGGACTGTAGACCCAGACATCATCACTGGATACAACATCCAAAACTTTGACTTTCCCTACTTGCTCAACAGAGCAGCTACTTTAAAGGTGAGATGGAGCCCCATGTCTCTACCCCTTCCATGCAATGCCAAGGCCTAAAAACACCAGATTAAGAGTAATGCATATAAATACTGCCTCCAGAAGAATGTATTTGTAGTTGAAATACTTCAGATTTCCCATTTCTGTTTGGAGTAAGCCGTTTTCTGTTTCCCCCCCCTTTTTTTCTCCAATATCACATGTTATTTTGTGTTCAGGTAAATCTCTTTCCCTACCTTGGCCGAGTGCGAGGCATTAAGTCGGTCTTGCGAGACCTAAACTTCCAGAGCAAGCAGATGGGCCGCAGAGAGAACAAGATCATTAACATGGAGGGCCGGGTTCAGTTCGATCTCCTGCAGGTCAGCTTCAACTGCAGCAACAGCAATCATCATTTTACCAATATATAAAGTTAATACACAGTTAGTTTGTTATTCATTGCTTGTGTAAGAACATTTTTAGAAAAAGACTCTGCACACGGTCTGATTGGTGTGTTTTTCTCAGGTTCTCCTCAGGGACTATAAACTGCGCTCGTACACACTGAACGCTGTCAGTTTCCACTTCCTGCAAGAACAGAAAGAGGATGTGCAGCACTCCATCATCACTGATCTGCAGGTAAAGCCCAAACCAGTAACCTTGTTGTATCTGGATAAGAGCAGGTTCGAATGGCATCGTTAATCAATGTATGGATCATTTTTCTCGCACATCTAAAAAAAATGATGTAAGCTTAAAAAAAACTAACCTAGAGTTGTTGCTGCTTTTTCTACATCTATCCCCCCCCCCCCTCCTGTTTTCCTCCTCTGTCACAGAATGGAAACGAACAGACACGTCGTCGGTTGGCGGTCTACTGCCTGAAAGACGCCTACCTGCCGCTGCGCTTGCTGCAGAAGCTGATGTGTGTGATTAACTACATGGAGATGGCCAGAGTGACCGGTGTGCCTCTCACCTACCTGCTCTCAAGAGGGCAGCAGATCAAAGTCGTCTCTCAGCTTCTGCGACAGGTAACAAAGGCAAACGCATGGGACAGATACTTGTGCATATATACTGCTTTAAGGGTGGGAACTGTAAGCGTCTGTCTGTACATTTTAAGGCCATGAAACAGGACCTGGTCATGCCTGTTGTGAAGACGGAAGGAGGAGAAGACTACACTGGAGCGACGGTCATTGAGCCAGAGAAAGGGTATGTACATTTGTTTGTGTGAGTGTACGACTCCTCTCTGCTCTTGGTGTTGATGGTTTGGTACTTGTAATCTTCTCATGTACCTTTCCATCACCACCTTCTACTCTGTTTAGGTATTACAGCGTACCTATTGCCACCCTGGATTTCTCCTCCTTGTATCCGTCCATCATGATGGCTCACAATCTGTGCTACACCACCCTACTGCAGAAGGGCTCATTGGAGAGACAGAAGTGAGCAGTTCATTGATTCTTCTTTGATCAGTTCTTTCTTCATGACCTATTAAGCATTTATGTTAAGTATCAACACAGTGAGCTAATATCTGAAGCGGTTGTATGTATTCAGCCTCTCTCCAGAGGACTTCATCAAGACTCCGACTGGCGATATGTTTGTGAAGAGCTCTGTAAGGAAAGGACTTCTACCTGAGATCCTGGAGAACCTGCTGTCTGCCAGGAAGAGGTTTGAATTATTCAAACGCATCACAAAATCAAACTGACTTGAACTAGAGTGAACATTTAGTAACTCCATAGACTGCTTCAGTCCCACTGTACCTTTTTAAAATGTATATTTACTGCTATGCCTGGTAACGTTTGATCCTCTGATTCACAACTAGTGTTTTAATGTTTTTCCTCTTGCTGTGATAATGTTCAGTTTACTCTATATTTAAAAATATAAAACGGGTGTACCAGTCAGAAGTGGCTTCCTTCTCATCTTATCCCAATGTCGGTCCACAGGGCCAAAACCGAGCTGAAGAACGAGACTGACCCTTTTAAGAGGCAGGTGCTGGACGGCCGACAGCTGGCCCTCAAAATCAGTGCCAACTCCGTCTATGGCTTCACTGGTGCTCAGGTGGGCAAGCTGCCCTGCTTGGAGATCTCACAGGTGAGCATTTGACTCCGGGTCTCCCTACTAATGTTAAGTCCAACTGAATTGACATTGCATTTTGTGTCTGGAACAGCATGCACATCTACTCTGTAAATCACTGTGTTATCATTTGAGAAAAAAAAAAAAAATCTTAACCCAAAAGGCAAATGTATATTTTATATTTCTTTGGTTTCATTATGGCGGCCTGTTTTACATTAATTCTACGTGATACCGTTAGGTATAGGTTTACGTATATGGATGGCATATTTCGAAACAGCCAGTCAACATCAGTGATCTATTGTAGGCAAAGCAGAGAGTCACGCTGAGCCAAACGCATCCTGCTACAGAACAAGAGCCACAGACTCTGAACAACAAACAAGATGAGCTCTCGTGCTCGTCTCCTTCTTATTTAAGTAACAAGCCTCAACATGTGTCCTTCATAATTAGCTTGTTGAATGAGCGACCAAACAAACATTCACAACGGAGAAGAGCTCTGTTCTCATACTCGGCTGCAGCACATAAAACAGCGTGTAAACAAACCTGCAAATGTCACTTTGGTCTGGTCGGATGCTGGCAGGTCATCACTCTTAAATACCACCACTACGTGCCGTCTCTTAACATTGCTAATGTTTACAAGTCCAGCCCGACACAACTGTTTTTCATTCATGCTAAACAATGTTGTCCCCACTTGACTTGCCGTCACTCCTCCCATGGTTTAGCACAGATGTGAAGTCAGAACAGACGATAAACAGATGTAGAGCAAAGATTAGTGTTCAGATAGAAACCACAGAACAGGTGTTAAGAATCTCAAAGACCTGCTGAAAGTGTAAAGATGAACCACAACAGGCTGTTTTCGTTGACTTACTTGCGTGCATGCTTACAGAGAGCTGAGAAGATAACTGCTGCATTCTACAGGAGATGTTTTGGGATAAAAAGAAATTCTAACGCATTGAAAGTTATGGCCTGTAATGTGTCTGTTTTTAGTCCATAAAGCTCATGCCAACACTGCAGATAATTTAATGCTAAGCTTCTTTAAAACTTTTCTTTTTTTCTCGTCTAGAGCGTCACAGGTTTTGGAAGACAGATGATTGAGCAAACCAAACAACTGGTTGAGTCCAAGTACACCATTTCCAATGGTTTCCAGGCCGATGCCAAGGTGAGGAATACATGTAGTAATGGTTAACCATGTAGGAGTTAACATATCAGCTTCTGATATATATCAAGAAATACTGTTATGGAGTTTTGAGCGGACTATAGTTATGGGACCTACTATCTGATGTTTTCGACGGACTCACTTTGTGTGCGTGTTGTCTACATTTTTATTTTTGTTTATTATCTTTTAAAGGTTATTTATGGGGACACAGATTCCGTCATGGTTAAGCTTGGAGTTGCCACAGTGAAGGAGGCAATGGAGATTGGCACGAAGGCAGCAGAGTGGATATCGTCCCATTTCACACCGCCCATCAAACTGGAGTTTGAAAAGGTACCGTTTTCGTCGACCAGTTTATCAAAGCACTTGTTTGAGTAATTTCAAGATCTGTGGAAGTTATCGATTGAGCAAATCTGGCCCGACTACATCTTTTAGAATCAGAAACTCATTTCAAAATGTAAGATCTAGGATTTGGGACCACAGGAGAGTTGGAGCATCCGCTCAGCTAATGAAAGCCTGTATTTGTCCCTTCCACAGGTGTACTACCCTTACCTGCTGATCAACAAGAAGCGTTACGCTGGCCTCTATTTCTCTTCCAGTGCAGACACGCATGAGAAGATGGACTGTAAAGGCATTGAAACTGTCCGAAGAGACAATTGCCCTCTGGTGGCCAACCTTATCAACACCTGTCTGCAGAGAATCCTCATAGACAGGTACACTCACTCACTCACTCACTGTACATAATGCATTATCAGTTCATTTTGTTAGAAGTTCAATAGTGATTTCATCCATTTTCATATTTTTTTTATTTTTATTCGTACATACAAAAATCCATTATTAATCGTGTAATGTAAAATCATAAAAGGATATTTATTTACTTTTCAAACTTCATGATCCTGTAACTATTTAATTTTATATCCAAAAAACTGAAATCCAGATGCCGAACCTTAACCACACTATGCAATGTGTCCTCATACAACAGTTTGTATGATATCTTACAAAATTATATAAATTGTTCAGCACTGCAGTGCCTACACAACAAAACTATTTTGTTAGTGTTTTGGAAATTATCGCGATTTGGGTTTAAATAACTATGGCATTACTTTATTATGGAAGTTAAGGGACAAGTAAGTCAAAGTTGACCTCCGGTTTCACGCAGGACATGAACAGCGGGACGTGAACAGCGGTCTTCTGGGTGAAAGTCCAGTGTTTTTGTGGATTCCCATGATCAAGAAATTCATGGAGAAATTATGAAAATAGAAAAACTGTTTTCCAGACCCCGTAATGGTTCGGAATTAACAGAATTAGTGTTAGTTATTTAAAATATGTTCATAAGAATCCCAAAACATAAGGTTAATGCGAAATACGTTCTTTGTATTGTAGTATATTTTGCTCTGTAATGCATGAAGATAGCATACGTGAAGGGGCCTGTGACTTACAAACTGGTGGGTCTGGGTCTTCATTGTTTGGTGTCCCGGGGGTTTCCCAGAGGCGGCTGTGGGGCTGTGGTCGCTTGGGTCTCTCATCGCTGTCCACACTGACTTTATAGGACGTCACCTGTCTTGACTCACGAATATATGAAATACATACCGTAAGAATGGATTGCATCGGATACATACGAGTTATAGCGCATGACTTTTCGTGGATATTGCTCCGAACATTGTGTGAGAACGGCCCGCACAATGAGCTGTTAATGTCCGAAGGTAATCACAGCTGATGGTATGTTTCGTCAGGGATCCCCAGGGTGCTGTGGCGCATGCTAAAGAAGTGATCTCAGACCTACTGTGCAACCGCATCGACATCAGTCAGCTCGTCATCACCAAGGAGCTAACGCGCACCGCCCAGGAGTACGCTGGCAAACAGGCACACGTGGAGCTGGCTGAGAGGTCTGCTCATTTCAAATAATACTCCGTGTGTGTGTGTGTGTGTGTGTGTGTGTGTGTGTGTTTGGTGAACTGACCCATTAATACAGATGTTTTACAGGATGAGGAAAAGAGATGCTGGCAGCGCCCCGAACCTGGGAGACCGAGTTCCATACGTCATCATTAAGGCTGCAAAGGGAGTAGCGGCGTACATGAAGTCGGAGGTCTGTAGTGTCATCCTTCATTGTTTAAATAACTTGATTTAATTTGTGCACTCCCCCACCCCCCCTTTTCTTATAATACATGTTTGATCTTTGTGATAATCGTGATTCTGCCGCGTGTCATTTAAGGACCCGATCTTTGTGCTGGAGAACAACATTCCCATCGACACACAATACTACCTGGAGCAGCAGCTGTCTAAGCCCCTGCTGAGGATATTTGAGCCCATCCTGGGAGAGACCAAGGCAGAAAACGTCCTGCTCAGTAAGTCTTCAAACACACACATCATAGTTTTTACAATTTCAGCAATTAGCCTACACTTATTTTATCCCCAATTTCTTATTTGCGTTTGAGTGAAATTATCTGACTGTTTTTATTTTAGAACTTTTAGATACCACTTTTGGTGTTGGTCATTATTCCTGCCATTTTAAAGTGTAACTTTACAGAATTAACTGTTTTTATAATCTGTAGATTGATCATGTGCAGAGATCTAATGGGTGATACCTTGTCAGCATCATAACAACCAAAGCTTCACAGTTTTCATAAATAAACTCATAAAATACTCATGAGAATAAGAAATAATATAGATATGCTAGTTAAATAAATGACACTAGGCATGAATTATCTTTTCAAGTTTTAAAACGTAATGTTTCTGGTGTCTTTCAGAGGGCGACCACACGCGCTGTAAGACTGTGTTGACCTCGAAGATCGGGGGCCTCATGGCCTTCGCTCAGAGGAGGAGCACCTGTATCGGCTGCAAAGCTGTGCTCAAGACGGATGGTGTGTGGGATTTTAAGATATTTCTTTCTACTTTTGTTATCCTCTTCCTTTTATCCTTATGATTCTTTTTTTTTTGGGTGGGAGAGGTGAACTTTGTGTGACATCTAACATGTGTGTCATTGCAGCGGCTGTGTGCCATTTCTGTAAGAAGAAGGAGTCTGAACTGTACCAAAAAGAGGTAGGCAAGATGACTTTATACTTTAATATGTTTATTATCTTCTCTTAACAGTGCTGAGTTTATTTATATAAAGTCCCATCTCTGACTATATTTAAAGATTTAATGTCCTACTTTTGTCTGGTGTTAATAATCATAGTGCCCTCTGGTGGCTCCTCAGAGCTCAGGGAATTCATTAAAGGGAATTTGATATAAAATATATTTAAGTACATTAAGCAGAACGCATATTTTAATATTAAATTCCCTTTAGTCTAGTTTCTCTACTTTTTACCTCATGATTTTTTTGGGCTGCTGTAGAGTAGTGTGCTGTTCGTAAAAAGCACAATTTAAGAATAAAATGGTTAATATCTGAAAACAAACATAACTCCCCCCACCCCCCACCCCCCGAGTTTCTAATATTTATCTTTTTAAATTCCAGATCTTTCACCTGAGCACGCTGGAGGAGCGTTTCTCTCGCTTGTGGAGTCAGTGTCAGCGCTGTCAGGGCTCCCTCCATGAGGATGTGCTCTGTACCAGGTACATATACAACACACGTGCATATATATATTACTGTAACTGTGTGTTAACTGCAGAATTATGCCCGAGTACAGCGTAACACTGACCCTCCTGACTCCTCCACAGTCGGGATTGTCCAATCTTCTACATGAGGAAGAAGGTTCAGAAAGATTTGGATGACCAGAGCAGTCTGGTGAATCGTTTTGGATGGTGAGAGGCGCAAAAACACACTCGTTCTTTATGTGCCTCATTTCATATGAGCGTGGACATATTGTCTCACTGTATTGTTCTTTCATGTCTTTTTGGTGCTTGTAAAAAAAAAAAAAAAATGCATTTATATCACAATGTTTCTATGTTTTCTACTACGAATGAAATGACCTTGTGTCGGTCTCTTTTTTGTAAAATAAAATCAAAAAGCAATCTATCCCTTTTGGGTTGTCATGTATGATCATTACAATCACTGCAAAAAATAGAAGTGACAAAATTGCCAGGATAATGAACCACACTTTATTATTAGTGGTTAATATCAGATCTGGTGTAAATGCACCACTTTCTTCTCTTGGTGTGTTCAGAGAAGTTCTTCTCTCTTCTTCTCCTGCATCTCTTTTTATAAAAATGCATTTAACCTCTTGAAAAGCTCTTGTAAGAGGTTGATGAATAAATGGCAACATATCCCTGCTGTTAGTGGAAACTGTGACAGCAGTGAATGTTTCCCTCTCCGGGGCTGTGCTGGACGTCTCCAACGTGACACAGGAGGTGTGTGTGTGTGTGTGTGTGTGTGTGTGTGTGTGTGTGTGTGTGTGTGTGTGTGTGTGTGTGTGTGTGTGTGTGTGTGTGTGTGTGTGTGTGTGTGTGTGTGTGTGTGTGTGTGTGTGTGAGATGTTGTATAAGAGATGCGCTGGTGTTTGTGAGGTTTGCTGGAGTGTTACGCAACGTCTGAGAGTTCTTGCTCTTCTTGTTGCTGTGGTTGGGCTCCTTTATATCTCCAAATCTCCTTTTCTAGTCAATAGAATGCTTTCTCCCCACTTTGTAAGACAGAAACATCAGTTATTCATATATTAACTTAACGTATGTTGTAAAAGTTCATAACAAGTCATAGCATAATAGGCCAAAATCATAACAAAGTCATAGTATGTCATAAAAAAGTAATTGTATACTATGCCCTAGAAATAGTTTGAGAATAGTGTCATAAAAGGGAATTGAAATAGTCATTATAGTATGTCATAAAAAGGCATGGTATAGTTTGCCATTAAAAAATGTAATAGCCTACAATGTCATGAATAGTCATTTTCTTTATGATTTCTTTATTGGTATTCCGTTCTGTGACTTCATAATCTTTTGACGATTTTCATACACTATACTGACGTTTTGCCTTAATGACATACCATACTATTACTTTATGAAATACTATTTTTCTGACTTTTTTGATCTTATACTATGTATGACCTTTTCGGATTTCTTCATGACATACTACACTATATGATTTATAAAAATGTCATGAAGAAATCTCATTAAAGTCATGTCCAATGAATTTCAGTGAACATGAGACACTCGTGCCGTGCATCTAATTTAGCAAAGTCCTCGTAAAGATCCGAGGATAAACAAAACAGACGAGACATAAAAGCTGAAGACATTTTAATTGTTCATTACAGCAGAGTGCATTAAAGATTTTACATAGCCGTCAGTGAGACTTGTTAAAAGTTTAAAATGTTTTAACAATGGAACTACATTAAGTCCAGATAATGACACAGGCATTTGGAAGCAGCAGGTTTCCATCATAGCAAAGTAGGAACCCTTCATGGATGGATTCACCTCCTTTAGCAGGAATCATTTAAAGTTAGCTCATCGAACGTTATCATTTTAGTAAATAAGTGGACAACAGTTTCTTACTGCAGAGGTTTTTTTTAAAATTGGGTGACATCTTTAATGCTACAAAAATATAAATGCAATCCACAACATTGAGGGTGACATTAATTAAGACAGAGGACAAACACTGCTATAAAAAAAAAAAAACTGATGCCCTTTTGAGTATCCTTATCAATCATGATCAGTTAACATGAGTCTGAGCTCGAGAGATTTCCTGCAGAGTCAAACGCTGGTTTCAGCATCAGTGGTGTTTTAAATATGAAATGTAGTACCACAAAACCACCAGCAACACTGTGACAGACAACGCTGCATTAAGAGTGGCCTTTGGAATACAGAGTGTGTGTGTGGAGGAAACAGCAGGGCGGACACGTCCAATAGGAGGTCAATGATGGACCAAGGCATCAGATCTCAGTCAATCATTTGACAGAGCACTCAGGAATATGGTGTTTTATCAGGACCTGAGGAATAACTGAGTAAACTCTTTAAATGGCACCAACTAATCTTTAATTTTTACCACTAGACACATAACAGGAAATGATAAAGTGCACCTCGGAGTCTCGAACACAATTTTGAGGCTTTGTTACTGCGGCGATCTTATCCTGTTACAGCATTTTCATTTGCATATGTTGGGAGGAAAAAGAAAAGATAAGATATTGCGTGTCAAGCCGCAGAGGACACACTCACCTATGAAGACAGATGTTTTCAAAACTTCCAAAAAAAAAAAAAAAAAAAGGTTTTAACCAATCAAAACGGCATCCTAGTGAATTTGACACCGTCTCCATGTTATTTAGTGGGGACTTCATGTCAGATGTGGACCAAGCCACCACAAATATCACCTCTCTAAATAACGCTAGAACCATTTCGAAGAATTGAAGTGAACGAGTCACCCGACGTGACAGTGCAAAGTGCGGTGACGCACCACCGTGGACCCCCTGACCGCTGCACGGTCAACAGGGCTGGTTTGCAACACGGGCTTGACATGGTTCTAATTAGTAAGAGTAATATCTTTACGGACACATTCAAGCTTTCTACCACAGACTCAGATTACATTTGCACAAATGCTAACCTTAACGAAAAAAAAAACAAAAAAAAAACACAACACATCTAAAAACTGCAGTTTCTAGTCGTTTGGTCGACAAACAAAAGGAAAAAGTGAATTCACAGCGTTCAACAGACACTGCGTATCTTGTGACGACACACTGGAGGTGGAAACTGTGACGGCTGTATAAAATGGATTTTGCAACTTCTGCTTCCCCGTCTGGAGCGGTGCTGGACGTCTCCGTTGTGACAGACGAGGTGCAGTGTGTGAGGGCGAGCGTGAAACAAGTGCTGTAAAGGATGAGCTCTGTGTGTGTGTGTGTGTGTGTGTGTGGCTATAGTATTATGCAACGTCTCTGAGTGTTTTTCTTGCTCTTCTTGTTGCTGCGGTTGGTCTCCTTATATCTTCTGATCTCCCGTACTAGCGAATAAAAAGCTTCCTCCACACCCTGCGAGATGGAGACAGAAAAATATTGTCACACAAAATAAATTAAGATTACTGATCTGTGATTCAAAGTTGTATTTCAGACATCGATTTGCGGAGGTCTTAGTTACTCAAACGAGGCTCACGCGTGCATCTTCGCTAAAACTAATACAAGAGTTCCTGTGTTTCCTAAGCACCTGTCTGGTTTTGGCAGAGGTCTCGACAAACGGTACTCCGTAGCTTCGGGCCAGCTCCTGCGCCTGCCGCGACTCCACCGTGCGGGTGCTCAGGTCGCTCTTGTTCCCCACCAGCACCATGGGAACACTGTCACTGTCCTTCACCCGGTTGATCTGCTCCCTGAGGAGGAGACGAAAGCAGAAGCACCTAAGAGACTGAGGCCCCCCCTACTTTTTATCTTCGCAGCGCCTAATATTTTCTTCTGTATTGTTTCATGTATTTGGATTTAGTTCAAATATATGTTTGCCAGATTCTAGTGTACCCAGAACTATAGATCTGTGTTACAGATTATTATTGTGGTGCTAGACTGTCTGAACCAGCACAGGACACGATGGTAGGTCATAAAATGTCATGAAAAAAAAAGTCAGTATAGTATGCCATACAAATCTAATAAAAGTCATAGTGTAGTTTGTAGATGAAAGTCATAGTAAAGTATGTCGCAAAAAGTACCAAAACATCATAATATAGTATGTTGATAAACAGTTATAGTATTGTATGTAAAATAAAATAAAAAGTCATAAAAATGGCAAAAAAGTCGTATTTTAAGTCATAAAGGGTTATAAAAAAAAAAGAAACATAGTATAATATGACATCAAAAGTTCATAGTATAGCGTGCCATAAAGATGTAAAAAAGTTTAGTTTAGTATGCCATAAAAAAATGAAATAAAAGGTCATGGTATAGTATGTCATAAAATGTTTTTTTAAGTCATAGTTGAGCGTGTCATAAATAGTAATAGTATTGTATGCCACAAAATGTCATAAAAAAGTAATTGTATGATAGGTCATAACAAGTCATGATATAGCATGTCAAAAAAAGGTTATCCTCCTAGTATAGTATGCTGAAAAAGTATAAAAAGTATAAAAAAAGTCATGAAAAGCCATCGTAAAGTTTGGTGAAAAAAGTTAAAAAGTAATAAATAAATAAAGTCATAATATTTTCTTTATATGTAGATGTGATTGTTTCCCCCCGGACAGAATGGGAATAATTACCAGCAAAAAAGGGTTACAACAACATTAATATCGGCTATCGGCCAAATTGTCAACATCAGTATCGGCACAGAATTTCCCCAATCGGTGCGTCCCTAATAAAAATGGGGTAAAACACTCAGAGTATATAGTATGAAACAAAAATGTCTTAGTTTAGTATAACATTAAAAAAAATCCTTAAAAAAAAAGGTCATAGTATGGTAAGTCATAAAAAAGGTCATAGTATATAATTCCATAAAATGCCATAAAAGGTCATAGTACAGTAGGACATAGATAAAGTCATTAAAAAAAAACATAGTGTAGTATATATAATAAATAATATAAAAAGTCGTAGTATAATAATAATAATAATAATAATAGGCCATATAACTGTCCTAACATGATATACCATAAAAAAAAAGAAAAAAAGAAACTCAGACTCGTATATCATTAAAAGCTATAGTATAGAATATCATTAAAAGCTATAGTATAGAATATCATTAAAAGCTATAGTATAGAATATCATTAAAAGCTATACTATAGAATATCATTAAAAGCTATAGTATATAATATCATTAAAAGCTATAGTATAGAATATCATTAAAAGCTATAGTATAGCATGCCATAAACACACAGCCGACTTAAACACACTATTAAAATGGAGTTTCAGTCCTTTTACGACAGTTTGTTTCAACTTCCAGCAGTTTTCTATGACCGACACTCGTCAACGGCGACGTGAACCCGCGGGCCACGGAGCATCTTGTACCTGTACAGGTGGACGTCCTCGAAGGACTTGGTGTTGTTGATGGCAAACACGCAGAGGAAGCCCTCTCCGGTCCTCATGTACTGGTCCCTCATGGCGCTGTACTCCTCCTGACCGGCAGTGTCCAAGATGTCCAACAGACAAGTCTCTCCATCGATCACCACCTGTTTCCTGTACGAGTCCTGCAGCACAACAGTGACGTGATCAGGCAGAAACAAACACGTCTGCCAGGAAATCTGGCAGTGGATTGCATCATGAAAAAGGGCCCATGTTCTTTTTGTAAAATCACACCGCCGCGTCACGTAGCAAACAAGAGCTTGTTGAATGAAACGTTTTTGTATAAAACTTGAAAGAAACGCTGCCTGAAAAAAATAGAGATTTATAAACAATTCTTGGGGACAATGTGAACAAGATAAGAGATTACAGGAAAGCAGTTTGCTTTAAAAAAAAAAGGGTTTTTACCGTTTTCAAATAAACTTTTAGAGAATTATGATCTGGATTCTGCTACATGTTGAATACTTTCCATGTTCGAGTACATTTTGTTACTTATACATTTATTTTCGTTAGGTTTTAACGCAGGACTTTTACTTGTCATGAAGTATTGTCACACACACTAATAATAATAATAATAATAATACTACTACAATACTTCATGACAAGTAAAAGTCCTGCATTAAAACCACACACCCACACCCACACCCACACACACACACACACACACACACACACACACACACACACACACACACACACACACACACACACACACACACACACACACACACACAACCTGTTTGCACTGTCAGAGAAGAACAGAACTTCTTACATCCAACTTTAAAATGCAAACAAAGAACTTTGTTACTGTGTCCCAAGCTTCACAAATAAAGGAAGGATCCGAGTACTTCTTTCATAAGAGAATAACATCATATCCTGTGTGCTGGGTTTGTCCCCTAACAGGTCATTTTGGACTTTTAGTGTTTTTTTTTTTTTTTAACTATCCAAACCTTAACAGCCACATGAGAGTAACTCACATTAATGAACACATTAACTTGACCATGCAGCTCGTGTATGTGACCCCCCCGACCCCCCACCCACCACCCCTGTGTGTCCTGGGTCGTCTCTCACCTCGATGGTGGGATCATACTCATCCACGAAGTGGTTCTGGATGAGCTGGATGGTGAGCGCGCTCTTCCCCACGCCTCCTGCCCCGACCACCACCAGCTTGTACTCGGTCATGCCTGGACGGGATCAAACCAACAGGTAGCCCGGGTTTCACAGGTGAACGTGCACAAATCAAAGCGGAGGATAATGCTGCTGCTGCTTCTTCTTCTTCCTCCTACTCCTCCTCTTCCTCTTCCTCCTCCCTGCACAGACATGGCGAAGAGACTGACCCAGATTTAAGGATAACCGACTGTGAACGTGTGTTTCTGCTGAGTCTTTCTTTTAGTCACTAAATCCACGTGAGAACTCACCTTGACGTCGTGTTTGCGGACCGCTATCTGAGTTACGAGTGGATAAGCGAGATTAGCTCGCTACATAACGTTAGCCCGACACGATTTCCTTATTCTAAACACTTTGCAGACAAACTTCAGGATCCGTTCCGCAACTTTGTTTCTCTCTATCTCGTAAAACGTGTCAAAAACACGAACCGCAGGTTCGAGAAGCTTCGAGGACAAATCTCACTTCATTTAATGAATAAATTAAAAGCCTGACTCCCGATCGAGTTCCTATTTAGTCTCCATTGTGGCTCATTGAAAGCAGCGTTTTCAGGTTAATCCCCGTCGTCAAACAGCCAATGAGCCGACGGCACGCTGATCGACGTCGTAACAAACCAATCACAGCGGAGCTTTAGTTTTTAACCCCGCCCACAGCTAACAAATCCGTCCAATAATAAACCGAGGTGGCCATAATTGGGCGTGGCCTCTCAGGCAAACTTTTCTCTCTCACAGAAGATGTTCTTCTTAACCCTACAGATATCTGCACTGATACATTTGTATATATTGTATTACTGTGTTGCAATGTGATGCAGCTCTGCTCACATATTTATGTATACTAGTAGATCTTTACTTATTGTACATACATTTTATTTGTTGTATTTCACACTTGCTTGGGAAATGTAAACTTATGTAACACATGCCAATACATTCTTTTTGTATTTGATTGAAAATTAATATTACTAAGGGCATTCATACCCAAATACTAAGTGAATCTGTCTCATAAAAACTGTTCCAAACTTTATGAACAGCTCTACAATAATTTATTTCATTGTGAATGTTTTACCCACCTTAAGTTACTCATTGGGCTTTTATTTTTGAAATGTTACCGGAAGTGGAAGTATGGCATTCAGTCGTTATTGAACTCAATACAGTCAACTATTACAAATAACCACGGAAATACGATAATAATACTAATAATTATAATTATAAATATAATAGTGATAACAATAATAATGATATTATTAATAATAACAATACAATCATTAGATTAACAATAATATTAAAATTAATAAGCCTATTAATAATAATAATAATATTAATATTATTATAATGATTAATAATAATAACCGTTTTTTTTGTTGCTGTTCTAACAACCTTTTATAGTGTGGAGAACAGATTACCATTCTAGAGAGTTTATTTAAAATCAGGAGTTTGTGTTTGCTGCCCTCTAGTGGTTGAAGTTAATAACTATATCACTAAAATTACATTTGTGGCTTTTGCACAGCCTTAATGTAATGACAGTACAATCGTTATTAATATCAGTGTGGGGAAATCAGCTTCAAATCAGTGTAGTTCACAGCTTTTATCTGCTGCCCCGAAGTGCCAAAAAAATAGTACAGAGCAGGTTAAAGAGCTGTGTTTACCTCTAGAGAGACCAGAGTCAAGACAACTTCAGTATAAAGATACGTGTGTTTACCGCCGTCTAGTGGTTAAGGTGATGAACTGCAACACTATATTAAATTCGTCAAGTTAACGTCAATACAGACATTATAGTGCTAATACTTCCGGTGAATCTTTTCAAAATAAAGATCAACTGAAGTACTCAGAAACGAACTAACAGAAAGTATTCTAAAACTATAACAGTGAGAAGATTATGGAGAGTCGCCAAGCTCGTAGTTCCCTCGTAAACTAAACAAATCTCACCAGTTAGATGTTTGTTTTAGAGAATTGCCAGAGAGAGAGAGAGAGAGAGAGAGAGAGAGAGAGAGAGAGAGAGAGAGAGCATCATCATGCCCCACCCTCTGGTCCCTCATCCTCACTTCCCTTGTCTGTGACGTCCATGTTTCTCCCTCACTCTCCCACTGAGTGCATCTGCTCTCCTATCTAATCTTTGCCTAAAATCACGGAGATAATCCTGCATCCATCTGTCCTGAGAGAGAACAGAGAACTGACATTGCGCTCATGATGTAAAACAAAATACAACACTAATTTAATGCGTCATTATAATGTATAGGTGATAAATCCTGATGACATGATTGTGTTGAAATAGTGACCTCATCTTAAATTGCTTACCTTTTATTGTACACAAGGATATCTCACATATACATATTTTATACATAGAATATTTTCCAAATTTTTGCATGTTTAAATATGATCGTTTCCTTTGTTATTTTTACACTGATACTCACCACACATTTCATCAAGAAGGAGGAGGACAAAACTGGAACAGTCATGAACTTAGACTAAGAGAAACTTGATTAAAAATACACAGATACAACACTTAAAAATGAAAATGTTCACAGGAATAATCATTCATGACTTTTAGATTTTTCACTCGAAACAAAATTTGCCTTAATCCCTTTTTTAAAATAATTTATTGACACACCAACACATTTTACCATTAAACCCTGATTTGAATCAAATATTAACTTTAACATTCCAGCAGTGTCTTTCTCAAATCACAAGCTCTCTATAAATTGACAGGAACTAGATTCTTGATCTGAAAAGGAGCTGCCTGCAAATTTACTTTAAAAAAGAGAATTGTGTGTTGGCATGGCCTGAGTACACGCAGAGGGCAGAGGTTGTGTTTGTGTGTGCACGTGTGTGTGTGTGTGTGTGTGTGTGTGTGCGCGTGTTATTTCATGCATGTTGGCTCTGTGTGCAGGCGCATAGAGTTGTACTGTGCAGCTCGTACAACGCGACAGTTCCTTTCCCGTATGAGCATGTGAGCGTCCTCTCAGGAGAAGCGCCTCTGGACTCTCCACTACATTACCCAGCTGTCAGTGCGTCAAGATGGAGAGCTGCTTTTAAAGGGCATGAGAGGAGCTGATGTGATTGGCCATGATTGTTACCAAACCGTAACACACCCTTTGATATTGTGATATAATGCTTCCTCATCTCACTCTGTTTCCATGGGTGTTTCTGAGCCATGTAAATACCAAATAGTGTGCCACCACTCCCCCTGCACACTGTGCATGGTGCACTTGACTGCATGAAATGTATGATATTGGTTTACTGAATGTGTGTTTGTGTGTAAAAAGGAGGAGAGAGATGGCAGGGGAGCTCCTGCACTGCTGTGCTCATTAAAACACGCTCACCGCACAATGTTTCAGCACCTGCACCCAACGCAACGACACACTCACTGTCTCTTATCACACACACGCACACGCACACACGCACACACACACACACACACACACACACACAGACTGAATAGCGCTGACCTACCAACTCAAACATGACTGACTTTAGGTGCTAAAGACGTGGAAACAGGAAGCGTCCTGTTAAATACGGGAAGACGGAGGGAGAGGCAGCCACAGAGACACAGAAAAAGGCAGAAAAAGATGCAACACATGCTGTGATGCCTGGGAGTATTATAACTGTTGTTCCTCGCCGGTTAAGCAACTATCACACTCAACTTGTCATTCTGGGCCACCTCTCTAATGGGAGCGTACTCACCAAATGGAAAGTCACAAATATCAGATGATTACTCATGTGACCCAATAATCCTGGCCGGACGTGACCTAGTTCGGTCAGACCCAGGTGAGATTCAGCAAGACACCACATGCAAGCTCAAACACACACCTCTGTACATTCAAATGCACACACACGTAAAGGGGAGGCTGTTGGAACAAAGGTTTTACAACTCTACCAATACGAACACGGAATGACACAACACCTAAGCACCATTTTCCTCCTTGATAATTATTTGAAAGTAGTCGCCACATGAATGCATACTTAAATTGTGCATTGTTTTGGAAACATAACGTTGCAGAGGCAAAGGGAAATTAACTATATGCATCACCAGTGTCTGGACAAGATTGTCCACAAGGGGCCTCGCTCATAAAAAAACATTAGTTTTTAGTTTGTGTATTGATTTTTTTTTAAATTGCATGCTCAATGTGATTTCTATTAAGGCTGAGAGCCTTGAGAGTAATATAGAGCAGAAAGTGTGAGCTAACTACAGTAGTGGCATCACATTTTGCATTTAGTTGAACTGAACTGAGGCCCCAAAAGGTGCTTTCCCAGCAAAAAAAGAAAATGTGTGGCTTACACATAAAACTTTAAATATAACACAATGCCAGTGGCTTGAGAGAGTTGCTGTACAGGCAACAAACCAACCAACCATCCAAACGCACACACGCACACACACACGCACACACGCACACACACACACACTGACTCTCCTCAGTGATGTCGTGGAAACGGAACTCCTGACCAATCAGAACGAGCTCAGGAGCAGGAAGGATAATCTGGGATATATCAGTTCAGTTTTTTGCTAATGAATACTTGTGTGTTTGCGTGTTTGTGTACATTGACCACTCTAACCCCTGCATGCACGTGCCTACACACACACACGCATGCACGCACGCGCACACACACACACACACGCACACACACACACACACACACACACACACACACACACACACTAGAATGAATCAGATGCAGACTTTTGATATGTGCAATTGTAAATATTGTACAAAAGCACACAGCAGGTCCATTCAGTATAGCAGTGACTCTCTTACAATCCCTTTCCAAACAATCTTCCTTTTTTTTCTCCATCTTGTTTTCTTTTCTTTTAACTTGTATCATGTCGATCTTCTATGTCAGCTCCCTCTCCTCTTCTCCTCCATACATGTAAGAGTTGTATCCAGGCGGCTGCACGTACTCCTCAGACTTATCCCAATCCGACACCCATCCAGGCCCGCCTCCGCCTCCTCCTCCGCCTCCGCCTCCGCCTCCTCCTCCTCCGCCTCCGCCTCCTCCTCCGGTCCGTCCTCCGTTGGAACCAACAACTGGTTGGCTCATGGCTCCGTACTGCCCGCCTCCACGGTACATTTCCTCTGTTTCATTGGCCAGTTCATCTTCATCGATAATACCACACTTCTCCTCACTGGTGTCTTCTATGTCTGCCCATGGCTGCTTTTCCCCTGATGCAAAGAGTCCTAGTGAGAAAAGAAACATGATCAGCATTTAGACTGAGGTCTTCTGCAGATGCCTCACAAAACACCAAAGTCAAAGTCGAGTCATACCATAGAAAATCACTCCTCCATAATGTACGAGGGAAGCTATAAGGAAGACGTACTGCCACTCATCACGTGTCTGAAATGATGGAAAAAGGTATGGAACAGGTGAGTTTGACATTTTTTACATGACATTGTAAAGTCGATACAAATGAATGTTTTTTACCTTGTGTTTGGTCATGGCTCCCACTATGAGAGGACACACCATTCCAGATAACGTCCCCACCCCGTTTGAGATGCCCATCAGTATGCTGGCATATCGAGGGGCAATATCCAAGTGATTGACATTAAACCCTGAGTGAAATAACAAAAGCAGTGCACAACATAATTTCCCCCGTTTTTTTACTATATTTTCATGATGCAGATTTTCACAGTTAGGGTTAGAAATAAAGACAACATGTAGTGAAATTCCTCCCAACAGCAGACTAAGGGGAGAGATTTACTGTTGCAGTTTAAATAATTGTGAAGCCAAGTCAGCCTTCATCATTGTTAAAGAAATAGTTTATATTAATGGAAACAGCGGGAAACAGCTGGCCTGGCGAAGTGTAAAAAACAACACTGTCTGGGTTTACGTTTTAGGAGGATTATGTACCGGACTACTGCTTGGCCGGTAGGCAGCATACTTGTTTATAACATCTCTTACCTGAGATAGCAAATCCACTGAAGCCCACAGCGAGGACCAAAAAGGAAATGGCAACACCTTTTGAGTGAGCGAATCCCACCACCAGCAGGAGGGTGGCCTCCATCCCAAAACCTGAAACACGTAAACACGTAAACATCTAATGCAAGAAGGGAGGAAAAGGAAAACTATCCACATTGTGATACTCTGCCTCCACAAGCCACGTTCACCTGTTATATAGCAGTGCATTATATTTATGTTAGAAATGGTACATGTGTTTATGCACAAGAAACACTGATCCAACACTGGAAAAGTCTGTCTTTTTTTCTTTTTTTCAATTCAATGGGGCTTTATTGGCAAAGTATCAAAAATAAAATAGTACACAATTCTTCATGCTGCTTTCACTACAACAAAGATAAAAAATACCATTTTAATTTCTACCTTTTGAGTCGCTCGCATGCAAACCCAGTGTTTCAGTTTGTCCTTGACTTTCTGCTCTTGCCTCGTCTTGAGCTTTCTTTTCCACCCTTGTTTTCACTCCTCCTCACCCTCCTCCTCCGACTATCACCCTTTCCTGTTTGACACTCACCTCCACAGTTCATGAGCTTCCTGACGTTGGTGGTGGACATCAGGTTGTGGGTTCTCAGGTAGTCTGCCAACTGGCCTCCAATAGGCACGATGATTGTCATCACCAGATGGGGCAAAGCTGACACCATTCCCACCTGAGAGAGGAAACGGGGGAGAAGAGAGTGTGTATGTGTGTGTGAGAAAGAGACATGAATATAGGGTTTTCATTCATTCAAGTATTAGAATCAATGGGAAGTGGACTGAAAATGATTTTTCATCCAAGCTAGATTTGTTTTGTTGGTAAATAAAAGAAAAAGGAGAGCTGTGGTACACTGGGGGTTTAAGACGCTGCCCATATCCAATCAGGCAGTCTCTCCTGTCTCTCCCAGGCATTTCCTGTCACTTCTATTACTCTTCTATTGTATGCTATCAAATAAAAGTTAAACACCCATAAAGATACCAATGGCGTAATCGTCCCATCCTCAGACCCAAATTTGGTTAAAGGACCAAACCCACACTGTAAAGAAGAATTCTGGTATTTTTTAACCTTTTATTTTCTCAATTATGGCTTTTCTGACTACGTTATAATACAGTTGCACTAGTCAACTCTATTGTAGGTATTTGGAAACACAACTGCAATCCTCCTAAGCTTTCCAAATTAAGTTACATTTTACATAAATCATTTAAAATGCTTTATACACGATATAGTCTCACCTTGCTGATCTCGAAGCCAAAGACTTCTTCAAAATAGGCCGGCTGGCTGATGAGCAGCAGGTAGAACGTCCAGCTCCTGCAGAAGTTGGCCACAATGATGGCGTAGACTGGCATGGAGGTGAAGAAGTGTCTCCACGGGGTTTTAAATTTCTGCCATCCAAAGGAATAAGATATTACTGGGATCCATTGAATTCACTGAGATGGACAAAGAATTAGAGTCAGCTGAGTGTGTATAAATACATGTGTATATTCCGCGTGTTTGTGTGCAGGTCTAACAGATTCTCAGTGTTACATCATATAGAGCCGTACATGCAGAGGATTAAGAAACGAGGCAGACTCTCCGATTGCATCTTCGATGTACTTTCTCTCCTCCGGTGTGATGGTGGGATGGGCTGCGGGACTTTCATACGACACCAGAATCCAAAACAAATACCAGAATATCCCAACGCAGCCTGGAAGAAGAAGAGAGAGAAAGCAGAAGAGTGTGTGTATTAGTATATTGCTTGGCTGATAGTACTGTCGTAAGCAAACGCATATTTGAACACAAGGATACTAACCATAAACATAGAATACTGAAGGCCACCCAGTGTATTGCACCAGTATCCCAGCTAAAGGCATTGCCACCACCGCCCCTGCATAGGATCCTAAGGAAGCATCAAATATAAAAAGCAAACAAATTATTACTCATTCTCATAATCACATAATCATTTCAATGCTCAAAATGCGTAATATATATTGTTATTCAGGGATCATAGAAATTCACATGTCCAATACTTTCAAAGGCCACATGTCATACTCATTTCCAGGTTTATACTTGTATTTTGGGTTTCTACTAAAACATGTTTGCATGCTTTAATGTTCAAAAACTGACCTTTTTTTTTTTTCTCATACTGTCTATCTGGAAATACCTGCATTCAACCTCTGTCTGAAACGCTTTGTTTTTAGCGCGTTTCATGGGAAAGGTGTTGCTAGGCAACAGCTTGGGTCTATGTTTACTGACTATCAACTGATGTCATTCACATACACTACAACGGGAAATAAACTGGGACACATTTGGAACTTTAAAACTGAGATATTGAATTTTGGGGGAAATGTGTCAGTAAGGTGAGAAACTTTACCACAAAAGGCTGTTGTGGCTAACCGACTTCTCTCAAGAGGAGGAGCCCACTTGGCCCAGATCCCGTGGCAGGCTGGGTATGATACACCCTGAAGGACACAATGCAGTTAGGAAAACCCTCCTGCATCTAGGAATACTCTCACACAGCACATGTGCACACAGGCCCATACTGTACCTCAACAAGGCCCTGGCATATCCTGACCAGTATGACGCAGCTGTAATGGCAGCGAGCAGCCGATGGAATCAGCATGTTGAGGGTGGATGTGGCCACTATGGCAAAGCCAAACACTCTTAAACACACAGAAGAACAAACAAGCTGCCTCAGATCTAATATTCAACAGTAACAGATGAAAACCACTGAAAGGATGAAGCTTCATGGTCGTGGTTGCTGCTACACCTTCTTAGCATCTTCTTATAAGGACGATGTTGAAATTACTTTACTTCTGAATTTTTGTGTGGTTTGATACTGCTCCATGGGGATACACTTCACAAAAGTTACCCTATTTACTGTAGACAAGATTACTGCATGCCAGATTATATTGTAATGTGAAGACATTCACCTGTTGGCTGCAAATTTCTGACATATAAAGCCACCCGGGATCTGTGTGACGATGTAGCCCCAGAAGAAGGAGCCGTGGATCATTCCCACTGTCTCAGGGTCCCAGCTGAACTGTGCAGCCTAGAGAGAAGAAAATATGTGACTTTTACTTCATAAATTCAAAATATAGTCACTTCTGAGTCACTCTCTGCTTTTAATACACATTAGTAAATCTCTTGGTATAATAATTAATAAAAAAAAAAAACCTTTTCAGTACAAAATGAGTAATTACAGTGGTGATTAGGATAAGGAACAAATGTACAATATATATGCTTACATTGTTTCTCTCATTTTCACTTTATAAGCACATTTAGCCTAATAGAAGTGTTTTCTCCATCATTAATTTCTTTCTTTTATAAAAAACATTTACAGGCATTAATCCGAAATGAATCATATAGAATCAGACACAAATCGTAAAAACAAGGCAAACGTCCTTGTCAAAGACAAACCGAGGGAATAAATTCAAAATCTTTGATTTCTGTTTTTGCCACTTACCACGAGTACTTCCTTGTTGCCTTTGTAGACCGTGTGGTCATTCACCATGCTCACAATGGCCACACCCAGGTTGCACCGGATGCCAAAAGAGATGCAGAACCCCAGGCCGGACAGGATTGCGATGATGTACCGCCTCGGAAGGCCAAAGCAGGTGCAGTCCACCACTGGCAGGTCCTTCTCCTCCACCAGCTCAGGACGGCCCTCCGCTGACAATTCAATGGTTTCTCCATTGGGCTGCCGCTTCTCAATCAGCCTGAGGGGAGACAAAGACCCAGAGTACAGGAAAGGAGAACTACAAGCCAGCCAAAGATATCTTTGGCTTTAGGGAATTGTTTATAAAATCATACACAAGATATTTCGATTTGATGTAGAATTGCTGCCGTGAAAAAAAGCTGCATTTTTTGTATATTCTGTTGGTTTAAACACATCAACATACGTTTACAGTGATGGACACACTCGAGGGTTCGAGCACAGTGTAACAGGTAAAAAACGTGAAGTTATGCATCTTTCTGATTCTTTACAGGGCCTGACTGGGATGATCAGTTCTAACAGTCCAACTGCAAGAATATATAAATGGCTTTATTCTTTTTGTTGACATTTCTATAACGGTCCAGCTGCTCATTTAAGTACTCAAATGTAGACATAAAATAAAAAAACGACAGAAATTTCACACTTCAAAAAACTCGCCTAACATGGAAACATTGGCTCAAAAGGGGAGTAAAGGGAACATTTATGGTTCAGGCGATGTTTTAAAAATAAATCAGTTAATATGTAAAAACTTATGGTGGCTTTGTGTCAAATCATGAGGAAGCCAGAGCTTCTTTTCATCTTTCATGTACATCTCGTACAGACACCACATGGCTCTCTGCATTTCTCAGAAATTAGCAATTTATTTATATTTTCACAAATGTGTGGGAGATGTTATATTTTCTGTGTTATTTATAGGCTGTGTGTATCTTTTCTTTCACCGTGCTCTCTCTTCTCACGGTTGATTTTGTAGAATTTGCCTACTTTTCATAGTCTCTCTCTCTCTTTCTCTCTCACGCACGACTCAACGCAGACCACATGCACCGTGTTGGGGTCGTGTCTGACTCAGCACTTCTCAGTGTGTGGAAGCAGCTGTCACCAGCCGAGGAGCAGAGTGAGCCACGACGGCACATTCCCCCGGTGTCCGCTCCGTCAGGACGCCTGGGACCGGCTGCCATACTGGTGCTGGTCAAGATGTCCAGTCTCTCAGACGCAAACAGGAGCCCTCTAGAGGCCCACCTCTGTGTGTTCATACCATGAGGTTATTCAGACGGTGAACGGAGATAATGAAAGGAATGAGAGAGTCTGACGTCTTTCAGATTGCCAAATCACTGAACTGCAACATTTTGGAGACAGAGTAATCAATATTTGGAGTGTTATTTCCAAAAAGACATCCTTTCTGTTATACACACTTTCATTTTTTTCTATCTAAAATTATTTCGTTTTTTTTGTCATCCAAGGAACTTCTGCATTTACCATTAAATTGCTTTTGTTTATTATCGTCTTGCCTTAGAAGGGACCCGTATTTGTCGTTATTTTAGGCTGAGCATCTTTGTCAAATGGTTGATGACACTTTTTCCACAGGAGTCAAACAGAGAAGACAGGAGAGCGGCCATCTGTGTATCATAACCTCCATACTCTCAACCCCTCTTATTTAACACACACACACACACACACGCACAGTTGTGTTTTCATGACTTTTGGGGACATTATATTGACTTACATTAATTTTCTGGAGACCTACAAGTACCCTAACCATAACCACTTCCATCCTAATCCAAACCCTTACCCTAACCTCAAACAAAGTCTTCACCCTGTAATGTAATGGTATACGTTATGGGGATGTGCATTATGTCCCCGAAAGGAAGGCAAATCCCCACAATGTGACTTTGTAATCAGATTTATGTCACACACACACACACACACACACACACACAAACACACACACACACACAGGTGGACTTAAGTATGCGCTTTCTACGGATACATTGTTTTTAGATTAAATCAGACGCAGTGCCACACTTTCACGTGTATATGCTGTATGTGTGTTAGTGTGTGTGTGTGTGTGTGTGTGTGTGTGTGTGTGTTTGAGTATATGTGATTTCACAGCAAATCGCACACTTGTGTCAACCGTCCACTTTCCAATGGGCTGATCCAGTTAGTCAGTGAGCTGAAGAATTTTGCGCAGTAACTGGCATAATAACTACAAGGATTTACTCCACGTGACGAGGATGGTTGCATTGATAAAAAAAAATTGTTTCAAATTGAGCTTTAATAAAATTCCCTAAACAAATGTTTTCTGCATTGAAAGCAGCTCAGTGTTTCAAGCAAATGTTCAAGACCATTCATCTCCCTCAGCCTCTCAGCACAACGAAACTCCAAGATAACTTATTCACGCACACTAACACAAGACAAGTCAGACTCAGGCACTACTGCTAAATTATTGATGTGTTTTTGGCTGAGATAAATAATTCACTCTAGCTTTTACACCATGATCTGTCACTATCTATTTATCTGTGAGCATGTCTGCACATACACCCCTGCACATATTTTTCAGTTATGCTTGTGGATTTCACTCCATCCCCCTCTGCATAATCTCTTTATACAGCTATGCAATCCGCCAATAAACAGACAAAACAATAAAAGATATGCCAGTATTAACTAATACTGGATCATCATGAGATATTCTGGAAGTAAAACACAAAGTAAAACAAAAAAGTAATACTTTGTAAAGCAACATTTTGGAATTTGTAAGAGATTAGAGAGAGCGATGCATCTTCTCTCTCCCTCCCTCCCTCTCTCTCTCTCTCTCTCTTAATCCGTCACTACATTCAGATTAGGATTACGAAAATGATTTACTTCCGGAAATGAATATGGAAGGACAGAATATTGCTGGCCGTAGGTCGGCATGCGTCTCCCTCCATTATAACACACAGGTTATACGGGTGAGTTAATTCTGGCCTTTAATTCAGTTTTATTGTCATTTTTTTTAAAATCTGATTGCTTTCACTTACATGCCGTTATTTTATGTTTCAAGGCAAACATTTTATGATTTCTCAATCTTTTGCCCCATTTGTTACAAACACATACTATTTCCTGTGAAGGTAAATAGCCCAGTGAAATAAGACTGTTATAACCCTTTGTTTATTATTGTTTTAGCAACGGCACATGCAGACACATGCCATTTATTTGATAGAAGGTGCACAGGCCTCCACAGTGCATTAAACACAAGAATCAGAGAGATGAAGTTGTTACAAATTCCATAAATCAAAGCAAAAAGTTGATCAAAAAGCTGATGTAACAAAAAGGAAGGTGTGCACTTTTTTTTTCTGTTGAATCAGTTGGCTTCACACACTGCTGTCCTCTGTGTACGAAACAAACGTGCTGACTCACCCCCTGAGTGGAGCTCAGTATCCTACTTCAATGTTTGTGAAAGCTGCAGGAGGATACTCATTAAACCTCACGACAGATTGCAGCCTGACACCAACACATACGCTACCAGCTAACGAGGCTAGCCCACAGCAAAAATTACCGTTGCTTGCAGATGCTTCCCACTAAAGGGCAATCTCGCACTAGTGCGTGTGCGTGTGTACGTGTAGGTGTGTAGGTGTGTGTGTGTAGGTATGTGTGTGTGTGTGTGTAAGGGCCTCAAAATAGCTGACGAGCTAAGGGTCTCCTCCTTTGTGGTGTTCCAATGTTACAGTGTGTTTACTGGTACTTTACAAACAAATATAGTAATTTTAACATAAATCAACGTTTGCTAAGTCTCTGAAGAAGTAGAGGTGTGAAACACGTAGAGTTAAGACATTTGCCTTCGTGTGAGGCTCACCATACTGTGAGCTCGCGCTCAGCTGATGTAGCTTCTCTTGTTAGCATGGCGAGGACCTGATTGGTCTCAGCTGGCAAGCAATTAATGAGCGAGAGAGCATGAGCAGGAGTCCCGTGACCTCAGGCTCTCTGAAATATCATAATTACAATAGTAACAGGCTCAGTGGAGACTCAGTAACACCTCAAACTGAGCTCATATGTGTGCGTTTCACCTGAGCACAAGAAGCAAAGTTCAACCTACAACGTAAAATAAGAAATACATTCTGACATGAAATTTACAAAGTCAACCTGAAAGAGTCAATCAAAGCACTTTAATCTAACAAACACATCGGGTTTGAACATTTTTAATCAATTAACAGAAGTACTAATAGATTCATAGTTTTGTTTATAAAAACATCAGAGAATTAGTGAAAAATGCACGTTATACATTCCCATAGCCAGAAGTAAAGTATTTATGCATCTTATTTCATTCAATTAACAGTCTAAGTTTCCTCTTTTAATTAAAATGTTAACTTAAATACTATATCTATTTACAGTCAAATGTGATAGACGGTCATACTTCTTTTCATATGGAGTGACAATCTGTCTGGAGGTCACTTCTTTTAAATGTATCTTTTTGCAGTTGCTGTTAAATTGTGAGAAAATAATTGTAATTTTGCCTAATTTATGATTTTGCAATAATTTATCAGCTTTGACAAAATAACACCGTGAGTCCAACGTGCTGGTTGGTGACCTGGGACTTTTGTTACCCTGTATATTAAATTCAGCAATTCACAGAGCGTTCTGTGTAATCCTCTGATAAGAGGATGATCGGGAGGGAGGGAGAGACAGCGAGGGAGGTTGACAGTAAAAATATTATATAACGCCTGGTCATTATTTTCCACATCCATGTTTGATCCTCCATTGTATTGTATGTAAAACATGCTTTTCTTTCCTTATTTCAGCCAACCCACTCTAGTGCTTTTGTCTAAAAACTATTTCTCCCTTATTCCCCCTTTAATTGTAGGTCAGGTGTTTAAAGTATGGGTGGTAGCGTGAGGATTCTTTTATAATAAAATTGCAGCAATTTTGTCATTTCAGTAGTGGTGTCTCCCCCTTCCATACGTCCTCCATGAGCCTCTCACTCTCCCTGAAGTGAACAGATTGGGTCTCAGTGGGACTGTGTCACCCAGGGAGACACCCTCCTCCCCATCCTGTCACACCACTTTTTTTTCACTCTCTCCTGTGGACACTCTCTCTCTCTCTCTCTCTCTCTCTCTCTCTCTCTCTCTCTCTCTCTCCCCCTCTCTCTCTCTCTCCACACACACACACACACACACGCACAAACACTCATTCAAAAACCCACACGTGTGACCTTCATATACATATTATCTGATTTATCACATAGTATAACTCAATCACTGTGTGAGTGCGTCTGCACACACGTACACACACACACACACACACACACACACACGCACACACACACACGCGCACGCACGCACGCACACAGCTTCTCACTACCTTTACCTAACGATGATTTGAGCTAAGTCAAAAGATTAATAAAAACCTCTTCTCTCATACTGTTTCTTTGCCTTCAAGTTCTGTTGTTTTTTAACTCAAAACCAACAAGGCACGGAGGCAGCGTAAATATAACGAAGCATTACTGACATCATGGATGAACACGGCATCGCTGCAAATAACCGGAGTGACACACCGGCAGACAGACAGAAAGTGAAAAGATCAAGAAAGAGAACACAAGCTGAAGCATTTCAAAAGTATAATTTCAGTGAGCGACGTCTTTCTGCCTCAACCTCAATGACAACCAGTCCATAAGGTTTAACATTATCACTGCCATTGTCATAATGACAATGATTATACTGCAATCATCGAAATCCCTGAACTGATGAGAGGTAGTCAGAGGTTAAAATGGATTTGACTTCACATTAAAATATTTACCTCTGGCTATCGGACTCGCTAGTGTATTGTGCAAAAGTGACAATTTAACTGCAATATTACATTTTACAAAACTGTGATACAAACCACTAATTCATCAGTAAACCGCTCTAAAGTATTAATGTTAACAACATAGTGTCATGGGATATTATTAAAAACTTTAACAAACATGGTGATGAGAAGACGGTTGTAGTGTGATTATATTTTATGTAGTGCTGTGGAGTAGTTCCTTGGTACGAGGAGATGAATAGATGAAATTATAGGCAATAATTTAACATTATTGAAAGAGGGAATAGTAAGGGTATAAATGTAAAGTGCACTTGACCTTACAGTGATGAAGTTTATGCTTACCTAGTGGAGTTTAATATAGAAACAGGAGATGCATTCTGATGGAGAAAATGTTTAAATAATAGATGAACTCCTGGCTGCTTTCATCAGGGGGGATTTTGTCTGGGAGGTGGTGAGATTGCAGACACACACACACACACACACACACACACACACACACACACACACGCACATTTCACACAGTGCAGGGCTTTCCTGTGATCAGGATGTAACATATTCACACACATTTATAAACACACACACACAGATGCATGCTTTAAATCATGCATCTTCCGCATAAATGTGAACAAAATATTAATTTTTTCTTTTGAAACCACTTTTGAAACACTGTGGACGCATTAAAACCAGAGTTAACTGGCTAAGCCAAGGAAACACCCACTAAAACCAATCTGGATCCAATCTTATACATCACATCTCTCATAGCAAAAGCTGTGGCCGTGCAAAGGCATGGCTCACAACGTCAGAAAAAGCCTGAGATTTGCATGTCCGTTAATCTGGGAGACCCCGATAGGCTGAAAGTTATCTGTGCTGCTGGTGTCTCAATGGATGGATGGAGGATGGAGGATGGAGGATGGAGGATGGAAGATGGAGGAGGGAGCGGCTGGAGGAAGTGACATGGGCTTGGATGGAGTGGGTGGGAGGGGAGAGTTTAGGGATTTGCGTGGCTCGACAGCTGGACTGAAAAACAGGCTATTTCAGGACGGGATTTATACGTTTGGTTGCTACCTCAAATCCCGAGAGAGTGAGAGCTTAAAGCAATGGTTATTGAATGAGGTTCTATCAGTGTCTTTAATCTCTCTTTTTTTACTGAAATATTGTCAGAACACCAATCTGTGTTGCAACTTTTGTATTGATATGCAATTTATTAACATATATACATCACTCGTAACACGTTTCTAAACAAGAGTTTGTTATATATGTTGATCTTTCTCAAAGATCATACCGTGTGAAGGCGACGCACGGCACAGCTGGGATTTAATCTTTTTTCTTGCTTCTTTTGTTCAACCAACAGTCCACAACCCAAAGATATTCAAAAACTGTCTGAACTAGAAATGAGAAGCGAGAAATATTTTTGGCATATTTGCTAAAAAAAAAAAGAAGAAATTTGCCAATTAAATGTATGTTGACCGACTAATCAATTAGCCAGCTAATCGTTTCAGCTTTGCATTACTGTAACGATTAATATGTTTAATATCCTCTTGTTTCATCAGCCAACTTTATACAGCATTGGCCTTGTAATACAAAATTAAGTTTCATAAAATGTGTGATGGATGGATGGATGAATAGATGGATAGATATGACTTTGGTTCCATCTGATCGACCATCTCATTCAGAAAACGCACGGCAACATTATGTAACCACACTTACACACTTGTCTCAAATACACTTAATCCACTTTGAGTTGGGCCAAATCTGACGACAGCAATCAAACAAACAAACAAACACACAAACAAACACGAGAGGCTGCAGGAAAGCAAGAGTTCCAGAGACAACAAGCAGCATTCATGATTTCAGAGGAAATGTGTTCAACAAAGCATCCAGCCGCAACGAGAAAACATCTTGTCCCGAACACACGCACGCGCACAGGCACCGAGTTCATCGCACTTTCCATGCACACCTTTATCCCGACATCCCCATAACTGACTTTTTTTTTTTAATATAGTGGATATTACCCTGATTTTTTTTTTTCTCGCAAATATAAAATTAACAATCCATGAAAAGAAGGCAATTATTTAATTTTTTACATCATTGACATATTTCACCGCTTCTGTCAATCAAATCACTGCGCGCTGCTCACAGCGGGGCTTCTGCCGCTATACCGACATGATGTTTGCTGCTTGAACCCAACAGTCGCTTCTGTTTCCATTGGAATTAATATCGAACAAACTTTTTCTCGATCAGAGAGTTACTGTCTGGAAGAGAGAGGATGGGAACCCGCAGCATGATGAACTGCTGTGTCCCGCAGAAGAAAATCACCAAACGCGTGAAAATGGGGGAGAAGTCAGAGGTGGAGTCAGGGATATTTGAAATAGGTGTGTACCTGTTAATTTTCCCCAGAGTTTTACCCGCGGCCGCCTTAAACCTGTCTGGTCGGATCTCCATCCTTGCAGCTTCTTGACCCGGCTGGTTTGCTGATGTCCCGTGCGCCTTCCTGTCCTGCCTGCACGCGCAAAGTCCTCTCTCTCTATACCCCCCCCCCCCTCCCCTCCCCCTCCCCCTCTCATCCCTCCGTTACACGCACAAGCATCCAATTCACTTTCAGACGGGCCACAGAAAGGTGCACTGGAAAGTGGAATAAACTATTAGAGCATTCCTTTATATGTGTGTGATGGGGAAGACACGTTTGGTTTGCCATTTGAGGCACATTTGACTTGCAGTCACTTTATTTTCTTCTTTTTTATTTTTATTTTTTTTTTATCTCTCTGTAACTGAGATTTGATGATTACGAGTTAAGCCAACCCATACAATCTTACACCTATAGACCTAGGGCCTACAGATCCCATACAGACTATAATCTAGTTAATTTTAAAGAATTGAACCCACAAAAGCCTTAATTGATTTAAAGCTGAGATTTTTGTGTGTAGCAAATTAACTGCATGAATCTATCTGCTTAACAACATTGGTGTTGAAATAATTGAAACTGCACAGGTATTGGCAGCCAAAATATTTTTATTTATGACGCTCAATCCCACATATACATGCATGTGATTTCAAGACAAATGGGATCTGCATTGTTCAGGAAAAATCTCATAAACTGCGAAAAGTTAAATTGCCAACTTTACTATTCTTCAGTGTGCCGAGCCCTTAAAGCAATGCCACAGTCAAACATGTTACACTTAATTTATATTAGGGCCTTCAGCTCCATGAAAAAACCCACAAAAAAAACACAATATTTCTTTCAATTCTCTTAACCCAATATATATAAAAAAAATAATCACATGTCCTAATACTCAACATCCTAATCAATATTATATTTGACCTTTAGAAGCTGTAAACAACTTCAGGATTCAGTGGTGATGTATAAATCATAAAAAGAAGAAAGAAAATCACTATCCAGTCAGGTTGCTGCCATCTAGAGGTTTATTTAGAGTCTTCATCTCGTACAGTAAAATTCTGCTACACTGAGCACTTTGTGACATTTAAAAACATTGCTGTGGTCTTATGAGGTACAATGATACACATATAATGTAAAATAAAGTTATTTTACTGACATATTAACATCTATCATTTCACATCCACACTGATTTGAACAGATCAGAAATGAACGTAAATGTTCAAACACACACATTCATTCATTCTCACGCACGCACACAACACAGATGCTCAAGGTAGAATTTTTTCATGCAAATTCATACTTGGCTTGTAGCTAAAAATACTCATAAAGCCTATTTTTGTCCGTTGCCGTCTTCCTCAATTCACCGGCAAACAGATGAAACGAGGCTGGCAGAAACCAAAGACAACGGCTTGTCACTTTCCTCCTCTAACACCTTCCATAAATTATTTGTTTCATCAAATATAGCAGCTTGTTCCTGTTTGATGTATCTGCCAGTGTTTTTATTGTCTGAACATCGTGAGTTGTTCAGAAAATTAATGAAGGGAGGAGTTGTATTTTCATAACTACAGAATCCAAAAAGATTTTGATTTGACTGATAATGTATCTTCTATAATATAAATAGTTAAAATGACTTTGGCTGGTCAATAATGTGGAGCTTGCTGAATATGATAAATGGGTGCAAACCCACGACTCTTGCTCAGATTAAAAATATGAAGAAGTTTATGACTGACCTCCCTTCACTTTGCAATCTCTCTTGCAGGGTCTTACTCGTGCACTCTGAAGTTCAACATGTAAACATTTCATCCTCCCACAGCCATGCTCAAACCCCTGTATCTTGTTCATCATCATCATCTTCCTCCTCCTGCTGGGCCAGGAGCCGGTAGTGTTCGTTGCTCAGCGGCAGGAAGGCGGTCCTGGGAGGAGCCTCTTCCTCCTCGGTGGGGACTCTGCGATGGGAGTCCAGCTGCTCAGTGGAGCTGCACTTGGTGTACAACTCACGGTGCATCTCGTGGCCGCCTCGCTCCTCGAAGCGAGTGTCACAGGCCGTGCGATTTTTCATTGTGGAATAGATGTAGCCGAAAGGCACAGGCAAGCTGGCGAAGATGATCAGCACGACGATCATACCAAGAGCCCAACCGGGGTACTCGAGAGTCATCTCAGAGGCCTGAAGAGAGGAAGAGACGCAGCATGTCAGAGAGAGAGACATGGGGAGGCACAACACTGCTCAAGAGTTAACCGTCAAAAACACAATACTAATTGTTATGACCATGAAAGAATTGCAAAGTAAGATTAAGTTATTCCTCTGGGTAACAGTGTCTTCTAGCACTTATTAGAATATCAATATATATGAATATGGAAAAGTTTATGCAAATATATAAATCAAAATAACTAAATAATCACAACATTAAAAGACATTGTAAATACAATTAATAAATAATAAGTTGCTTCAACAGCTTGAAAAAAAAAATCTGCATTTGTTTTTGCAGGTATTGACTGCAGTTGGGAGAACAAATATGCAAATCTTGGTGAGTATGTCACATATATTGTAAACTATAATTTATATATTAAACTGTTTTGTGTATGACAAAAATCTGTAGCTCGGTATCTTACTGTGTTTTGATTCCAGGCGGTGTATGTGGGCCTTTTGAAGACCATACGCAACAAACTTGCAGCCAGAAGACCAACCATCGACAGCAAACAAACATATTTCCAAAGATATTTGTACACCACTGGAGGGCGCCATTTGAGCATGACTTCAATGTCATCCAGGAAGCTGCAGTGATAGAAAACATTTACAGGTGATGCATCTTTTCAAAATAAGGAATAAAAGACAAGGACACTGAACAAAAATAATTCAACAGTTAAAGTTTAGAAGTGGTTTCTTACCGATCTGTTCCGTAAATCCACGCCACACTAATGGTTTCAAAGATGACAACAATGACTAACGGTAGAGTTGCAGAGTAGTCGTCAAACATAGTCACAAAATAGTTGCCTGAGCGCTGAGTGAACAAAAGTCCTATTAAGAACCCCAAAGCACAGCTGGACACTGAAAAACAAAAAGGAAGGCAGACAGTGTTATTTGAACCTTATAACTGCATACGGACAATTGTAGTCTTAAGAGGCAATAGATGTCTAAATTCTAAATTCTAAAAATAAATAAATAAGACAATTCTGGCAGGCCTATACATAGTCAGACATCAAAATATCCTGCCTAAGGCGGAATATTTACATTTTAACTGTCTAAATCTTCAGTTTAATCAATTACGCCTCAAGCGATAATGATAAATGCCTAAAATACAGAGCATCGTGAAAGCTCGTGTTGATTTGTGTGCATTACCAGTGAGTAGGGTCCGGTGGCGGCCCAAGAGGCTAAAATTGTCCATGAGAGGTGTAAGGATTCCCTGCATGGTCCCAAACATGGTGCTGAGGCCCAGGTTGAGCAGCATTAGGAAAAACAGTGTGGACCAGAAGGGGCTGGCAGGGAAAAGGGCCATCACCTCAGTGAAAGCTATGAATGCCAGGCCTGTCCCTTCAATACCCTGCACACATACAAAGGGAAGATAGAAAAGGTAGAGGGAATACGTCTGAACAATAATTTTATAAATGTTGATTATAGAGCACAAACACGTATTGTGATTCCATGCACATCCAAGAGAAAACTAAAATATGTGAGTTAGGATTGGTATGTCCATTAGCCTCCCTTAGCAAGTACATTACCTAATCTTATAAGTCAGTATTTGGACCCCTATTTGTAGTTATAATCCGACAGCACCATACCAGAAGCACTGCTGTAGTAGTATGCAGTAGGGGGTGAGTGATTCTTTTTGTAAAATAAACACTATCAGAGAAGATAACTTTTGGTACCCCAGCCTCTGTTTCTTTAGTTTCTCCTTTCACTCCTCTATCACAGCTTGCTTCCATCTCACCAAGAGACTACTAGATACGGTGTCCTATATGTTTTCTTCCTCTTGCCAGCTGGATATTCTACGGTACCTCACAGATTCCTCAGGGGTCCTGGGAACCTTCTTACTATTATTATTTAAATGTTCACCTCAGTTTGAATGAAGTGAGCCAGGTTGCACCTCATAAAGCATCCTGTGGTGGTACTTCTCTCTCTCTCTCTCTCTCTAAAAATGTTTTCTTGAAAAGGTAGTCGTATCAAAACCTTTCATGGTACTCCATGGATAAACCGCTTCTTGAAATTCTGATTTTCCCCGCGCCCCCAGTGTGTAAAGGCCTCAAGGGTGAACATGCTTCAGGTTTCGAAGACTCTTCAGATCAGATCTGGTTCACATAAAAAGTCCTTCATTTTGTATTTTAAAACAAATTATTAACCCTTCTTTGAAATGTTAATATGATTGTTGTCTTCGCTAACTATTTTAACTTTATGCTTTGATTCCTGCTTGTTTCATTGTTTTCTGAGAGTTTTATCCCCGTTAAAAATTCTCCTGAAGGTATTTTCTGGTTTTGTGAAGCATGACATGTGTTGATAGCCCACTTCTAAAGAAAGATAATTCAAATGATATCTCAGGTATACCTTATTCATCTCCTCGTCCAGGCTGCAGTCAGTGATGTTCGGACCCAGGGTTGAGCTGTGGTGATCGTACCACTCTCTGTATTCACCTAAAGATACAGAGCTTGGATCTGTCACGTTGATCCACGGCCAACCGAGGCCAACCAAGGGCTGGTTAGATTTATAGGACGACATCAGGTTTAGAAGACCAAGATTTCTGGAAGAGGTTAGAGTAGAAGGATAAAATATAAGTTGTGAAAAGTCACTGGCTCACATATTACGCTTAATCTTGAATATTTATCTAGAATATGTTAAATTACCAGGAAATACTGCTTAACATTCCACCTTTGGGACCAAAACTGTAGTAATTAATCAATCATTAATGGGCAATGCATGAAAGTGTTTGCCTTCAATACTTTTTTCAACCAACTGAGTAATTAATTTCCTACATTTAACAATCCACTGAAAAGGTGCCTAAATTGGATACCTATTTAAAGCCTTAGGCAAAACAAGTAACTTTACTTCGTTATATGGTATGGTCTTTGAGAGTACTGTACAAACTTATTGCTTATTTGTTATTTCAGCAGCATTATAAACGGTAGTGAGTGCAAACTGAAGGAAGTAAACATTCATGCACAAACACACACACGCAGACGTCCGTACTTAGCCACGCAGCGTAGTGCAATGTTCTTGGCACGGAAACCCAGCACAACGAAAACCACCAGCGAGGCCAGCACGGACGTCATGAAGTTGATGCCGGAGACCATCAGCGCGTCCCTGTGGCAGTTGTTGTTGACTGGATTGTAGGAGGAATATGCGATAACGGAGCCATAGCCAAGTCCGAGGGCAAAAAACACTTGTGTAGCAGCCTGGCGCCACACCTGCACACTACCCCAGATTTCCAGCTAAAAATTATCCCAAAACAAAGTTTGATTAAGTCAAAATTAAGGCCAGAACTTGAAGAACATCTTCTTAAGTTTTAAATACTCTCAAAACACTGTATTTGCCATAAATTAGAACTTTTTTTAAATCAACACAAGATTATAATCGAACACATGGTGAAACGTGTGCTTACTTTAGGATAAAACATAAAGGTGATTCCTTCAATCGCACCGTCCAACATCAACCCTCTGATGAGGAAAATAAAGAGCACCACATAGGGGAAGACTGAGGAAAAGTACATCACCTAAGATTTGGAAAAAGAAATGGAAGAAGATTTCTGTGCCAGAGCATTTTTAAGGAATGGTTTGACATTTGGGGAAATATCCTTAATGGCTTTTGACAGAGCGTTAGATGAAAAGACTGATACCACCAGTTAGCATAGCCGAGTATTAAGGCTGGAAACGGGTACAGGGTTAGGGTTAGGCTCCGTCTGGAGGAAATAAAATCTGCCTACCAGCAATAAAGCTCACAAACTATTTCACTAATCCTGTCTTTGTGCCAAGATAAGCTAATGGGCTGCAAGCAATCGCTTATGTTTACCGGACACATGAGAGTTGTATGTCTTCTCGTCTAACCCTATGCCAGAACCCCCCCGCCCCCGGCCCCCTCACCCCCCCTCAAATATCGCCATACTCCTTTAATTATGATACAAGCATAATGTGTGTAGGTATTGAATGTTGATATAGGGATCCCGTTGGGACCCGTGTGATAAAGAGAAGAAAGTTTAACTTACCTTTGCAGAAGACTTGATGCCCTTGATCATAGCCAAGGAGACAATTGCCCAGGCCGCCAATAAACAGCCTGTCATGATGGGGTTAAACTCTCCCGATTCTTGGATGGAATTTGTGATGTTAAGAGCTTTCCGAAACCAGAAATATGACGTTGGGGAAGAACCTGCACATTCTTTCACTGTTGATTGAGAACAGACAACATTCTAGACCTTACTGGCATCTACAGTACGTGACACCTCATTTTGATTTGATTTTGATCATCTCAGTTATGTCAGTACCTGTGTTATTGGTGGTTACATCAATTGGACAGTGTGTCCATGGCAGAGGATCCTGAAAAGAATTACCCAGGTAGAACAGGCTCCATGCAATAATAACATTGTAGTAAAGAGCCACGTAAAAACAGACCTAGAGGAGAAGAAAAGGTTAATGAATGATTTACTTAATGAAATATGATTGTTTACATAGCAAGACTGTTGCGATATTGGATAAACTATGTGCTGACCTGTATAGTGTGCAGTCTGTGAAAAGTTCTTTCAAGGTCAACAATTTGTTTTCCAAATGGAGAACAGCAAACCTAAAATGATCTAAGATAGGATTTATTTCTAATTTAATGCACGTGTAATCCCAAAAGTGGTAATTAAACTGTTGACACTAAAGCCGAGCTGTAATGAATTGTGACATTGACATTGACTGGGACTAAAAGAGAAATAAGGCTTTTTGGAAAAGAAAAAAGTTGAAGAAAAGAAATAACTAAATAAAAAAAAAGCATACAAGTATACTTCTGTGTGTGCACATAAAGTTCTTGCCCACTCTGTTTTTTGCCATGCTTTGTCTGTAGGGACAAGTGTTACGCAACAAAGTGCCAGCAATATGGCGCACTGCTTCTCTCACATTACAGCATGGCATGATGTCATCAGCATCCTTTCTTAAGTATACATACACTGGGACTTGTAATAAAAAGAAAGTTGTTTACAGAGAGGTGATATGTGAGGTAGTACTGCTATGACATTTTTATGAGATCAGTGGAGGAAGACATTCATGGTTATGGAAGTTTTCATTCTGGGGCTCATATCTAAAATATTGATGATGGCCCAATCTTTGAAATCCAAACATGAAAGTCAACCAGTTGCCTAGCCGAGATACTATGAGTTATGAGTAATAATGTTGCAAATGTGTTTGTAAAATTTTTTAAAAAGTAATATAATATTTACAGAGGTTATTTTCATAGACAACATATGGCAAATAGCTTTTTTTTCTTGATTGCTTGTGACACATCAGGATGGAGAATGGATATTATTGCCTCTCCATTTGGGCTTTTATTTGCCCCCACTAACAAATAAACCAAAGAATAACTTTTCATTCATACATGAACAGTACAATCACAAACCCAGAACAAAACAATGTTCAACTCTCACAATGCAGCTGGAGTAACCGATCCCTGCCAGCTTTGGGGAGATGTGCTTCCATACACCGATGCTGCCTTGGCGAATGCTTTGGCCAGCGGCCAACTCCATGAAAAACAGTGGAACTCCCACAATTAGTAAAAGAAAAACATACAGCAGCATGAAGGCCCCTAGAAGGAGGCAAGGAACATTTAAAAACATGAAGGCGTTTTATTAAATGTTTTTTAACAATGTGTCATTCGGTCTTCTGTGTGTTTAACTCATCAAAATACACACGAGTGTGAAATAAAGTTGTCAGCTATTAGTTTTTAACAGAGCTACTGTGATGAGTCATTCAAAACTAGAGCTGAAATGTACAATTCTATTCTTTAAAAGGACACTCACCTCCTCCATTTTGGTGGCAAAGGTATGGGAACCTCCACACATTCCCTAGGCCCACACTGAACCCCACCTGGGCCAACACATACTGGATCTTGGAGTCCCATGCTGGTCGGTCGGCATCGCATGTCTCAGCTCCATCTGGACCGTGCCCAGTTGTAAGCTGAGTTTCAGACTGACCCTCACTCAGCCAGGCTTGATCCTCGTTACTGTCCAGTGGAGGTTTTTCCGTCTTGACATGAACAAAGAAGAAGAATGAAAAACTTCACTGATAATCCGTTATTAGCTTATTGACGTGAGACAGTCCAAACAAAAGTAAAAATTTGTATTTTATGCCAAGAAAAGAGGAAGAAAGGATATGAATGAGACCCACACTTGCAAACAATAATAATGTAAGGTGAGAATCTACGTTCAGCACCCCATGCAACACTGAATATGTTTGAGTGCCTTTACTATGTCTGCTGATACCCACTAGTCCCACTTATCATTCATATAACAACAAATAATATAAGAATATGAAAGGTGTACAGCGTTTGGGGGTAATGACTAACGACCACTGAGAGTCCAGAGGAACTAGAACATATGTCTCCCAACTTGACGTGCCATATATATGATGCAACTCATGCAGAACTCCAATTTCATACACAAACAAGGATGATATGCTCCATGTGGGAAAAATACAGAATGACTATGAGAGGCTGTATGTACACTGTGCAGTTCATAAAACAAAACCTCAACATTTTCAAGAAAACCAACCCAGTTTTTTTAAACTTTATTCAATTTTTTTTTATTGTATTTAAATCATCTCTCTATGTAGTAGTTTTTATTGTTAGTGGCAGAGTCCGCTATTCCCGCATTGGAATCCCACTGCATTCGCGTCCACAAGGGATTCACAGGAAATGATGCAATTAATATAGCATTACAGTCTGGGTTTCAATTACAGTCTTTAAATACATTTTTAGCCTCAGTGATTACTGCTAGCTTTGCCACAGCCGTATCAGAGATGTGTTCAGTTACTACTAATGCAAACAGAACATTTCCTATTGCTCCACATTAAAACCATTAAACTGGCTCTTTTATTGTGAAACAGTAGAAATGGAACGTATTTGTCACCGAGGTTACCGCTAACCATGATCGTTTGTCAAAAATGTGTGTTCCCATAGTAACTTTCCCAATTCAGACGATCACTAAAATCTTAAGGATAACAACAATGAAAATGTGTTGTTTGGCAGGACGTAGACTACAGTCTGTTTACACGTGTCTAAGAGTGCATCTTTAGGCAACGTTTCCAATGAATAGATTGTTCTATGTGTTGTCCACTACGTTTTCTTTTTTTAGTGAAAATAAGCCAAATACAAATGTAATTGGATCAAAAGGGCACAGAAAACCCCAATACCAGGTGTCACTGTTCAAAAAAGAATAAGAAAACTATGCAAAAGGACATCAGATCACCAGGCTGCACTTGAACTATACACACTCTCACCAACTCACTTGGCTCATATGAGGGAGCAAGATTCAAAATGGCCTAACGTGTGCCAAACTGGCTTTAGACCATGACCTAGCTGTACCCCTGTTAGTATCAGCTGGTGAGAATGGAAAATTACAGGGGGTGTATGACCCAGAAAAGTATGTGACTGGTCAGGACACATGGACAGGCAGATATGTCAGGTGATTTTAGAAACATGCATACACACATACATAGAAAAGAGTGGGAGAGTGACAAAAATATGTGTGCAAACACAAATAGAGAAGAGGGAAGAGCAGCAGCCACTAGGCATATCTCCGGGTGAAGGAGGGTGTCGCGTGGTTAGGAGTGGGTGGGAAAACTGAGGGGGAGGTGTTAGGCTCACATTGGTTCACACTGTGGGTGGTGCTGAAGTGCACGGGTGCACCATGTGGTGGCAGGAGGCTTGCTATTAGAAGGCTATAAGACTTTTATATCAATATTTTGAGAACCATTTTTATCAAAGGCCAAAACAGGCTTTTGTTGTCATCGTGGTGACACGTCTGTCAAACAGCATCCAGCGAAACCTCGAGCTGAGACCATAAAATGTAAAATTTTGATAATCAAGCAATCATGGTATTTATTAAGCACATAAACCAACATTTTACTTGTTTCCAACTTCTTTGGGGTTTGGACTTTTAATCAGACATAGCAAGATGTTTATAGACGTCAATTTTAAATATTTAAAGTCTTTGTAAACTGAACTATTATACATCAATCGAGAAAAACAATTGCTAGTTGCAGCCCTTGTTATCTCCATATTTAGCTAACCTTGAATAGTCATTGAACAAGGTTACCTGAATCTGATTCAGTATTACAGTATGTTATGAACTGATAAAGTCTTGCTATCAGATGTGTGAGTAACCTTAGAACTGTAGCTCTTTCTTGTCAAAGAAAAACAATATGCCCTTCAAAAGAGACTGAAAAAGAGAGAACTGACCTAATCACAAAATCAAAAAAGTCATTGAAACAGACAAAAGTTGCAGATTCATTTCAACTCTTACTCAGATTTACAAGTTTGGATATTTCAGTGCACCCTCAAACTGGGCCTAAAGCGCCCGACCAACACAGAAAGCATGTATCAGGTTGTCTTGAACACACAGTTGTAATTTGTTTAAAAGTGAGAGGCCGAGGTATTTTTCGTATATTTTTCCACTTTTTCGGAAACTGTAAAGAGTATTCTCTCTTTTAACACATCTTCAAAAGCCATAGAGAAGAAAACGGCGTGCTGCTTCTTCAGTTCTGTGACTTGCATACAGGCTTTCGGGAAATAACTACTAAATTTATCTCTTTTTCTATACTTGGCTGACCTTAAATTATCATATAGCCCCATAGCTCCCTCAGTCCAGCACGCACACAGGGCGGTTGTTCATTTTTACCTACTGGTCAGCTAGTGTCTATCTCTGGGTACAGTTGGAAACCACACTTATGTCCTCATTGAACAGCGATAGTAAATGCACAAAGACACGCCTAGCTTATCTCTAAAACATCCTTGTGTTTTTTTTTCATATTTATAGAAATGGGTTGGGATTTTTAAAAAGCACTTTGTGTAAATATAGTTAGACTGGATCACATCTCCAATAGTGCTGTATATTCTAATTGTTTGCTGTGTTGTTTTTTATTAATAAAGTATATGTATTTTACACCATAACTGGTATCCAATAAAACAATATAAGCATGTATATATTTCCTTATATGTCTTTATAATGTTAATAATCATTGGTGTATACTATTTAAACAAATAATATATCATTAATTTATTTGGTAAAGCTTATTTAAAAACACTTTCAGTACATGTTGTCTTTAAATTCCTCCTGAACGCAAACTTTATTGCTCAGCAATTGCCAGAATATACTTCATGATATTAAAATAGCAACTGCTTTGTTTTTTTTAACCGTGTTATAAATCATTTTGAAAATCCCAGAATGTTAACCCCCCCCTATGTCATACGAAATCCCCATATTTACACAGTAAATACAGTAACCAAACGCTGGTATGCTGCTGTTTTTGGAGTACACATTCATTTCATCAGATAAACTCTGAATAACTAAAGTCAGTCAAGTCAAGATTTTTCTAAAAACTGTTCAATTTAAACAAAGTGACCCAAAAAACTAATAGAAACATATGTAAGACGTAATGCAATGTAATGGCCTGCAATGAGATGTCTGATTCTGTTGAAACTGTGCTACTTTGTAAATGATGCATAGGGCTGCATTATACCCAAATATCCACAAGTAGAGGACCAATTTAATGCAGTTGTTTATACAATACCACTAACCACAACCTCAAAAACAACAGTTGAGTCAAAGTAAAACACCTCTGCTCAGTGTTTCACAAAGTATTTAAACATGATTGTATTGGATTGCATTACAGCGTACAGATATTTATATTTCTCTGTTAGCTCACTGGAGTCAAATGTAGCCTTAATCTAGTATGACGTCTCGTATCATATTCAATCAAATTGCTTTAGAAGAGTCATACTGGACATGTTTCATGATTCAGAAATGGAAGAGGATAGTTCCGCTGGCATATAAAAACCATAAAAACCACCGTCAACACATTTGTTTTATGTGTTCACACATTATATGGATACATTCTTTAAACAGCACGACACACGTGTGTTTCTGTCTGCAGACACCCCAACCTTCCGCAAACAGCCAGAATAAAGAACCTTTCACACGTGTGATTTTACATGTCAGCATCATGTTTGAAGAGGCGCCAGAGTCTTTTTTTCTACTCAGGACCTGTAAGTGAGACTACTCAGGAACTAGTAAGGCTCTAGGGTAAATTAAACAATCACACTTATCATGCCATCAGGTTACTAGTCATACAAATTAAATTTTCTTTCAATATCTGACAGCAAAACAGGAATGAAACGAGAGCCAAAAATTTTACGTCTTGTCAACATTCAGAATGTTGTCTCAGTATTTAAAATGAGTAGGTCACACAATCTATTGCCGTGCTGATGTTCGGGACGTGTGCAATCACAATAGGAAAATAATCTTTTGGATTACATAGAAAGGATTTAAAGAAGCAGAATACTAACAAGGCATTCTACTGTCAAATAAATCACAGCTGGGGCACAAAGGCACCGACGAGCTGCAAAGTGGGTTTGAGTCTGGACTCTAGCTCAGTATCCTTTGATCTAAAGGAAAAGTGCCAACACCCTCCACAGGTATACATTAGCAAATACACATACGCTACGCTTGCCCCAACGCACACACACACACACACACACACACACATGCACACAATAGTATTGCACAATCTGAGTAGCTGTCAATCAAGAAACCACTCACTAATTTCTCTCTCTTCAGTAGCTTATTGCCAATGGATACCATGATAATAGATAGATAGATAGATAGATAGATACATTATTAATCCCGCAAGGGGAAATTTGTTCGCTACAGTAGCATTTATACATACAGGTAAGCAATAAAATATAAAAAATGCAATAAAATATTTTTTCAAAATTAAGTTTTCAAAATTATATTTTGGGTTACATATCGGCTACAGTATAGTCTGTCTGTTTATGGACAGTTGCACAACACTGTTGTGTCACATTTGAGTCAAAATCAAAAAACGATGAGGTTAAAGTTCTGCCCTTCAGCTCTAATTTGAGGTTGTTTACATCCACATCTGATCAACGTGTAGGATTGTTGTCAATGTCATGGTCAGAACCACAGAGTGAAGGGACTAAAATACATGTAAATCAACATAGACTTGAAATTAAAAGTATATATTAAAACAATGTACAGCTTTGACAGTTGGAGATTTTGAAACATATCTGTGGCAGCATGTGTGTTTTTGAGAACAAACGAAGATCAGCTGCATAGCAGAGCTTATCTAAAGTGAGGCAACTTGCAGCCTTAAAGCCTTTTCATGAGTGCTTAAGTAACAAAGGAGTCTAGTAACGGTAAGTCATACAACGCATGAGACCAAACATGTACAGAAATAAAAAGCAAAAGACAGAAGCAAACAATAAGAGCAGCCGCACTTTAACTGTTAGAGCTCATTCAGTCGCGTTAATGAAGTGAACAATGTGTTGTGGACATACCATGCTGAATGCACGGTCCAACAGAGGACTGACGTTTGAGTTTCCAGAAGTCCTGGAGTTGGTTTCTCTGCTCGTCAATGTTGTCCTTTTTTTCTTTTTTTCTTTTTTTTCTCCCCCCCACAACGCTACTTTTAATCTCTTTAAACTTTCTTCCACTTCGCGAATAGTCGGGCTGACAGATGTAGTTCGCGAAGAGAGGAAGGTCTCGAGCAGATCGTTTTTGTTTCGCAGCCACGTTTCTTGCGCTGCAACACACTTTGGTCGTCGCCAACCCGAGAAGACATAAAGGAGAAGTTACTGCAGATGGAGCCAATGGGAGCACCGAGGGGGCCGAACTGCCCTTCCCAAAACGTTTAACGGAGCAGGACAACACACTGCTGGATGTTCCTGTGTACTGACATGTGCTCATACTCACCGCTTCAGAATCTATTGAAATAGGAAAATGTAAAAGCCGCCGATTATAACTGCGCGTATATCTATATCTATATATCTATATATCTATATATAGATATATAGATATATATATACACACATGTATACAGGCGCTGACTGCATCTTTAGTAAAAGTCAAAAACAAGGTTTCTGCAAGAGAGCGCAGAACAAAAGTGCACAAATAATGTGCGTGTAATTAGCGGCGAATTAAGTCCCAAATAACTCCCATCAGCTCATAACTCCCATCAGCTCATAACTCCCATGAGCTCATAACTCCCATCAGCTCATGCAATCAGCGACCTGACTGGACAGATTGCTGTTGCAAAAGCAAAGGGAGGAACAGCTCAACAGACGGAGTTAAACGGGATTTGTGTGAGATCATCAAACGCATGTAGAACATAATATAGGCTACATTTTGAGAGTAAAAAAAAATTGTAATTAAATTTGGGCCTCTCAAGTGTAGCCTAAAAGACAGTGGGTGTCCAGAGTGGTCCCATACGACAGTTTAACGTTGTAGTTGGAGGGAGGGAGGTGTATGGATTATATTTTATGAATGCATGTAAATTCTAATATGCAAAGTAGCTGTCGAATACATTTTGTGGAGTAAAAGAGATTCACTGTGTGAAGTCATCAACATGTCGAGATCCCAAAAGTGTAATCCTTGCATCGAAGCATGATGTAGGAAACATTGGCAAAAATAAAGCCAGTCTCTGTGATCACGTAGCTGAGCTAAACAAGTTAGTAGTAGGTAAAAGTTTGTAGCCACCTGTTGGCTATATGCCATGTAGATTTCTCCCTGGTGGACAAAATGTGCCAAGATGACCTTCGGCTATACTTGCTCGCACAAATGAATTAATTCAGGAGTCCACAATTGGCATGAATTTAAGTTTATGTTCCCTGTAATATGGGTAGAAGACCAGATGTTTCACAGTCACCATTCAAGTGTATTTAAAGTGACTGAGGAAACCCTTGGGTTCATATTAATCATATTCAGAAAGTCATTGTTGGAGGGAGGTAAACAAAATTAATCTTTTGTGTATTTTTTTTCTATGTTTGTAACTTAAGGATGATACAGGCAAGTTATGATGATGAATATGTTTTAACTGCCAATTACAAAGTGTACACTTCCACCAAATGAAAAAACAGCAGAGATGGGGATATTTCCTCCTGTTTAAACTAATTGTGGGGCTGAGATGAGACCTGTTGTTGCTCAAAGTTATGTGTATCATATCAATAGTAATAAATACAAATTACTCTTTATTTGATTAAGTTGAACAAATAATAAAAAAAAGTCATTTCAGCAGACTACTTGACTTAATTAAGTCTTAATTAACTTGGCCAGTAATCTGACTTTAATTCAGACCAGGTGAAGGCAGCCGAAAAGAAAACTTTCTGTTCATATAAAGTTTTATTAATCAACACTGGATCCTTTCAGAGCAGCTATCCTGAAGATTATTGACCCAAATATGCCGACACCAGCATTTATCACTGTACTGTCCAAAATGTAAAAATGCCAAGACAAAATCTGAAACACCAGGAGAAAGAGATAAAAATGCTTGTTGCTGTTTTTTGTTTTTTTTAAATATCTTATAACAAGATATTCTGCAATAACAAAACAGTATATAAATAAATTATTTGTATACAAGCTGTTAATAGTTTAGTGTCAACAGTGGTACCTACAGTATATTCTTTTGAATGTCTTTTTGGAACAACGTGCAGAAAACATGAAGCATGGAGCTGAATCCATTTTGCTTGCAGTCGTGTGGCAGCCCGATTCTCCTCTACCCTTAATAATACCATCAACTCTTTGATTTTCAGTTTGACCCCCTGTTTACAAGCTCCCGGACCTGTGCAACAGTCAAACATGAGGAGAGCTGCAGGCACAGATGATGTCTGACCTCTAACAACCAGTTGGAGTCACTGTTCACCAAATGCTCAGTTTTCGTTAACGCCATGACCCTCCCTTCTTTTCTTGTACCGAGGGAGTATCTTATCTTTCTTTTCTTATCTGAGAGACTTTAGTCTACAGTTGTTCAAAGTATGATGGAGACTCAATCCTATCTTAAATGTTTGGTAGAAAGCAACTTCTTCTTGGTAAAGTACTAATTATTCTAGATGTGTATTACCGAACAGAAAGAAAACTGATGTTTGGCTGAGGTCCTATTGGCATTGATTTTCTGAAAGAACACACACATCCACCATTATCTACTAACCGCAGCAGCGCTCTGACAAAAGATCAGAAACCAGATATCTAATGTTTTGCGAACATCCTTTACCACCTTCTCAGATATAATTCAATGCACTTGTCTTCCTGTCTGTTGTTGCAAACAAACTTATTGTTGAAATACTTTTCTGAGAGAATTATCTCTCTTTTATTCTATAATCTTGAGATTCTAAGCAATTTAACTACCACATTGTTCCTTAAATCAGTAATTTACATTTTTATCATTACATCTCTTTCATTCACTACATTTCATTTGACAGATTGTTCATTTCAACAATTCCCTTTGATTTCACCCAATGATAACACTTAAAGAACAGACAATTGCAAGATGATTATAGAAAATGTATTATAAAATGTATATATATTTTTTCAAATAAAATCAGTTAAGCTGATTTAACTGATACCATTTCTCCTTTGAGGAAGATCCAAAGAATTAATGCATTCAAATCTTTCATTTATTTTTATTGACACACTTTTATCTACCCATTTCAACTCTGAGCTTTATCTTGGCCTAGTCTCAAATTAAACTTAATGTCACAGATTTCTTGCAGGTGGGGGGTTTGAGGAAGACTGCCTTACATTTCTGGAATGTCATGTGTTGCAGGTCACTGTCGACCCTTGGCACAAGCCACAGGAAGGCTGTTGCTAGAAATGCTTCTCATTAGAAAAGAGAAGCTCACAAAGATGCAGAGAGAAGAATGGGAGGGAGGGAGCATGTGTGTGCGTTTGTTTGTGTATCAGAGAATCAAAGGAGAGTGAAAGCCACACAGAATAACTGCGAGAGGAAAGCCAGACTCGTTCTTCTTGTTTCTGCGTATCTGAAGAAGGTGGGACGTCCTTGTGTATCTTAACTCAGTGCTCATGCAACTCAGCACGAGAACTGGTCTCTGTGCCCTGGACTTAAACACTCACACCGCACTAAAAGGTACAGTGATGTATCCAGATTTTATGTGTTAACTTTATGCAAACAGAGTGTGCGTTTGTGCGTTTGTGTGTGTGTGTGTGTATGTGTGTGTGTGTGTGTGAGACTGTCTATGTGTGTTTGAGAGACCAGTACACCTGTGGACAGTTTGTGCCAGTAATATGGTGCTCAGAGGAGACTTTTGAAGCATCTTCACTTTATGTTGAAACGTTAGAATATTTCATCATTTGTAATTGCGTGAAGGGCTTTTTCTGTGCAATGTGCATTTTATGAGAAATTGTTAATGATTGAAATAGTTTATGCCATATTCACTGCTTCAACAGTATGTTGGAAGACGAGGGATGACAAAGGAAAGGCAGGAAGATGAGTAAAAGAGATATCAAAGCTACAATGTGTTTGCAAAGTAAACACTTGTGACGCACTTTTGTATTCAGCTAGTACTTTTTTGGGGGGGTTGTGTCATCTGAATACCATGCACCTGATGACAGTGGTTTTTCCTGTTGTGCGCATGTGTCACTCACATTCACGTCAACGTACGAGCGTGAATACTTAGCATTCCTACAATCACCTTGTGGAATGCGGCAATAATGAATTCTCATTCATCATTTTTGACGATATTCAAACATATATAGACTAGTCCAATTACAAAAGTAAAAACATTCATGAATCAAGGTATGATTCACATTAAGTCATGAGATAACGTATAGTGGAATAATGCATTTCCCAGGGAACAGGAAACACAAAAGGTGAAATACTGGTAAACATTTACGTAAAGTTTATTATAATATGAGCATTATCCCCTACTGTATGTATATGCATGATTTTTACGCTGTCTGCATCCACACACAACAGATGTCTGCAACGCCGCCTCTGGTGGCCCCGAGAACGTATTCAGGTGTACGAGTTATGTTAATTCCAGGGGAGCAGCATCCTCCTGGTGGCCTGCCCATCTACACTCATTTTGACAAAGGTAAAGTATATTTATTTGCCTAATGTGTATGTGTGTATGTATATGTGTGAGCATGTGCTGTTGCCACAAAGACATTTTCATTATCTGCGCACGATATCCTGCTTCTTGCTATTGACATAATACAGCAGGCTTCATGTTTTTGTACATATGTCCAATGTTGCTTTCATGGCTTTGTTCTTCCTCTGCTCAGTAAAAGGTGCCATTGAGGAGTCAAATCATACATCTCTACTGAATGCAGAGAGAGAATTGGTACGGACTTACATACATAATATACAAAAGAAGAGGAATACCTTTGAAGATTGCACATGTATCAATGCCTCTTTCATACACTCAAATATTTAACAGTATAACCATTACAAATGTACTTTTTGAAGGGCTGTTGCATTGGTTTGTAAATAGAATGCATGGAAACATGACAACTTTTTAAAAAAAACATAAAAACATACAGTATTTTTCTTTAGGATTTTATGAACCACTGCTTTGACGACGTGGAGCGATTCATGGCACGCTTGCAGCAGACAGTGGAGGCCCAGAGTGTTCTCAACCAAAGGGGGAAAAAGAGAAGCAAAAAGAGCAAGGAGAAGAAGAACCAAGATGGTGAGAGTTCTTCTTCCGTCCTCAGTAACTACTGTACCTACTCTAATGTTATATTTGAGGTAGGTTTGAAGTTTGAAGAAGTGTAGATCAGTTGGTGGCAGAGGAGGAAAGTTGAAAAGTTGGTGGTGCTTGGAAGGAGATTGATACATGTGTGGCTTCTGGTAGAGGCAGGACACTGGAGACAAAGGGTAAATAATGGCAGACTATTTTAAGCTCTGGAAGATGGTCAACAAGCAGGGTGCCAAAACATTCTTCAAATAATTGTGGAATTCTTTCCTGCAGCTAGCATGGACAAGACACATGACAAAGAAGTTATTGTAACTGGGGCCAAATCAATCTGGAAAGATTAAGAAGCACCACTAAAACAATACATGTGTTTTTAATTTCAACAAAATTGAAATTGCTTCATTTACTCGTTTATTCTGTTGGGTTGACATTACGTGGCCATCCAGTGGCATGGTCATTGTAACATATTCCTACCAGACATTTTCAATATCCCGTCTGCATCCTGTTTGAAGGTAAATAAATACGTCTTTAAGAGTCATTTTCCACTGTGACATGAGTTGTCACATGAAGATTATTAAAAAAAACATCAAGGAAGTTTGGTCTCCTCATCATTGAACACTATAAATTGTCAATATATGTGAATGGGAGTTTGAATGTATGTGTCAGCCTGTCTTCACCATCTGTGTTGCTGTGGCAACACGGCCAGGGTGTTTCCCGGGTTTCTGACCAGTGTATGCTGGGATAGGTGTGATCCTAGATAAGGCTAAAGGCAATGAGCATATGACTGTATTAATAATTAAATAGAAGATTGTTATTAGTCACCACCACTGGCTTTGTTTTGTGGGAGTACCTGTTGGAACATGCAAGAACAAGCGCTCTACACCTTTACTTTTTACTGTTTGTTATTCTTTTCTATTTTTTTCTTTAAAGTGTTGACAAATGCTATTAAACTTGCATTTGGCAGCTTGCAAAATGTTCTAGATAATTCAATAACTCAGCAAATGATACTGACACCAGCTAATATCAAGTTCAAATCAATGCATGCACAATAACAACAGTGATCGTGGTGGAGTTATGCGTTTCCTATTAATCATTAATTAGTTATGTGTATCTTGTTAAGTTGTAGCTGTGATTGTGCTCCTCTGTGTGCAGATGATTTGTTGACCCTGAAAGCTTGCCCTCCGTCAGAGGAAGAATTTGTGGACCTCTTTCAGAAAATCAAGTACTCCCTCAGTCTGCTGGTGAGATTAAACTAGTTATAATAGAGCTTTGATAAACTCTGGAAATGTACAAGCACATTTTGATTAAATGAAAAGATAAATTATCCAATTTGCTGGTTTATTTAGGACCGTCTCAAGTCATCCATTGCACAGCCTGATGCACCAGAACTGCTGCATCACATCTTTGTGCCTCTCAGACTGGTGAGTCTTTCTCATGTATCTTTTCGTAGTCTCTCTCTCTCTCTCTCTCTCTCTCTCTCTCTCTCTGACTGAAGCAACCCTCTCTTTTACAGATGGTGAACACCACTGGGCCAGCTTTAGGAGCAGCGGTGGTCAGTCCTGCTATGACCAGTGGGGCTGTTTCACTGCTCCAGGAGCATCTGATTGAGGAGGAAAAGAAGCTGTGGACTTCATTGGGGCCCAACTGGACTTCATCCTGGTATGTGTGTTCATGTGTACGTGTGTGTGTGTGTGTGTGTAAATCTTGGTTTGAGAGTGTTGCTCTAACAATATCATCTTGCCCTCTTTTCAGTTTGCACCTCAATGTGTCTGTACCTCCATACTCACCTGTCTTCCTGGATGGATGGAAGCCTCAGGACTATGACTCAATGGGCCAGCTTTTCGAAGATCCCATCGAGTCACAGCACAAACAAGATGCTTTTAGGGAAAGTAAGGAGGCATCAATTTTACAGGACCAAGTTCCGCAGACAGCGGCGCGTCCTGGTGAAGGCAATGATGAAGTGTAAGTCTGTAGGCCTCGGGAAAAGTATTACAGAACCAGGTATAATTATGTCTGATAGCAGAAGTGACGATGCCAACCAAATCAATTCCCAAATGTCTGTAATTAACAGTATATTGGCTCATAAAATCCATCTGGGAGTTTATAAAGTCTGAGAATAACTCATGTAAATTTCTAAAATTAGAGATTAATATTACTGACATCTGACTCCACTTTGTTAAGGGGTTCTTTTTTTTTTTTTTTTTTTACATTTATTATTACATTTTTTAAATAACATCTCTATTTCAGAGAAGGAAATGGGCTCCCTCCAGAGGGTGAGCGACTTTACTGCTGCAGTTATGACTTTGTGGCTAGAAACAGCAGTGAACTATCTGTGCTACAAGGAGAAACACTAGAGGTACACATCCATAATTATAATTTGGGAGACCACCTGTAAAAGTAGATGTATTCTTCAAATGTATCACAACACTTGACTGATCTTTTTTTAGGTAATTGATATTTCAAAGAAATGGTGGAAGTGTCAAAATCGCTTTGACCAGATAGGATTTGTCCCCTCTAATATCCTGGAGCCGCTGTCTGCTCTGAATAACACTGGGAGGGACAGCCCAGTGGTACGCAGAGAGTCAAAGGTACAAGTACAGACACAACACACACATACAGAGTACTGTTGTTTGTGTCAGTGCTTCAAATATTGCACACACTGTGGCTTTTTGCTTCATACAATCTCACAGGTTTTATTCATTCCTACCGTTCCACAACAGAAGATGCCCCTTTCCCCTCAGACAAAGTACTTCTCATATGCTCCATCAAGCCCATTTGGGACCAGTCCCACAAGCCCAATGCGACCACAGAGCATGGTTTTACCATCAACACAGAGAGAAGACAATGACCAAGGTAACAGGCACATACATGTTGAAATCAGCAATGGTAAATCATGTGTAGAAACATAAGAGGGACTGATAGACGATCAAATTCACAAACATATTGAATCCCAGGAGCTTCTTAAGTTCTTTCACCATATAACAGCAGTGCCGTCAGTCCCGTCTCCAGCAGACAGATAGCTTTATAATAAGCTCCTTTTAAGCGTTTGGTTGCATTCATTTTTAAGAGGAAGACGCTGAGTGCCATGCTTCCACTGCTGGTTCCCTAAATCCCGTCAGATGGACATTAATCTCTTTGACACAATAGTATTTTGGTTAGTAAATTGCGGTAGCTCTCAACTGATAACCGGCCATAAACAGACCTCTTTCTATGTGGTGTGTCTAAAAATCCTTTGAAATTTTGTTAACGCCCTCCATGCACATTCATCATATTAAACACAACTCAACCCTTGGAGGTTGAGCACTGATCTTGAATTGGAGAAATGTAACTCTTTGATAGCAAATTAAGTTTTGTCTGTATTATATTTGCAGTCCTGATGGTGAATGATGAGCTTCTTCAGCGGTTAGCTGAGAAAAGAGGCTCAGTCCGTCCGCTGGTGGTCCCCCGCACAGCGGACACTACTCCCCTGAACTACCACTCCCCGTCTGCCGAGGTGGAGGCCTGGCTAACCACCAAGGGCTTCAGTCAACAGTGAGTGTGCTCTGTGAGAGGAAACTCCAGCTGGGACAAACACCTGATTCAGAACAAGCCTAGTTTATAGAACTTATAACTTCATTTATAGCCACATCTTGTTCTCAAGATCCACCAGGAATATCAAGTGATTATCACATTCAAAATGTCTAAGACCAATTGTGTGCCTAAATGAATCAATATATGCATTTCTATCGCTAATGAGATTATTACTCATGTAACACTGAAATAGTTCCAGGAGCATCATTGACTCGACTGTACCAGGAAATAAGAGGTGCATTTTATTGGTCCAGTAGACAAGCACTGCTGTGGCTTTACTAAGCTGTATGAGGGGTGCTTATTGGACACGTGGGTGCTGTGGACTTGAAGAACAGTGAGGGAAATTAAATCAAAGAAATCTAAACAGTCCGTTGCATTATACATGCAGCACAAGCAGCTGATTTTATTTAGTGCACAATAGCGCCACCAAATGTCCCTGCCATGTTTATGTATTGCAACGTAAAGTTATTATGAGGAACTTATAACTGGTTATAGAGGAGACTCACCAACACCACGCTGCTGGAGACCCAGGCCAAATAGCCGGGCCCGCTGAAGGGAAGGGAGGCAAGGCAGAACCAGGACTGCACAGGGCAGACTGTCAGACCCTGCTGCAGTTTAATGAGAGGTTTTCTAAAGAGACTGTAGCGCTCAGAAACACTACCGATACTGGACATGAGGACACTGAGGGGCACTTTTACATCAAGAAAACGAAGTGACTCTGAAGAGAAGATAAGTTTAACTGGATTCTTCTATCTGACAAAAGTACTCATGTCCAGGTTATAGGTGAACAATGAACAATGGAAGCTCTTTTAAGCTGAACAGACACATGTACTGATTTTGTTGCTTCTTCCTCCTCTTTCAGGACAGTTCAGGGTCTGGGCATTTTAAATGGAGCGCAGCTTTTTTCCCTAAAAAAGGAGGAGCTCTGCACGGTGTCACCAGAGGAAGGTACAAGAGTCTACAGCCAAATTATGGTGCAGAAGGCCCTTCTCAAGGTATGTCCAGTGTTTTGTGTGAGGTTATGCGTGAGTTGTTTGCTCAGCCTTGACTTATGCACAGTCAAGACTATGCACAGACTTGTGTCATTTTAATACACTGTTACCTACATTGACTAAAGATTATTTACCTTTCAACTTACAAAACCACAAAATACACATTAGTTCCTAAAGAGTTAAAGATTACAGTTGTTAATCACTAGATAGCCTTCATGTTCTTGGGGCTGACTGTGGATCAGTGGTGAACAGGGTCGTCCTTCAATCAGAGGATCAGCGGTTCGATCCCCAGCTAGTCCGTGTCGATGTGTCCTTGGGCAAGACACTTAACCCCAAATTGCTCCTGTAGCTTTGCCTACGGTGTGTGGATGTTAGCTAGTCCTGATGCAAGTGGCACCTCGCATGGTAGCCAGTGAATGATAACAAGTGGTGTTAAAGTGCTTTGAGTGCTATACAAGTACAGACAGTTACCATTGGTCTGGTACTATAGGAATTTCATAAATGAATATCAATAACAATATTTCTTTGTTAAAATACATTTGATCTTGTATCCTACTCAGGATACGCGCAAAGCTACTGAACTAGAGACGGTGATGGAGAAGCAAAAGCTGAAGATTGAAATCAGAGAATGATTCAGTGTGACGGAGCTCTAACATTCACTAATACAAATCAATGGAGATAACTGTAATATTGCATACGCAGCTGGATGCTGAAACAGTGATGTTGCAGATGGATTTTAATATTTAATCATACATGCTGTTGTATCTATGTGCTACAGATTCTTCAGCATAAGCAAGCTGTGTTAAAAGTAAAGCTCACTCACCAATACTACTATTTTGGATTTTTACATGTTTTTAAGACGGAACTTCTTGCCAGAGTTTTACTATTCTTACCATCTGGTAACATTATACTTTTTACAATTTCAATATTTCTATCATCTTTTGTTTAGGCAATATCTGAAAAACGCAATTCAATAAACCTTATAACATTCTGATGATTAGATTTCTGTTAACAATAGACTGAAACTCTTTTTTATCTACAAGAAAAGTGAATTTGGTTAAACATGTTTATAACTCAGTTTAGTCAAAGATCGATTGTTTCTGTATTTTTATTGCTTGCATATCTAAGTGAAGACAATATTGTTGTAGTCAGATGCTGTTTTAGACCAAATACACATTCAACTGACACATGAAGAATACACAATTTCAGTTTGACTCTTTGTATGATGTTTTATGGAGACTAAAATGTTTCTGATTCTGTATTTTTCATTGTCACTTCAGCTGTGGAGAATATCATGACATAATGTACTAAACAGTAACAATACAAAGTTTATGTGTATTTTTGTACTATATCTATGAATGGACTGCTAATTTTCTTTCCATATTCTGTTCTATGATCAAAACGTACAATTTAAAATATATACATATATTTGAATAATTCGAGGTGAGTAATTCTAGAAGTGACATTGGGTGCAGCAGACTGACGTCGTTTTTTCAGCTGTATGAACAATAAAAAAAAGTGACACTGAAGATGTCAACATGCATGAAATCTGAATCATTCATTGTTCATTAATAGCAGGCGGCGGTAAATCATCATCGTGTTACTTCAGTACATTTTTTAACGGACAGCAACAGCACATTTAACAAATAACACTGAGCAGAGGTTGAATGTTCTAGTGTAAACATTGATTATTTGATTTTGGCTAGACTATGAACTATTTCCATGTCAGCTAGTTTTGTATTTGCAACTGTTCTCTCTCTTATTTAATTCCTTTCTTCTTTTAAACAGAGGTAGGAGGAATACTTTACAATTTTAAATTACACAAATTTACTTGATTTACATACAATTGACACAATTTCAGTCAAGTAGAATAATTACACACATAGTTCAACGCTTTGCTAAAAATCTTTTAGTGTGCTTATTATTTCCAAAACAACTCTACTACATTTAATTTGTTAAACAACATAAAAGTATAGATTTGACTTATTGTTTCTTCACAGCAAGGCTTTGTTAAAATATGTCATATAATTGTGATTTTTTTTTTTCTCTGATGAAAAAACGTTTTGCAATATTTTGTGAATCTATTAGCCTTCTGGAGCTGTGCACGATCATCACGCAGAGCAGCCAGTGAGTGAAAGTCATGAATCAGTGAAAACTTACTTTGTCTTTATTTGGCTTTTAGTCATGTGCATATATGTCAGCTGTAAATTAGACCACAATTCATGCTTCTGTCATTCATGTTTAATTAAGTTAATCCATATGGCTCCACACTGCACCTCAATGTTTTGCATATATTAATAAAATACATCGATACGATTACTACACACATCTCATCCTCACACCAAAGGCCAAACTCCTCCTACGGTCACTGTTCAATGAAGGATGTCACAGCTATGCATTTATGTGTGTAGTTGCTAATATAACTAGATTCATAAAAACAATTAAAAATAAAAACTTGGTCACATTTGTTTGAACAAAAATCTTTGTGCACTTACTGAGGTAAATTATTTGATAGGAACTATGAAAATTACTTTTTGATTTTGAGCAGCAGAAGAGGTAGTATTACTGATTCTCGCTGCGTCCGGGTCTCAGCCATAGACCGTACGTCTCAGCGTCTTCACACCTCACAGGTGATGGTCTGGTCACAGCACTCCCAGTTCAGGAGCTCCTTCCTCTGAAACCACAGCTGGATCTCCCTCTGTGCCCCCTCCGGTGAATCACTGGCATGAACCACGTTCCTTTAAATGACCAACACACGTTCTTATTTTACCTCCAACACGGAAAAATCACATGCGATATCAAGAAGGTGGCGGTGTCGTGAGGTTGTTGTTCAACCCTGAAACTTACTTTACACAAAATAAGATAAAAATGACATCATGTTACCTGCTGACATGAAAGCTGAAATCTCCTCTGACTGTTCCTGCCTGGGCCTCCGCTGGGTTAGTATGTCCCACCATTGTACGTGACGTCTGGACTACCTTGTGCCCTTCCCACACCTCATTGAAAATAAAATAACTCACATAAGCGAACACAAAAACAGGATACTCAAGACTTTCAGAAATTGGTAGCAGGTTTACACCTGAAATACTGTGTATTTTGATATATGATATTCTAGCATTCACTTTTTAAAAACACACCTTTCATGTCTGTCTACCTAACAGAAAATGTAAAATAGGGGAGTATCCCAGATGTATAGAGATGCCCTCACCATGACAACCACAGGCCCTGAGGTCATGTAATGCAGCAGCCTGGGGTAGAAGGGCTTAGTCCTCAGTTCACAGTAGTGCTGAGACAGGAGATCATCGGACACCTTCCCAACAGAGACAGCAACAGTTAGAAATTAAACAGAGAACACGCCACAATAACATAACCAAACACATTTATTTCAGACTTCTTTACCTTTAACATTTTTAGTCCAACCAGCTTGAAGCCCCGCTGCTCAAACCGCTGAATTATTTGTCCTACAAGACGACGTTGAACTCCATCTGGCTTTACAGCAATAAGAGTCCGCTCCCTTACGTCTGGAATAGCTGGTGGGACAGACACCGGACAGAAACAGACAAAGTAGTAACACCATAGTGTAAAAACACTACATATAGAGATTGGCATTAAAATATACTTAAAGCAAATATACTTATGCAAAAAGGCCAAATTTAGAAAAATATATATTTTAAGTATTGATGCATTAATAATAACAGCGGATGATTTCAGCTACTTTACTTGCTGTTGGGTAGCTTAATCTTAAACAATAGATCCGTTTTTTTTAGTTAATTTAGATTTTGTATTAACAATCTGAATCTGCAAAGTAACTCAAAGCAAACAAATACATAGTGGAGTAAAAAGTACAAGCCTACAAGTGTGACGACCCTGCCACTCAACTGGCTGTGTCCTGTTAAGGGGTTTCCTGGTGGGAGGAGCAGGGACCAGCCCATCTGATTGGAGGCCTCCAAGAAGACTATAAAGGGCGGGACTTCGGAGAGTGAGTCTCTCTCTCTCTCTCTCTCTCACTCTCACTCACTCACTGTAGGGCCTGCTGTACCAGCCTCACCACAACTGTGTTGAAGTTGTAGTAGCACCAAATAAAACTGTTTTGGGTCAAATGTCTGTGTGGCCTCCCTTTTTGTTGCCAGCCTTGAGCCAGGTGGTAACAAATGGGGGCTCGTCCGGGATCTTGGAAAGCTGAGTACTGAGAGATCGTTAAATGTAACTTTGATAAAGGGAGTTTTCTGCACAGATTTTTTGGGTTAGATTGTGTTTTCTGAGCTGCTGTTGGTAGTACGGGCTTGTGAGTCATTTGGAACCCTTTTCCTGATAGGCATAAGCAATGAGGGGCACCAGCTCTCTCTCTCTCATTGACCCTTTTTTTTTTTTTGTTAGTTTGTTGTTTTGGTGCAGTAAGTGGTTATAGCAGTTGCTCGGGTGCACTTCCGTTTTATCCTGCCACCAACCTGCATGAAGACTAGGGTTGAGTTACTCAGCTAGACCTGGTTAGGCAGTCAGAGGACTTGGGTTCCTTATTTAAACCAGCCTGTCGTTCTTTACGTTTGTGGTGGAAAACCTTGTCTTAGTTGTGGGAAAAGTGCCTCAAAGGTTCATGTGAACTGGTAAAATGGCTTCCATTGAAGACTTTCTTCAGTCTCCAAATGAGGAGTTGCTAAGTTCTTACAAGAAATATCAGCTCTCGAAATTAGCGGACCATTACAGTGTTGAACTTCCTAAAAAATGGAATAAGTGTGAACTGTTGGCCACGTTAAAGGATCATTTGTTGAAGGAAAAAGTTTTGCCTTTCATAGCGGGGATTGCGAAGGCACCTGTAGAAGTTGATATGTTTTCAGAGGTAGCTTCCCCCGGGGTGAGTGAGTCACTCAAAGGTTCCAAGATGGCTCCTGTTTTGACTGGACTTGGAGTTGGGTTGACCTTTGCGCAACAAAAAGAACTTCTCTTGCTACAAAATGCAGGAGGGACATAAAAATACTGTGGAATTTGGTGCACGAGCTGTAGCTGTTTAAGTTAACCTTTGTTCTTTTACTCCCTTTAGTGTCTCTTTCTGTCTGCGCCTTTTTTTTTTCCTCTTAAATTGCTTATCAGGTACCTAAGTTGCAGAGGGGGAGCTTCTGGACGGTCAGGGTTGAGTTTGCCTGCAGGGAGGACCCCAATCTTAAGGGGGGGGGGGTGTGACGACCCTGCCACTCAACTGGCTGTGTCCTGTTAAGGGGTTTCCTGGTGGGAGGAGCAGGGACCAGCCCATCTGATTGGAGGCCTCCAAGAAGACTATAAAACGCGGGACTTCGGAGGCTCTCTGGCAGGGCCTGCTGCACCAGCCTCACCACAACTGTGTTGAAGTTGTATTAGCACCAAACAAATAAAACTGTTTTGGGTCAAATGTCTGTGTGGCCTCCCTTTTTGTTGCCAGCCTTGACACACACACACACACACACACACACACACAAACAAACAAACAAACAAACAAACACAAACACACACACACACACACACACACACACACACACACACACACACACACACACACACAGACACACAGACACAGAGCACAATGAAACCGGCACATCAGATATTGTATGCATTTAGATAAATTGTTGCGCACAGCAGCTGCACCATGGAGCTCATGAACGACTGCATGCAATCAATTATATACACGCGTGACCCGCCACGGGAGGAACTAAATCTACAGGCATCCAACTTAACAAAAATGTCTGTGCCAGTAAAGCAGGACGAATCGTTCTTCTGAGTCTATTGTGCTTTCAGTATTACGCAAAAATACGCACAGATTCCCGATTACGCACACCGCAGGTCACTGTTTCACCCGCATGTCGTGTCCCTATAACCCAGCTCCAGTTCATGACCCCGTGAGTTTGGCAAGCAAAGTTGTTGTCGCACATGCCCCCTGTTTGGAGCAAATAAACTCGAGGTTCAGTTTTTTTCGACTTAGTGTTAATAATGTTTAACATCAAATATCTAAATCTGTATGTCATCATTACATGTTCAAAACCTGAGAAAGTTATTGGATTAATCGGTACATGTCTGAGTTAAAGATTAAGTCAAATGTCAAAGTGCCATTTAGTCCTTTGAGAAACAGATACAAATCACGTGTACGAATGTATTTATCATTGGATTAAAGAAAAGTACACTGAAGATGCCCTTTGGTTTTTTCAACTAGAGCTGAGAGAACATTATTAAAGTTCCACAGCATATCCAAACTTTTAAGCATAATTTAAAACCACATTTTCATGAAGTTGGTGGACTTGCAAGAAACAAAAAAAAAGGTATACATTTGATGCGCGAGAGGCATTTAGAACCTCTTATTTTCAGCTCCAAAACTAATGGATCCTACATTTCCCACAATGCACCTCAAGTGTCCTTTAAACACTCCAAGGCCCAATCTCAATCTCCACCCTGAACCCTCAGGGACTTACTGACGTCACCTGTTAAGTGGTTGAGTGTGAGAGACTGTGAGGGCTTGAATTGGCGTAAATAGGAATGGGACAGCACTTTGCTGCAACATACCACGTTACCATGACAACGTCAAAAAATATTGTGTACAATTATGGGTATTTATTTTATACTTTTTACTCCGATTTAAACGTCTTCCAGGTTATTTTCCTCACGAGATGAGACGTCATTAAAATAATATATTTACTCGTTTTTGTCGAAACATACAATAAACGAATTGTTTGATGAATAAATATTAACGTTACTATATATATATATATATATATATATATATATATATATATATATATAGTCTCTGCTTGCATTCCTCTGATTTCATGTGTTTATGTCCCATATTTAATCCTTAATGTTGTAAATGTAATTTATCGAGCTGAACACCCACCTGCCGTCCTCTTTGTTTACTTTTTTTTTTTTTTACGGTTCCATGCTTCCATGGTAACAGCGTGTTTAACGTCACATTGCTATGAATTGTGGGTAATTCCCTTGGCCAAAGTCGGCATCTAATGCTGACTTACGGTGAGGGTTCATAAAGGGCTCAAATAAGCACACAACGATGTGACAATGGGACAGAACTAAACCCTCACGGACTTCGCGGGAGCGCGCCTCAAAGTCCGTGAGTCCGTAAAGGTGGAGATGGAGATTGGGCCCAAGCCTCACAGTTTGTAAAGCAGGTTAGGGTCATAGTCTCAGACTTGACAGCAACAGAAGACATACAATTTAAAAAAAAAAAAAAAAAAAAAGGCTTTAAAGCCCTCATGAACAAGCTACAGGCATCTTGAGGAGTAAAATTGGTCGCATAAAACTAAACCACATGAAAGTCTTAGGGATTTCAGGACATTTTTGGTTAATTTTTGATGCATTGAAAGTCTGGAACGTTCAAACGGTACTAAATGGAAGCCTAACACCGCACAATGGTAAATAGACCTGCATTTGGATGGCGCCTTAGTCTTTCACAGTAGACAGACTGCATGCTAGCATTCACCCATCCACAGACACATTCATACACTGATGACAGAGGGGCCTTACAAGGTGTATCTGCATGGGGCCACCTGCTCATTATCCATATGGGCACAATTTGGGGTTCATTATCTTCCACATGAGTACTGGAAGAGCCAGGGATCGAACCACTGATCTTCTGATTAGTGGACGGGCCGCTCCATCTTTTTCCAATGATGACTTTTAAAATGTATTCTATCAAATCCATTAGTTCTGTTCACCTGTAGGTTGTGCTGTCACATTAATCTGCAGCCTGTTTCTTTAATATCGTAGCTTTACTATGCATGTTCGGTTAACATAACCAGCATTTGCATTCAGCATTAAGACAGCAGCCAAAAAACAGCTTTGGAGAGGTTAAAACATCTTAACATCTAAATCTTGGATAGACGGCAACATTAAAGCTCCAATCCTCACTGAGTTCAACCAACAGAAGAGATGATGCAACTAACAATGTCGTGTTTGTGGAGTTGCTTCACCTACTGTGAAGATGTTGAATTGTCCTTCCTGTGTTGATGCTTCCCATTTTCAGCAGACTACGTCCTCACACATGCCACACATTAAACCTGCTGTTGATGCTTCATATCTGTCAACAGCCTTAGCAATTCTCAAAATTAAAATCTGCTGCGCATTACCCATTAGTTCTGTAAAGACTCAAACCAACTATTTGATTATGCGCATGTGTTCTAAAAAAAAAAGTAAATGTATATAAGTTAAAAGGGATTTTAAAAAGAAGCCATCGACAAGTGTAAAGCGAAACAGTGTAAACATACAGAAAAGTCTGATATCTCTTTATACAACCATTATTCTTTCAAGCTTACTGTGACAACACTGCAAAAGTTGGGCACATATCAATATAAAACATGAATTAATCAATACCTGAATTTTTCTAAAAAAGCACTTTATTAATCAAGCAAGTTTTCTCTTTATCAGAATGGAATGATATGAAAGATCTTAAGTTGAGAATCCGTCTCCTTTGGAGATGAAAAAAAGGCAAAATGAATAAAAGCAGACATTTTAAAAACTCAAAATGAGTTGAAAGTGCTCAGTCCCAGTCCAGCTTTGTTGCCGACTAGTGGGAAAGAAGGCCTGGCTCAGACTGCTCCAGGTCTGGGCAAAAGCCAACTGCAGACCAGGTTTCATTTCTTGCCAAAATATCATTGGCAACACATTAAGAGGACGCTGCTTTAAAAATAAAATAAAAAATTATTGCGCCAACCTTCTACAGTAGAGATCAAAGAAATACATCAGCAGCATCCTCAACCTCCAATTTCTCAACAATACAATGCATGTTGTTCCTTCTTATTTCTTTGAATAGGTGGAGCCACCACGCTGGACTGGAGAAAGAGTGTTGGGCAAAGTGGTCAGCACAGGCAGTCCTTGAAGATCATAGTTGAAGTATGGAGTGGTTCAAGCAGTCATTGTGCTATAGCTTGATGGTGCCAGTCGGCAGGCTACTATTACACAGTCTGTAGTAGCGAAGGTCATTCACCAGTCGCTGCACGCTTTGAGTGAACGAAGGCAGGTCCTTGAGAAAGAAGAGAAAAGTTGAACAGGAATATTAATTTACAGAAGTTGATAAATGTTAATTTTTTCTTCTTTGCACTCTAAACATCAACACAACGGGGAAATGGAAATGTACTGGTGCTGATGCAAGGGTGAGACGTCACCCATCGGTTTGTGCACTACAGTTTCGAAGCCTTGAGTTCGGCATTTTGGCCGTCGCCATCTTAGTTTGTTGCAACCAGAAGGGTGGAGCCAAGTACAACCGAATGCTGAATAAGACATTTTTAGGCAACCAAAACGATCACAATTTACTTTCATGCACTGAAAATACATTGTGAAAGGGTTAAAGTTATAAGACAAAAACACAGACAACTCCCAGACCGGCCATCATCGTAGTAGTGACATGTCAATCACGCCCTGCCCCAAAACAGTACCGGCTTTATTATCCATTTTACTCTAAATGTGACCATGATTTCCTTAATGAACATCATGACGTATTGAAGAAGACTTGAAACTAGAGATTGAGAACATAAACTCATGTTTACTGAGGTAATAAATCAAGTGAGAAGTAGAGTCACTTTCTCATTGACTTCTATAGAATCAGACTTCTTTCTGCAACAAGAGGTGTCTCCCGATGCTGGTTACTAAACAGAATGCAGGTTTGAAGCATTTCCACATTGGCTTCACTTTTCAGACCCAGAGGTTTCTGCCTGGTAAGTCACTATCAACTAATGACTACGCAGACTCATCCAACAATCAGGAGGTTAATAGACCCACACACCCACACAAGTGTTTATTTATTCCATTTGATTTGACCCCTGTTTAGATTAGAAATCTAGATTATTTCAAATTGTTTAAATAATAACAAATCCCCCAGGTCACTGCATACTAGGGCTGGGCGGTATGGCCAAAGATTCTGGCAGTTTCACGGTATATCACGGTATTTATTTTTCGAGTAAACACATTCATTCATTGACTCCGAAAAGGACCGCGGCCAACTGAACAGCTGTTCACCTCTAGCGTGGCTCTTCCGTTCTGTCTCTTCCGGGTTTTTTTTCACCTACATTCCCCTGGGTCCTAAGTCCCTCCATGTTCAGCTTCTTATCACCCTCTATGTACCAACGTACATTTCTAACAAATACCACACAGTAATCAGCGTTGCATATGTGTTTTCCTGTTAAAGAGCGTTAGTTGTGGGTTATTAATTGTTGTTATAAAGTTATAACCATGACTCCATCTCAATACCCGTAAGACAAGTAGCTCCGATCGCTGCGCCCTCAGCGGTGAACAATATATTTTGCTGCCTGCCGAAGAGCGACAACAGTTGTTACGGCTATGCACCGGTATGACGGTATATGAAAAATTCATACCATATGGAAATTTGAAACCGGTATACCGGTTGAACCGGTAAAAGTCAGTTATACCGGTTGAACCGTATACCGCACAGCCCTACTGCATACATAGCCATTGAAGCTATGATTTCAGTATAAATTCAGTGAAGTGGAAAGAAAAACAATAAATGAATGTTCATGAAAAAAAGAAAAATAATAATTCTTACCCGTTCAAGCTTGAAGTTGCGTGCTAGAACAGTTCGTTGGCCGGAGTCCACACCCTGGCAGCCATTGAGGAACTCTGGCATGAAGGCCGAGTAGAAGGCATCAAAGTCGACAGAGGCCATGTTGTAAATAGCGAGGGTGATTTCCTCCTGAAGAAGGTCGTGACTTTTGTGAAGGAGGACCTGCAGCAGCACGTTGATGAAGTGGAAGAGCATCGAGGTACGGAAAAGCTTCTAAAAGTACAATAAAGTAATGACAATGAAATCCATACATTGGTTATAAGCACTCAGAGTGTGGATACAGGTCCTAATCAAAACCCTTGAATCCTTTTCATGACAGAGTTTTGTTTAATTCTTTCTTTCCTGGGTTCTGAGATTTTGTGCAGGGCAGACAGATGGACCGGGGCCCATTCACTGTTCACAAGGGACAGATTTTTTTGTTTCTCTTAAATTTTTGTGCATTATATCTGAAACATCTTATAGATTCAATCTTATCGTAGAATACTTCCTATAGTAATGATTGGAAAGAGAACAACGGTCACACTGATCTGAGCTCTGCCACTATGTGTTCTTGATCCTCCTGATTAATGACTAGATTTAATTTGTCTAAAAAAGTAAAAACAAAAATTGCTAACTTTTATTATGTAACAAAGTTTTTTATTGTAACAAACAATAACAAAATTGCTGCAGCTATGACTCTTTTTGCCTGTAAGAGGTGACATCGACATTTTACATCTGCATGTCCCTTCTTGTAAATGCTGTAGGTGGGAAAGTGTAGAGGAGATCTGATAACAATTGAAAAGTTTCCCCTTGAGAACAATCTGCAGACTGGTAAAGGAGGAGGAGTGAAATTCAGAATTTGAACGTGAGCGAACAACTCCATTCCATGACATGCTCCACCACAACAAAGATACCGACATAAAAGCTCAACTTACTCTGTGATACAACTTGTGCTTGCTGTTGAGTGACTCCAAATAACAGAGATTCTGCTTGAAGATGTGGATGTCAGGCTGCAGGAAAGACTGTCCAAAAGCCTGTTAAAGACATTTCAGCAAAAGTCAGGAAATGAAGTGGGTAGATGTAACAATAACTTTATTCATTAGCTGTGGTACAAATAGATAATTTTATAATTTGAAATAAACTATTGTTCTCCTGAGAAAAAACAAAAACAATGATCAAAGCCTATATTTTCTTGTTGTATTAAAAAGGTATGATGATGATGATGATGATGATGATGATGATGATAATAACACATGCATGCATACACACACCTGCATAGCAGCTGTGAACTGGGCCTCATTTTCCATGGTATCTTCAGTCGCTCCTCTTTGGACACTTGTTAAGACTGACGTTTTAAAGAAGTACCTCCAGTTTTGGTGAAGTATTTGGTATAGCAACTCAAACATTTCTGCCTTGACGTCTGGGGAAGACCGCTATCAACAACAAGAGAATAAATGACCAACTGTTATCCAGGATATTCGATGAATGCTAAACAAATACATTGAGAAATTACACCATTATAAAGTACATTTCTTCTACTGACCAATTAATCATTTGTTACACTAGGTACATTTTGTAGGATATCCAAATGACAGTAATAAGTGCACCACATACTATTTTTAGGCGCTGGCGGGCTAATCAAGCCAACAAAATCAAACTCCAGAATGAATCTTTATGCAACTGACCTCTGCCACAACCGGGTAAACCTGCTCCATGCACAAGGAGAGGATGCTGGGAAGGAAGGGCTTGAAAGCTTGACCGGGCTCTTGCACCACCACCTGTAGGATTTTCAGGAACTTCTGTACCACTCTGCACCCTGCACTGCCCTCTTGCAAAATACTGGCTGCCAGCTGTTCCCTGGAGCACACACAAGGGACATTACATGAATTAGTGTTAATAGTGATACCAGCATTTTCAGTGTTTGGCCCATGCCATTTAAACCTATATTCATTGAGACAGGATGTAACACTACCTGGTGAACATGCTGAGGAAAGTGTGAATGATCTGTCCTGTGAAGGCAACGCCCATCTGGACTCGTAAAGCCTGAAATAGCGTCAAGAAGAAGGCCAACATCTCATCCGTCACATCTGGGAAAGAGAAGTGACAATTAAAAAGTTGGCCAGTCAACCTCTTGTGACCACGTTTGTTGAGGTCTTCAGGATTTAAAAAATAATAATATTTATACTAAATATTATTAATTTGATTTAGTCAAAACAGCTATCAATTATTTATATGCAAACAGAGTATGGCTTTGTACTGAACATGGGACATCCTAAGTGATATCAAAATATTTTCTTTTACGTAATCAATAGGACTTCATTTTTAAGTAAACTTTGACATTCATGTGCATTGCTACTGGCTGTACTGATAAAAGCCGGGTCTATAGTCAGGCAATAAAAAGACAAACATTAAGATAATCAATCTAATGTTTGCACACCACCGTTTCATTAGATTTAGGTTATAAAGCTACAGTTGGTAACTTTAATAAAAATACCATTGTCATATTTGCTCAAACTGTCATTATATCCTGACAGTAGGACATGAGACAGATAATCTGTAAAAATATCATCTTCATACTGTGATCAAATACTCAACACAAACTGTCGATGGATAGCCACACTGGGGATGAGAGACACTGACCTGGCTGCTGAATAAACACTGGAAAGAGGCTGAGGGACACTTGGACAGACTCCTGAAGACTCTGGTAACAGATCTGACGTGATTTGGTGGATTCCCCAGAGACGCTGTCCACTATGTCTCTCAGCACGGGCAGGGTGTGATGTATCGCTGCTTTCACTGGAGGAGAAAGAAGATGGTCAGAGAACACTCTTTAGAGCGGGTCAAAAGAATGGCAGGGTGTGAAAAAGGCTGTCAGTACAATTTAAAAATCAAAGCTTGAATGACGAAACAAAAGAAAGAGAAGAAATACTGACTGTTAGCCAGATCGGGTTGCCGGGGAGTAATATTCACTGTCCCTCTTATTCCCTTATATTCTCGAGTGAGTGCTGCCAGCAGGCTGCCATGGTTGCTGGAGCGCGTTTGCCACTGCTGCTCACTCTCTGGTGAATTCGGCCACGGGAGTAGCAGCATGTTGGACAAAGCCCGACACACCAACATGTGAGCCTGTATACACACAAACATACAAAGAGAGATTACTTCAATTCTACTTCTATTAAGGACATTTTAAGAAAAAAAAAAAAACTCTAATTCAAAAGTTATATATGCAACATATATGCAAAACAAAAGCAACAAACATTTACCTCTTGGGGAAGTCTGCGGGTCTGATTTTCTGCAGTAATGAGGTTGAAAATGTTCCGAACAGCTGGCAAAGTCACCAAAAACACAGGCCGCACTGTAGAGGTTATAGAAACCATCAGATGGCATGCTGAGAGCAGCAACTTTTCTGGTACCTGGAAATAAAGACAAACCATTTGGTTACAACACTCTCCATGTCATTTCTCTTTTCACCATCTCAGCCAAATCCATAACATCTTCCTCCCCCAGTTTTCAAAAGTAGTTAATTGCATCATTAATGTCACACAGTAGGTGGAAAAAATTATGCAATTATATCACACTAATTACTCCGCTACGTAAGAGATGTGAATGAATGAAATTGCACCATTTTACTATAATAACACTCAAGCAAAAGGAATATTAAGCAAAAGTACCAGATAAATAAGGTTATATATAAACACAATAAGAAGCTCCTGTGAACATGGGCGAAAAGTTTTAAGTGTTGGTTAATATTTCCATTATCATACTTCCTCCTTGATGAACCACTCAATCAAGACATCAACATCAAGTATCCATGAACTGCACTTAGTTTTATTTGAATAATAATCTATTTGAATGTCTTTATTTGTCCAAATAAGAGATTCTACATGAATTATATTGAAGCATTTGGACGAGGAAAGCTACCTTTGTTGTGATGAGTGGGCTACTGGCATCTATTGTAGATGTGATGAGGTTCATGAACTGGCTCTGGTTTTGACTGTGGACCTCGCTGTAGAACTGTGCAAGCCAATGAGAGTAGGCTTGCAAAGCAGCAAGGGCCTGTGCATGTCTGTAATAAATAAAACACACACAAAGTTAGAACATGATGACACAAACTCAATAAAACAAACTTACTTCTTTCTTTATTCATCTTAACCTAATTTGTTCCAAATTTGCATTTACAAAATGACTTGTGATATGTTCAGTATATGGTTGTATTAATTATGTTTGTAATGAATTTCTAATAAGCAATGAAGCATAACATTACAATTACATAAAGATTGGTCTGGAGTCAGTCACAGAAATAAAATAGTTCTGTAGCTTCATTTTGTAAACCAGTAGCTCTCATTGCTATGAACGAGAGGCAACTTCACCAACATTGAGCGAACAGCCAGGGCTGCTATTCAGTGGCTTTTGTTAATGTGGGGGAAAACGTCTTGTAAGTGTCTAAATTTATTTAAACACTCCATTCACCAATTATTTTGTCAGTTACGCTGCAAAGAGCATTTGATAACAGAACAGTGTCGTCTTGTTATATGTAATTAAAACTTGTATAAACAACTGTACTCGTATACAAATAGTGTGACATCCGTGTTGGGGTTGGGTTTGGCTTTAAACATGTGATACTCACACGTCAATGAGGTCTGGCTTAAGCACAGAAGGCACAGCGGTCTCCAGTTCATAAAGGCTGGTCTGAGAGCCGTAGCAAGTCACTTCCACCAACCTTGAAAAAAAAAAAAAAAAAAAAAAAAACCACATGGTGATAATTTCCTCTTTAATGGCGCAACAGTCAACAGAAAAACAACCACCACCACTTATTATTTCTAAACGTATACCACTTGGAATAGTATGAAAAACAATGAATACATTTTTAAAAGTAAACAACAAAACGCCAAACCAGAAACCAACCAACGTAGAGTTCATCAAGAATCATTAATATTGACTGTAGAATGTGTTAAACGATTAAACGCTATTAAGTTAACTGTTGACTATTTTGATAACTGATTAATTGGTTTCAGTTACAAAAAAAAGAAGAAAAAAAGAAGAAGTAAAAATGTGAATATTTCTGGTTTGTTTACTCTTCTATGTTTGTCAATTGGATATCTTTGAATAAAACTAGATATTTGAAGATGTCATTTTGGGCTTTGGGATACATTTTTCAACATTTTATAGACCAAACAACTAATCAATTAATTGTGAAAATACTCAACAGATCCATCAACAATGAAAATAACTGTTGCAGCCCTAGAATGTGCACTATTAGAAACATACTAAATTATAAAGTCATGATGTATTCACAAGAATCACTTATTAATGTTTTGGAAGAGGATTAGAGCACAGACCTCTCCACCACTGCCAGGGCGTCATTGAAACGTGCAGCAAAAACCTCCCCAATGAAATGCTCAGCCAAGCGCCCGACAGCCTGAAGCAGAGAGCTGAGGTCCCTGAGAGAACAGTGAAGTCGACGGCAATCATTCTCTGCTGAGATATTAAGCCTCCGACCTGAAAGAAGAACAATGTGACAGATCAATCGAAACATTCGACTATATTTAATTAGCATCACCCAAAGCGAATGTAGCTCAAAAAACAAATACTTACTTGTGCCAGTGGTGACAATAAACTGCTGCAAACCCAGGTATACGTCCAGATTATCTTGGAGGACTGGAAACTTGAGAGAGAAAAGAGGAATAAGGATGAGGCTGCTACTGATAAATCTAAATACATTTCTTGATATCTAATAATAAAATCAATAGCCATGTGAAAATATTCTGTTTCTTTTGTATATTATTTAATTTTTTTTTTTAGTCGTTACTGTATACTATACACATACAAACAATGTTTTTGAAAGACTGAATGCAAGCAAATATGAATTGAAGCAGGATATTTCTTTGGATTAAAACATGTTCTGAAATGATTACATCTATCTTTTTTCAATACATTTTGACTTTTGAACTGAAGGCTGAAACAGTGACACACACAGCGGCGGGGGGAGTGCTTGCTGTACGTGTGTGTGTGTGTGTGTGTGTGTGTGATTTTTAATAACTAATATACAGAACAAGTTTATAGATTATGCATTTCCAAGGGCATGGAGACAAATGATTAGCAGAGACACGACACCGACAAGGCAGGTCACCCATCAACACACACGAAGCAGATGAATCAATTTGAAATGTTATAAAGCTGTTGATCATGACCCCGTCCACAGCAGTACATGTCTTTGTTCCCGTGCTGGTACTCCTGCCTGCCTCTCCAAACTGGGGGTGCCGACCGCCATCTACCATAGGTCAAATACTGGCTATGGATAAGAACCTCTTTAAAAAAAATCTGAACTATCCCTTTCACGATTTGGGAAGTTATAGTGCACACAAAAATGTGGTGTTTTAAGATTGTAGGCATTCATGCAGACACTAAAACATATTAAGGAACCCAGCAAATAATGTTCCACGTCAGATAAGTAAATGCACTTCTGCAGCTGCTGGAATTCAAACATGATAATACTCGAAGGAAGTCCACTTAAGAGATGCCTAAACACCTTACCAAATGTCACGGTGACACCAAAACTGATCTCTTACCAAAGTGGAGAATGCATGGGATGGGAGCAGCTCCATCACCTTGGCAACCACCTCCAGACTCTGACGCAGGTACCTTTGCCACTCGGTCTGTTGCTATAGTTACCAAACGAAAAGAACATGAAGACTTTGAAATGGAGATAAGGGCCATTGTAATGTGTGTCCGTCTTAAAGAGGTTAATATGTGAATAATATCACCATCTTTTATTATCAAGTTCTTGTAGATACACAGGACATGCAGAATAAAAAAAAAAAGTGCAACTGAGAGTGAAATGTATGTAAATTGTTCTTACGTCATCATCCAGAGTCTCATCGTCCAACTCTTCTAACTGGGCCTGATTGTATCTGAACTGAATGCGATTCAGAACTTCCCTTAACAGAAGAACTAAGGCATCTTTGTACCTGTCCAACCACACACAAAAATATATTAAACAAACACATTTTAAACAAAAGCAACAAAATTAAGCAGGCATTTTATATACTTGATTGCATATGAGCGACTTACCTATTTAGAACAATTTCTCTGTCAGGGAGTCTGCTTTTGATTTTGGTTGTTAGAAAATCCAAAAAGACACCCCATATATCCAAACAGGCAAAGTAGCCTTCATGGGTAGGCTGTTGAACCAATGAGAAGCAGTTATTGTAATCTGTCAAAACTATTTTTCAAGAAACCTGTAGAAATCAACAACCATTGCTGTACTGCATTAGCAACTGCTTGACACAATTATCATTACCTGGTTGAAGGTGTACTTGAAAAGCAGGCCAAGAAACTCTACAATTGGAAACTGAGGACTGGACTCAATTCGCCTCAAGTGAACACTGACAAACAGGCGCAGAAAATCTGTGAACTTTTCCAAGTAACTGCAAGATGAAAGAGAAAACATTAACCAAACAAAACATTAAAGTCAACAAAAACTTCCTGGAGTATATGTGGGTTGATAATTATAGAATTTCTTAAATCAAGGCTAGGTGCCCACATCGTCAGAGAATGTTACATCATCCTGGCCCCAATTTCCATCTTGAGAACAGACAGTGACAATGCAGCTTGTGTGTCTGCAGGTAGACCGCAAGACCACTCATCAAAATATCAAGCTTGTTTGATAATAATCGAGATGTCACAGCTGAAGTGAGGTAATGAAATGACGCTTAATGACTTATGTCTGGGATAGCCTGTGTGTGTGTGTGTGTGTGTGTGTGTGTGTGTGTGTGTGTGTGTGTGTGTGTGTGTGTGTATATATATATATTTCATATACTGTATAAATAAAATCTAACGGGACCATAGCGATATGTGATCATTCTCTGGAACCATCTAGTTAACTGAAAACCAGACCAAAACTGTGCAATTCACAAGTTTTGAAGTTAAACATAGGAAAACAGAACAGATAAGAATGACACACATGACTGAGGTAAATGGCTGTTTAGAACCTGTGTAGAGACCCGCAGTGAAAACAAAGGCGTTTTTAAGAGATGGACTCAGAAGACTAAGAAATACCACAATGCAACTTCGGACTGCAAATTAGCTTTGAGTGCAATAAAAGTCAATATGACCAATTGCAGACCTCATGGTGACAATGCCATGATAGAATACACTCTCTAGTCTGCAAAGCCTTGCGTATGCACACATATTGTAAAGTAATGAACTGAGCCATACCTCTCATCAAGTTCTTGCAGGCGGTTCTTGACTGTATGAGCGTTATTCTCTCGCGTCAGTCTCTGCAGGAGAAAGAAGGTCTGCTGGAACATGCGCAACAGGTACTCTTCAAAATCCATTGGAACACAGTTCTTTGACACAAGCTCGTTGACACAGGTCATGGCGTATACACCAAGCCGGGCACGATCCACCTTGTTGCCCTCACTCTGCTGTCCGTTTCGCCCTCCTCCATTCGATGCCGGTGGCATTGTCCCAGGATTAAGCTGACCATTAGAGCAGGAGTTTGAGGAGATGAAGGATCCTGGCTTGGCCTTTGTCCGAAGATCACAACCAAAACGTGCAAAATGAAAAATGGATGCCAGCAGGGTGGGTGTGATGCTTGTGGACAGAGGGATCCAGCTGAAGAGGTGAGCCAAACACTCCAAAACAAGACAACAGAGCTGCTGACTCTCATTGTCCAACGCTGCCATGGGCTGGCAAAGCAGCTTTGAGTACTGACTGCCCTGAAACAAACTGCCCAGTAATTCCACTGATGGAAGAGAAAAAAAAAAAAAGGTCTGTTAACACACAACAAACCGCTAGCTAAAATGCTTGCAGTCGTCAATGTTAGAAAATACAAATAAGCAATAACTATTCAATGATTATCACAACATTCCAAGCAAGTCTTTGCAGTTTTAACTTACGAAAGAACAATTTACTCACCACTTTCCCCTGAGGTGGGCGAGGGAGGAGGAGTGGAAGCTATGACACTGTGTTTGTCCCAATAGGTCTCCAGAATACCTGAAAAAACGAGACGTGACAAGAACCCAATTACCGACATATACTGAAAGTTTTCAACCAAAACATTTGTTCTGACTGGCAGCCTGGCTCCCGTTCAAATTTAAATACAAATCTCATTTCTGTATATGTGCCTCAGTCTGAAAATTGGATTTGCTTTGAGGCTATCCTTTACATCCGTTGCACTGTTAACGCAGACTTCAGTTACATACAGCCACGTGCATGTATCAACCAGTAGTTCTGCACAGTCACTACCATTTACCAGCAACTACAACAGGGTAACTTAGGGTAATTTACATTGGGAAATCACTTTTGCACAAAGTATTAAAGGTTGTTCTCACCCGTCAACAGTCCAAGCACTGTTGGTACCTGCTCCAGCAGAAGTTTACGCAACTCATCTTTCCTGGCGACACTCAGGTCTTCTCGAGGACACGCAAGTTCCTCCGATGTGGTTTTCAACATCATCAACCCCAATGAAGCCAGAGCTGGGGACTGGATCAACTGTGGTTTACAAGAGATTAACAGACAATAGCTCCATCAATAAAGATTACTGAATTTTGCCCACTACTAGAGAAACATTTTTATTTTATATTTTAAATACTTTACATGTCACCAAACAAACAGTTCTTCACATTATTTTGTCAAAATTGGCCAAATTTGCTCTAAACATTCACAATACATTGCGACCATATATACACTAGACATGTCCAATCAGCTGTGATCTTACTCTTAGGCCATCCCCTTTCTCCGAAGGAAGAATGTGGACGGTTATCTTTTTAAATTTAATCAATGTCATCCATTGGATTTTAATTTTGTAATCAGATAAATTCATTGCGTCCCTCTTAGAGGATTCATTACCTGCAAATAGCAAAGCTCTTTTTCATTACTGTTCTCTGGAGCAATTCTCAACCTATCCTCCAAGCAATAGTACAATGTTGTAGAATTTCTTGTAGGTCATAATATAGCTTTTTGCACTTTTCTCACAATGGACTACTTTCTTTTTGGGAGACTGTAAATGCTAAAGAATACATTCTCCCAAACTCACAGGGTTAAATAAAAAGAAAGTCAACCTGAAAAAGTTTGAATAAATTTGACAGATGTGCGGACAGAAAAAAAGGGAGAGGGACACTTATTTAGAGCATCTTCCTATTATCAGAGAACAATTGTGTAGTCCAACAGAAGCTATGATTTTGTGGTCTTGTTGTTTTAATGTGACTTCTGTGTCAACTTTTGTTAAGTATTTTATAACATATCAAAAAGCACCCATTTACTGATGATTGAAACGTACACTAAACCTTTCAGTGGCAGAAACGACATCAGCAGGGCTTACCTGAAGGGTGTTTGTAAAGAAATCATGGTAAAACATTGGCCAGTCTTGGCGACCAATGTCCACAATGACTTTGCACAGTTTGTTACGGATGAAAAATGGCACCGATTTGTGCTGAGCAAGTAGGAGTTTAGGCAGACAGCTGCGAATCTCCATCTTGTCTTGTGAAGCTACACCGATCCACATCTTGTTCACCAGGTTCTGAAAGCAAAAGGGAACAATGAGCTGTCAAAGCTGTGTCTGAAAGAGACAAGTTTATACAGACAATATTTTGTTACAGTTCTAAATAAACTCCTTTGAGTGATGATTCATTTCTGAAGATTTTTTTTTTCCACCTTTATTTAATACAGGTCTTTAAATATCTCAGATACGCATTAACGAAGGTGAAAGTTTGTCATAAGGGGTGACAGGATGTTTTGTATCACACTTTTAGCTAACTTGTTTCGCATTAATTAAAGAAATGCGGGAACAAGAACAGTGTGAAACAAATTCTGTTCTCAGTACCTTGAAAACAATACCTTTCTTTGTGTACTTTCTTATTTTCAAAGTATAAAAAAACTCAAGAGGGCTCGAGGCAGTGCTCAGATCTAAAAAATATGTATTTCCTACCACAAGGACTTACTTCAAATACTGTTAGGCTGTACATCATTACATATTCATTCCGAGTATTGGAGAGAAAGAACAAGCAGTGGCGCCACGCTCCAGTCTGCTGTGCAAAGTTATTCAGCAGCTCTTCTGCAGAAAAAAGGAAGTAGGCATGACAGATGTACATGACAATGAAGTAGTTCACATACAGACTGACTGAAAGTAATGCGCCACAACACAGGAAGTGTATAAAAAGCGACACAAGAAGTACTTTTAATAGAAAGCAAATAACTTCAGGTCACATTAAACATTCTACAGTGACGACGAAACCTATGTTACAGTATATGGCAGTATACAGTACATGGTACATGGTACATGGGGATCAGGACTTGTTAAGGCCAATATGTGTCAACTGCCAAAAGAATTTGAGAGAGCGTCAGATTGGAAAAAACTTCGTTTGACAAGGTCACACTTACCTATTTCTCTTTTTCGCTCATTGGTTGTGCAGCTGTGAAAGAACTCAGTCATAAGGCTCTCCAGTGCACGCAGTGAGCCCTCCTCTGAAGCCTGTCGGATGACAAAAAAGGTTGCACAAAACGCACTTGCATTTGACAATATGCTAAATCCAAACCTCTGAATGCCGTATTTTTAAATCATAATCATCTAACCATTAGCATTACAAAAGTCCCACTGACCAATATCTGTCAGTTTGACAGACACAATTCGGTATAAATGCACAGCAGACGCCCGACTAAAGATCAATCATAAGCCACTAAAAACACCTCTTTACGAACAAGAAATCCATTCTCACAGTGAAGAGAACATATCTCATATATATTTATTATGCCTTTAACTTTTGTATAAGTTCTTATCAATGAATTTGTTGATAAAGAATGACGTGTTGCCCTGTTGGCTGATTAGAAGAAGAAACATTATTGAGGTTAGTGAGATGTCAGTGATTGCAGCGTTATCTACCATCTTGTTCAAGTGGGTCACTCTTGGATCTATTGAGTTGTAAACTTATCCTACACCTACACATAGCTATAGTTGGTCATTGAACACTTCTCACTGATTGTTATGTGTGTACTGGCATCTTCTCATAAAAACAGAATTCACACAGACATGCAATTTTAAAGTTCTCTGACTTGCTCATATATATTAGTTCAGCACTGAGGATTGCATGAGAACTCCAGTCGTTTGTCACACAGATCAAATCTAGTTGTAATTTAAACAAATGCATTATATAAATACCATGCGTCGGTGGGTGGGAGAAGCAGGGCCCTGCCGAGCATAGTTAAACAAGATAGCAAATTGAGATTTTAAAGGGCAGCTCCTGTGGCAGGCAGGTCTGAATTCCTCAAATAAGCCACAACTTGCCGAGGCTCAACACCACTCGCAGCAAATGTTCTGTTTTGCAAGATGGGCGTCTCGCACCGTGAAATGGCTTAACGAGCTGTCACATCCCGTGGAATAACGTTACCTTGCCTCTCATAAACCGTTATACTGCACCGAGAAAAGCAAACGCATGCGATCACACGCTTTTACCTCCACGTGAAGACATTTGAACACATAAACACAACTTTTGAACACAACCTGTTCAGATATATGAATCAAGCCCTTGTGCACCCACGTTAGCTGTTAGCAAGAAAGACAGGACATCGTGAATAACTAACGTAGCTAAATAACAAGTTAAAAATGATACTTACCATGTTTTGTCGACCGAGATACTTCCTTCAGTTGACTTGTTCTCGGATTAATGACAGTAAAGAGACCACATGAGCTCTCTGGCTCCTCGGTGCTGCAGCTAACATTAGCCGAGGTGTCGCTGGCTAACGTGACCGCGGAGGGGGCTCATCGTGGTCGGCTCTCCTGCTCCGGGTCGGACACTCAACACACAACCGAGCTCGCTCCTCGTTGACTTCACCCACAACAACAACAACGTTTAACACCGAGTTAATAACCACACCTCGCTCGAATAAAAACGCGTTTTCGCCCCTAAAAAAAAGTCACCAAGTTAATAACACTCGTCTTAAGCCTGAATCATCTCGTATCGGTCAGCTAGCTATCTATTATTATTGTTGTTGTGTGTGTGAGAGTTCATCTCCCCGTTTAGCTAAACGTGGCCCATCTAAACGTTACTTTACCGGAGAAACGTGCGACGTTAATTAGCTTTCTGTGCTAAGTTACCGAGCTGCTAGCTCGCTGTTAGCTCCTCTAGAGGGATGAAGACTCACTTCTCGTTAGCTAACGCTAGCTAGCTGTCAAACGGACGTCACTCTATGGCTGGTTGTCACGGCAACTCGCCTTTATCGTGTGCACACTTACGTTAAACATCTGACACCTAAATTAAAACACATACAATATGTAAGAGTACGCGCGTGCTCCTGTTATCCCGCTTCTCGCGGCTCGAGGACAGCTAGCTGCTCGCTGGTACAGGGTTCACGTCGCGACTTCCTCTCCTGCTGCAACAAAAATTAAGCAAAACCAATCAGCTCGTGTCGCGTCCGCCACGATAATAAAAGCACGATCTCAGGTTAAAGTCTTTTAAAATTGCCGCATTTTTGTTGTTGTCACAAATACTGACAAGTTTTTTTGTAACATTGTGCAAGTAAATGAAAATAAAAGTAAGCAGTAGGGATTTTTTAAGTGAAACAACATCTGCTTACTTAAAAATAAATTTACGTTGATATATTTATGTTTATATATTATTCTCCCTAAAAGCATGTACAAAATGCTCATATAATATTGTCTTTCTTCTGAGAAACGTTTAATCCCTCAAAACTGTTTTTTTTATCTACAGGATCTTACAAACATTTTTACACAATTTCATAAAATCTGCACCTCTGGGCACATTTGTATTTCTCTCCCCTTTTCTTATACATAACATACATATTTATGATGTTACTTATATCCTGGAAGGACGTGGGTCTTGAAGTTAATGCATCTTTTTGTTTAAATAATTTATTGTACACAATATATTACAACAATGACATGTTTTAGTCATTGTAAACCAATATCGAATGTCAGACAAAGTGGAATTTCTCCAAAACGCTACACACACGTTACCTGAATTAAAGTGACAACTAAAGAGTCCATGGCGTGGTGCATGAGAACGGCCAATATATAATATTCAAAGATTAGAGCAATTAATGTTGTTTGTTTTTGTTGTTGAAGAAATCAACACAGCAAGGTAAAAACCAAAGAATCAACAATAAAAGCAACAGTTGTTGTTATTTTATGTACCCTGATGTGGTTTCTTTAAGTGTTGCAATCTGCAATTTGTGAGATTGGGGGAAAACACTGGTCACCTTTAACATCCAGAACCTGGAGAGCGACATCCCACACTTGCTGAGGTGAAGATATTTCCAATAATAATAAGGACTAAAACCAATATACACTTAAAACATAAAATAATCTTCAGTTTTGTGGCATATACACAGCAGAAAAAATACAGGTCACACAACATTTTTAAGCTTGCGCCCCCCAGGCAGGTAATTCTTAAAACATGTTCAGTGTTCTTCAGACGAACACTTGCTCGGGAGATTCTGGTTCAAACGTGGTTCAAACTTTTCTGATAACAAATTAAAAGAGTAGAAAGAATCCAACTGACAGTCAAGTTCGGGTAAATGTCCTCAATTTTCCTGGGAAGGGTATTTACATCTTATAAGGAGCAAGTTAGTGACTTACAGTATGATTTAATGTTACTATTATAGAGTGCAAAAGACTAGGAACATCCATGTAGCTTCAAGTGGATCCTTTCTCCTTAGTTACTTCATTGTTGAGGTTGCTGTCTGTGGGCGAGTCATTTTTCTTGACGGTGTGCTGTCTTTGTGCTTGCATGCTATAAGCCCAGGCTCTGTCCACACCATGTCCCTCAATCCTGCAGGGTGTCCAGTCAGGGAAGGGAAAACGACCAGCGACCACCAAGGCATCGTCAGCAAGCTCAGTCTGCAACTTCTGCTGCAGTAATGAAAGCTAGAAGCACAAGAGCACAATACAAAATTACTGTAATACGTCAACAGAAATGTACTGAAATTGACCAATAATAATAATCTGAACCATGTACTGAAAGATTATTCTTTTTACTGGTATCAAGAATCTTAAAAAAATTATAACTTTTAATAAGCTTAATTTCTTCTTTATGTATGCATTATTTGCTTGACTGTGTGCTACATTGAGATGGTCTATATTTTATTTTATATAGTTTATTATATTACTCACCACACTAGGAGCCAAAAATACTGTGATATTCTTGCATTCTGTCAAGTCGACCTGTGATGAAATACAAGGCAAGTGGTAAATAGGCTACTTTATTAACAATTCATCTTTAAAAAAAAAAAAAACACAAATACAACGATTAAATGGAAAAGAACATGGCAACCTAGACCACTAGGTACCTGTATGTGTATTACTCACAAATATGTTTGGTCAATTCACATCCATATTTGAGAATAAGAAAATCCTTTGTTAGCAATTTAGATGGAGAGAGTCTGACTGTGTTGTTCTTGCTTACTTTTTGAAGTGGGGAAATTTCCTAATCCAACTATCATGTTGTTGCAAAGATAAAAATGCAGTAATATTGCGAAATCTTGTCATTTAATGGGGATGTAGCAACTGTTTGCAAATGTTAACAGTGTTACTAATGCCATAATACAAGGGATAAATGTCAAACCTTCCAGAGATCTTCCCGTCGGTACGACACGTCATGACGATGGCCGGCTCTCCAGGCATGAAAGTAGGCAATGCGGACAAGCCAAGGGTTGAGCTCATAACCAACAGCAGGAGTGAAACCCTGCCGATGTGCTTCCAAGACCTTGAGGGTTAAACATGACCAGGGTCAATAACCTTTGCTAACTAACCAGTGCAAGAAAAAGGAGCCAAATAACTTGCATATACTTACAATGCGGCCATCACCAGATCCCAAATCCACAAAGCCCCCCTTTCGACCTCTAAACAATGTAATTACATGATCTACTTGAGTTCTGCTGGCAGGGATGTACGGGACCTGAAAGAAATTTAAAAGAGCTTCAGATAAAAACAATTGTTGTACAGATTGTACAAGAAGAGTTACATCGTTATTCAAAGTGTTATGAAGACGTAGACCATACCTGTAGCCTCAAGGGGACTCTTCGGAAGCCTGGCTGGAGGATTCCCACCCACACGGCATATACAGTAAGCCCAGTGCCAGCAGCTATCTGAGCCACACCCCATCCTCCGAGGTGCTTCGTCCTGAACTCAGCCAAGGCCTCATCTGGTGCATCATCATCCATTCCTGCATGAAATGTGTAGTTTGGGGTTTAACTTAATATAAAAATACAAAAATGATAGGGAAAGGGTTATAGAATATGTATTATTTGCATTGTATGAAATTGTATATTATGTGGCAAAGGGGCTTGGCCTTGAAAAAAAATCTATAAATATGTATATAATATATGCATTATATATATATATATACATATATATATATATGTATATATATATATATATATATGTATGATATAATCAATGCACGTCAATCAATGTACGTGTGAAGTGAAGTAAATACACCAATTTAGTGGACTGGCTTTGTGATTGCAGGCTATACCTTGAAATTATTACGACATAATATCCCTTGTTACTTTTTGCTTTACTAGGTTGTTTTTCCTGTTTGTTTACAATCCTCTTCTCCTTCGACACCCACAACCGATGGATTTTTCATAACAAAAAGGTTAGTTGGTGGAAATTCATCGGATGGATTCAGACTACTAGTTAGTGAATCAGCTGTTTAGACATACACCTGCATAAACAATAAAGTACCAGACGATTCAACGCTGTTCTGGTAATTACACCTTTTTTTTCCCTTTATTATTAACCATTCGTTTCAGCCTTTTTGATCCAGCCTAGACATGAAATGTAATGAACTCTTCTACTACTGATGTTTCGTGATATCTCTGTCACAGACATAGGTCACGGACGGGTTACTTGCAGCAAGTTGAGGGTCACATGCATGCAGTTATTATTCTGCATCCAGACGTTGTCCGAGTACAGTACTGACACATTTATTACTATCAACACAACACAATGCTGCCGCACTCACACAACAACGCAACAAATGTGCAGACATTAAAGTAATTAACAATACATATCTCATTGACCTGAAGGAGTGCGTGCGGAGCATAGATGTGTGAAGAGAAGGGTAAAGACGGACCGGTCCGTCTGCGAAACATTCCGTGTATCCAAGAGCCTTCCTACATTGGTTCCGCCCACATTTCCTAAGGTAACAATATAAAAGGGGTGTAGCTCAACTCAGAATTTCTGAAAACATCATGCAGGAGCTATTTATTTGATGTTAGTATTTAGTTATTGTATTCACAAGTAGTGTTGTTTAATTGGTCTAGATGTTTGCTTATTTATATATATATATATATATTAGGATAGCTTTTTCTTTTGATAGTTTAATTATTTGTTGTCGTTATCTAGGTATACTTAGTTTTTTGGTTTGTTCATTTGTTTATGAATTGGGTAACACTGTGGGCACTTGGGGTTATATAAAGGAGTATAGGCAGGTACAGGACCAGCATGCACCTCGGTAGGCCTATGTTTCTTTTTTTTACCAGAGCAGGAGAGGCAGCATTAGGAGTTCCTTTGTTTGTTTGTTTTGTAGAATAAATTATGAAAAAAAAACAGAATCCTGTATGGACAATGCATTTTTTTGCCTGCGTTAACCTCAAACCCATGGAGCGGCAGTGGCCCTTTGGTTTATGTTTGTTTTTGATTTATCCGACAAATGTCCGATACACATTATAATTTGCTCTTTGCCATTTTTTTTAAATCAGTACTAGTGTATTACTTTGCTGTCTGGTACCTGCAATTAATTATATGTCTTCTGCCTGTTCTATATACAGTTTATAGTTCAATTGACACTCTTTATGCTTCGATTTCCTGGTTAAAATAAAAAAAAGTTGTATCATAAGATCACAATACCTTTATTTGAAATATAACAGACATTCATTTAACATTAAAATACATTTGACCTAATACATCATTTTATCCAACATCTTCCAAAATAAATATTTTGTAATGGTACAAAAACAGCAACAACAACGTATAAACCCAAGTTGTACAAAGAAAAGGGACTGCCCATATCCGAATGGCGTCTCGACACAGCACAAGAGGAGGCGTGCGTCACTGTCAGTTGCTGTCTGCATCGTCACTGATGACCCCCTGCAGGTTGGCCCAGTCGGTCGCTCTCCTCCGCCCTCTGTGTGCATCGCTTTCCTCGGCACTATCAGAGCCAGAGTTCAGAGAGCGCAGATATGTAGAGGACGGAGGGTTGTGTTGTTCCTGCCATGCTGAGGCTCCTCTGCGTTTCGGTCGACCTGGGGAGAGGTTTCCACGTTATCTTCCTCAATAAATATTTTCATAATATTTACATTTTTTCGATGGCTGAAAAATGCACTTTAAGAATACAAAAAAAAAAAAAAAAAAAAAACTTGTTGTTTTCTTGCACAATCCAAAATAAAAAAAAGAATGTGCAGACAGGAGGTTATTGCACTTTTCCTGGATCATTTTGCAGATAGGAGGTTTTGCACTTTGACAAATCGATATATTATAAATATACTATTTCACAGTGTGTGGTGAATGCAGCACATTTGATATTGCTTTGGATGATGGAGTTTTCTATTTGAGAAACCAGTAAATGTCTACAATTCATCTCAGTGGCAACTATGTTAACATTCACAGTGCGTATGTGTCACATTAACAATGCTACCATAATTTCCCCACCAATATCCTGTAATTGCCAAGCCCAACGCATTTATACTTTTTTTGCTCATCTAGAACTCAAACTGATCCAGATGTAAAATCAACTAGTCTTTCCTGTCTTGATTAGACATTTGCGCAATGAATAAGCCAAATTTAATACACAAATTGAGGGGAACACAGCAAAATTGTGCACGTTCCTTGGCCAGTGAATCCTTGTAACAAACTGTGCTTGGCTACTAGAAAAAAATAATAATAATGACTCTCTTCCTCAAGAAAACTGGAAAATCACAATGGTAATGGTTGTCAACACTCAAGAAAAGAACCGAATAGTTACCTTCTGTGGCAATGATGTTGCTGACATCGAGCTCAGCTAGTTCCTGAGATTCCTCTCTTTTCATTCTGACTTTTTTGCATTTCACAATAGATGGCTGACCTGTGACACACACACACACACACACACACACACACACACACACACACACACACGCACACACACACACACACGCACACGCACACGCACACGCACACGCACACGCACACGCGTTTTTGTTTTGGGAAATCAAAACCATCTCACTGTATAGCAGAAATTATGACAAATGTAGAAAAACGGGGAAAATCAAGAGCAAACTAGAGAGGTAGGTGCTTGGTAAACATCTTGGCAGCCTGAAAAGTTAGATAATTGTGTGTGTGTGTGTAGTGTTGGCCTTCTGGTGACACAACAGAACATAAGGATTCCCCAAATATCGCCTTTACTCTTCCACCACTTAGAATCAACTGGACAGATGTAGGAACTCTGCCCAGAATGTGTGGTCTGTTGAAAGGTGAACGTATTCCCACTGACCATGGACACCAAGACCTTCAAGCTCCTTCTTCAGAACAGCCACCTGGGAGCGAACAGAGCGACAGCCATCGAGGAGCTTCTTGTAATTCAGCCTCACACCACACAGAGAAATGTACCGCTTGAGCCTCACGACAGCTTTGTCGTCATCCTGCAGGACGAATCCGAGGAGAGACGGGTTGTGAAGAGAAAACACGTTAACCCTGACCCTACAGCAACTACAGACTTTATTAAATGTTTACAAAGCTTGATAACGTCACTCATCGGCTCACCTTTTGACTTTTGGCGCTCTTCTCTTTTTTCTCCTCTTTTTTCGGGGCTTTCTTCTTTTTATCGTCTTGTGTTTTTTCTTTTCTACCATGCTGTTCATCGTCCAATGAGGGGAGCGACGATGAATCCGAGTCCAAGTCGTTATTTGTGTGTTCCTCCGAGACCTTTTCTTCTGCATAACACAACAAAAAGTCATAAAAAAAAACAACGTGAAATGAATAAACATTTAAGTACTGGATATGCAAATATAAAGCTGCAGTCACCTTTTTCACTGTCGTCTGAGGAGTCATTGCCGTTGATTTTGTCACTCTTTTCTGACTTGTTATCCGTGTCAGATTCATTCTCTTCATCACTCTGAGGCGTTTTCTTTCCTTGACTTGTATCGCTGCTTCTTTTCCCTCCATTCTTTGTAGCATCAGCTCTCTTCATCACCATTTCTTCCGGATTGTCCTCACAGTTACTCTTCTTCGCCTCGTTTTCTTCCGATTCATTATTTTCCTCATCTGTTGAGTCTTGACTGCTAATCGGTTGTTTACCGTTTGCATCTGTCTTTCGCTGGGGTTTTTTAACCTCTTGCTCTGCATCCTCAGATTCAGATTTAATTCCCTCTTCTTCCTCACTCTCACTTCCTGTTTTGCAGTCGTCTTTGTCCTCCGATTCTGTCATTAACCGCACAAGAAAAGACAATGGAGCAACAAAACTCACTGAAAGTAGAATTACAGCCTCACGGCGGTGTGCCTCCGCCAACCAGTCATGCTGCAGTTTAAACCCATGTCTGTTCAAAATGTCATCACTTCATTATTTCATCATATTGGACATTTGTGAGAAATTGTCCTAATTAGCATCACCATTCTTGAGTTAGAGCCAGAAACGTGTTTGGTTAGGTCTCAGTGACCTTTGACCACCAAATTCATATTTGCTCAAGGCGTCCCTGAGATATTGCGATTGTCAAATATTTGTTGGTTCTGGCTTCTCACGTATGAGGGTTTTCTATATTTCTTTTTTTAATTTCTCAGTAAACTGGACATCTGTATGTTTTGGACAGTTGGTTGGACAAAAGACGACCTTTGATGACATCACCAAGGAACGATCGGTTCTTTTTTAGACCAAACAATTATTCAGGAAAAGGATCTGCAGATTAATCAATATAGAAAATAATAATTTCTTGCAGCCCTCGTCCTACTGTTGATGACGGTCCAGGATATTCTTTTCATTGAGTAACATTAAAGTAGAACATGCTATAGATTATTAAAGCTAAAGGCATCTAAACGCATAAAAAAAGACCACAAAAATCTACCTGATGACGAATTTGACTGACGACGTGATTTCTTTGCCGTTGACTCCTCATCATCATCATCATCTTGTTCTTCCCCACTAATCACTTCATCCCTTTCTTTTCCTCTCTTCCTTTTGTTTTGGGGCTTCTTGCTGGTCTCCAACTCACTTCCATTTTCGTCATTGTCCTAGCAGGAAAAACAAAACGTGCATAGTGACAATAATAATAACTACAGACCTAAAAATGATCCCCCTGCAGAAACCTAAAACAATTAAAAAGAAACAAGCTGTGGAGGAAGAATTCAGATACCTTCATTTTCCTCATTTCCTCTTCAACCACCAGTCTCATGATACTTCTGGCTTCTCGATCTAATGATTCACATCGCACTTGGGCCAGATATCGCCTTTTTAAAATCCTTAAGGTCAGCGTGCTGCAATAAGAAATTAGAAAGATGGCATCATGTTGTGAGAGAGAGGAGGGTACATTCGGGGTCAATTAGTCCTTCTGTTTTTGAACACAGACCAGGATGAGTCTGACAATACATACCCACACTATACTGTTTTTAAATCAGCTTAAGACACTGAATGACCTGTTAAATGACCACAACAGGTGCCAGGTGTGTGTATTGAGTTGTCTGTATGAGAAATGGCGCATTAAAGTTATAGCGACTGCGTTAATTGAGCAACATGCAGCTGGTTAGTACGACCTGATGACCCTGGAATGATTCAACAGGTAAAGTTGTATGTGTACTACTGTCAACTACACGTAAACCACAGTGTGGAGACCAAAGTTAGCAACATTAACTGTCAACAAACACGCAAACAACCGACAGGCACAGACCAGTGGACCCACTCTCGGTCCAAACAACACAAACAACTCTATAAACAGCTCCTGACTGCTTCCACTGTACCCGAGGTCCGGCTCTTCGCGGAGCTGACCGCACACAAACTTGCGGATGGCCCTCGCCTCTTTCTCTGACACCATCGTTACTGGCAATGGTGGTTTATTTTTGGCGCCAGTGGAAACCCCAGGAAGTTACCGGAAGTGACGTCAGACCAGACAGCGCAACGCCCTGTCAAAATAAAACATATAAACCTACCTCCACACACATTTTATAGTAATACTTTACATTATATATATATATATATATATATATATATATATATGTAGATAGATATCTACATATATATATATATATATATAGATATCTACATATATATATCTATATATAGATATCTACATATATATATCTATATATATCTATATAGATATATATAAGCTATTATATTGAGTTACTTTAACAACTCTCTAGGAAGCAGTGTTGCAGGGTATGTGTCTGGGGCTTTTATTGTGAAGGATAAAACGGAAAGAGGAAAAGAGGAGAATTGTGCAAAGGGGTGTGTAAAGGGTGAAATAAATAAAGTCTTGTGTAGACTATGGACAATGATAATAATATTTACTATTATTTATTATAACCCTCGGCTACACATATGTGTAATATATATATATATAAAAAACCATTTAGGAAATATGTTGATAATTAAAGAAAAGACTAAATAAATGTAATACATTTAGTCTTTTCTTTAATTATCAACAGATTTCCTAAATTCTCAAAATATTATAGCAACAAAGAACATTTCCACAATTATTACATTTTCTAAAAAGATTTAGAATTTAGTGGGCCTTAATATTATTGTACGTATGTCCATAAATTCAATGTGTGCCTATACATAGGGTACAGTAATGTTGAATAACATCCAAATAATTCATGCCACTGAATTGATCATCTGTTAAGATTAACGGCATATAAAGTTATAAAGTCTCATAAAGTTCTTAACAGCAGTTTAAATGGATGAAATGGTTTGGAGCATAGAAACACAGTAAAACATATCCTGTGGGTAACATCCATTTGTTTTCTGTTAACATGTATGTTTCTTTATAACACTTTTGGTAAAAAGAGAAAAAGAAAAACCAAGAAGCCAAAGTTTGATTTCACAAGTAATTTATTCAGAACATTCCCATGACCACAATAGGACGGAAGTCATATTAGTGCATATTTGAAGGTATTCAAAGGTGATATTATTAAGGGTCTGAGATACACATTGCTCTCATTCAATATTCAGAGAGATCAGGTTTACTCAAGACACTGGTGAATAACGGAAAGAAAATGTGTATCCTCTCCCAGGAAAAAAAATTAAAATAAAACCAAGTATTAATTGCCTTTATCGTCACTGTATGGTCAATTACTTGCAGCAAATTTCAGTGGTTCAGTATAAAACATAAAGCGAAAGTGAAAGATCATGGCTCAGAATAAAATACAATATCAAAGAAATGATCACGGTTCCTCATGAAACATTAAACTGAAATGTAAGTACACTATTTAGTCATTTACAGGAGTAAATTATAAATCTGGTGTGTGCTATAGAGTGCATCATATCATTCCAAAAATTTAAACTCACTTGAGCACTAGTTAACACAAAGATTGCATACAATACAAAAGTTAAATACCAAACAATAAATTAGGTTCATAAATTAATAAAAACATCTTGAAGCAACAGCAGTAATAATTTAAATAAAGAAAATGGAGCTGCTCAACAATCTCATTCATAGACAACCTTCCTTAAATGGCTACTCAGTTTTATTCCAGTGTTAACATATCTAGGCTAAACTTGACCATCCTCTGTTCATTCCTGCCAGACAGCATATCAGTTCAACTTATTAATATAGGCCACCGATGTTTCACAACCTGAATAAACAGACTGATGGCGTTTTCCTATAAAGTCAAACAGAGGAGGGTGCCAGTGCATATCATTAACACCCACTCTAACAAGTGGGGTGGAGATGGGCTTTTAGGCCCATTCGTTAACATACAGGAAGTTCCTTAACATTTGAAAAGCAATATTTATGCCAGTTTCATGTCCCAGGTAATTTTACACATTTCCTATTTAAATAATGTACACAATTTGTCTTCTTGTAAACAGAAGCATTTTTCATGTCCAAACAACTCTTACTTCAGTTACAGATCAGTCATCGACTCCTACATTTCTGTGCAGTGACGTATTAAGATATTTTAATGACATAACTAGCTACCGAGCTATTGCTATGATCAAGGACATCGCTTTCATTGTGGCAATCAAGAAAAAATGAACATATATAAATTCACTCTCCCGAGCCTTATGTTTCACATTATTAGTCCTTATACACAGTTTGCTGACCGGGCCCTCTTTCATCATGCATTATATGCCTCCTTACATGGATCCGTCTTACTCGCCTGTCGCCTCCCGTAGCACCCTCTTCCTCAGCTCCCAGTGACGAACCTGAGCCTCTTGAATCTAAGAGGTGTAACCCTCCTGGACCTGATCCTCTGCCATTCTCGTAGATGAGGATATTGAGGGTCTCTTCAAAGATTCGAGCCTCAGGAAACTCAACCTAAAAAAACAAATCAAGACAATTCAGACTTGGCATTTAGTCATATTTCCCATCAAAGCAGTAACATTAATACACGATAGCTGAAACTAACTTATTAGCAATAATAAAGTAACCTACTTTGAACAGCTTAACGAAATAATTCCACATTTTGAAAAATACACTTATTTCGCTTTCTGGCGTAGAGTTAGATGGGAGAAGCTATAACGCTCTCTAGTTGTCATTTAAATACAAAGCGTGGCCCAATCCCAATGTCCCCCCTAAGGCCTTAAACCCGAACCCTCAGGGACTTACTGACGTCACCTGTTAAATAGTTGAGAGTGAGACTGTAAGGGCTTGAAATAGTGTAAATACGGACGGGACAGCACTTTGCTGCAACATACCACGTTACCATGACAGCGTCCAAAAATATTATGTACAACTGTGGGTATTTTTTATACTGTTTACTCCCTGATTTGAACATCTTCCAGGCTCAATTTCAAATATTCTATTTACTCGTTTTTGTCAAAACCGTTTCAATGACAAAATGAAATGTTTAAAGAATAAATCGGTATGTATGTATGTATGTATGTATGTATATATGTATGTATATATGTATATATGTATATATATATGTATGTATATATATATATATATATATATATATATATATATATATATATATATATATATATATATATATATATATATATATATATATATATATATATATATATATATATATATATATATATATATATACACACACACACACATACATACATACACACACATATATACATATACATACATACACACACCTCTGATTCCATGTGTTTTTATGTTCCATCTTTAATCCTTAATGTTTGAGTAAATGTAATATTCCAGGCTGAACACCCATGTGCTGTCTCTTTGTTTATCTTTTTTTTTAATGTTTTCATGCTTCCCCCGGTAATCCCGTGTTTAACGTCACATTGCTATGAATTGTGGGTAATTCCCTAAGGCAAAGTCTGCAGAAATGCAGACTTACGGAAAGGGTTCATAAAAGGCTCAAAATGTCTGCCAGAGAACTCAAACACTCGATGATTTGACAGTGGGACGGCCCTAAACCCTCACGGACTTTGCGGGAGCGCGCCTCATAGTCTGTGAGTACGTGAGTGTGGAGATTGGGATTGGGCCCTAGAGCAGGTTAGATTAGCTCAGCATGTAGACTGGAAACGGGGTAACACCTGGCCTTGCTCTGTCCCAGATATGTGTTAGTTAGTTAGTTAGTTATCTTTAGAGGGGTTTCCCATCGTTGTGCTAAAATGTCTAGAAACTACAGCTTTAAGGACTCGGTGTACACAATATGTCAGGCTTACTTTGGTCTGCTTCTTCTCTGTGGCATAGACAATGGAAGTGCAGCATACTTCAGCAATCTTGCGGCCTTCACCATAGAAAGACCAACAGCAGATCTCATCCCCAAGCACATCTTTGACAAACAGGACGCGGCCATTAAATCGTAGCACGAGTTTGTCAAACAGTTCAATGTTCTTCAGCAGGTTATCATCAGAGTTGCTGGTCACAGGGGAGAGACAATGAGGAAGTAAGTATCAACTGAGAAGATGAATAAGCACTGTCCTATCAAAATCCAAATAATGAAGCTAAAAAGTGAAGGTCAAGTGAACACATGAACCACTGATAATTTGTTATGGCAGCATCTGGCTCTTCAAATAGTTTTTCATACTCTTTCACAGTCTCTGCAGGACACATGCACAGTCAGCCTTATTATTTTACCTGGTGTAAGAGTATTTGTTGTTTCCTCTGTTGTTCTGCAATTTTACTACCGGCTGTAGAGACAAGAAACAAATAAATCCAAGTGATTATGTAGTCGCTAAATGGAACAATGTCTTCACAAATTGTGTGTACATACAATTAAAGAAATACTGATAAACATTTACTTGAGACAAAAACAAAGAAGACAACAATTTTTATTGCTCACAATTCTAAATCAATTTGAACCATCTATTATTATCTTTAATTCTGTACAGAGAAACAGTTTAACCCTTGGTACACAGGAGCCTGCTGGACAATTAGGCTTTTAGACAATTAGCACAGCTGATAATCTGAACACATTTGTCAGTGGTTTATTTGAGTGAGATAAAATGCAATTTACCTTTCTACAAGTAGCAATCATCTTCTGTTCTTCTTTGGCTGAGGTGATCATGGGGATGCGACACACAGTTTCAAAGACATCCGTTTGTTTCTGAAGGTAAACAGAAAGAAAGTAAATTAAAAATACAGCTGCAACACTAGTTTGTAAGTATCGATTATCCTTACTGGATAAAATGTGAAACACCCATCATAAAACACCAGGGTCCAAACTAATGTCTTTACGTTTCTTGTTTAGTCTGCCAAATAGCTATTTACCTCCAGGGCACTGAGGCAGTGCTGGACTAGTCCCTGTACCCGATAGTACTGGGCCTCCTTCAGAACCTCATCCAGTTCTCTGTGGTCCTCTGGAAGTGGTACTGACCCATCTCGGAGGAAGTTCAAAACAAGTCCAAAATGTCGGCCACACCTATCCAAAACTACCCAACCTGTGCCAGCAGGAAAAATATTTTGAGTTATTTGCAACCTTCAGTAATCTTAATTACGCACAAAACTGGACGACACCACACGTGTGAGACTCGTTGTCCAAGTTCACAAAAGTTGCACAATTGCCCTCCGTTGTTTTCCATTTGAATAAAATACACTGATAAAAGTGTAAGGCTTAAAAAGGTAATCATGATGTAAAACTATAGTTCTCTCATTTTATTTAGGAATTTAGAATTGATATAAAATCAAAACATGGCACCTGAAATAAGTACGTTATTAAGGAATCATATTGCATACTGTTAAAATTCCTGATATCAATGGCACAGCCTTCAAGATGTTCAACAATAAAACAAAGTGGATCCAGTAAAAATGTTAGTGCTCATCAGACAGACACATCCACTCACCTTCTGAGTCTATGGACACCTCTGTTCCTCCATTGCAAATGCTCCGCAACAGACTGTCTTCCTTGCTTAACGTCTGCACAGTTGTATAATGTAGTGAGCCACCCACATTCAATTTGACATACTTGCTCCCCAGAAGACCTCGATTTCTAAACTCATCTGTGTTGTGGAAGGCAGGCTGGGAAACAGCAGACTGGTCAGAGTCAGCAGCATGACTGCCTACTGAAGCCTCAGCAGACATGGGGCTGAAGAGTCACTTCCTGACTGTAAGACAGAAGAATATGACAGCTTGTTAGTGTAGGTTTGGACCAGAACAAGTGATGAAGGATTATATATATTAATGTAAAGGTGCATAGTCATTATTTCAGTTTTCCATGTATAATGGCTGAATCTGAAGAACTCTTTTGTTGTTAGACAGAGGAGGACGTGGTTATTTGTATTCACGAAAGCAGCAGACACCAGATGCAGTACAACACCCAGTATGAAATATTTAAATGGTTAAAAACCGGGGCAAGGCACGCTGGAAAACAGAGCAAGTAATTATAATGGTTGGGGATATGGATGTAAAAAAGCAAATTGTAGTGAGAACAATATTTGAGCAAGAAATTGAGCGATCACAATATATCCTTTGCTATTACAAAAGCTGATGGATTTTTTTTTAATCTTAAGCAAAGATGGGTGGGAAATTATGCCCAGAAGCACATATTTTTCAGCTTAACTTTATGGAAATTGAACTGCTATTTTCGTGGTCCTCACAGATCAACTGACTGAAGAACCCTTTTCAATACAGATTTTCTACCACACCCATTCTGTGTCCTGTACTTAAAATAAATATATTTAGTTCTCTACTAATTTGACAAAATAAAAGGATGTGAAAATACCCTAAATGGACATTAAATGACAATTTTATTTCCAAACTGCAAAACAAGTATAATTAAACTAACTAGTAATGACGAGGTCTTTGTGTGTAAAGTGCAGCAGTTTGTCTGCCGAGCTTTTTAACACACCTCATCGTAGTGGGATAAAGGAAACACTGTTCTAATCTTTAATGTAATAAACCTTCACACATAACCAGCCTGCACTGAGGCGTCTGTTGTCCCTCAGCAGTGTTTATAGATGAACACTGCAATCAGGCAAGGCAAGTTTATTTGTATAGCACATTTCAACGACAAGGCAATGTGCTTCACATAAAACCATTAAAAGCATCAAAACATAATGCAAAAGAAAAGAAGATTTAAAAACAATTAAGAGCATTCATTCAACATTACATTAAAAAGCTCAAAATAGAATAAAAATTATGGTGCAGTTTAAGAAAAAAAAAATACAGTGGTGAAATGCAGAAATGGATTTATATCCTTGAATCTGGTTAAATTAAAGGCAACAGCAAACAGAGAAGTGTTTAATCTGGATGTAAAGGAGCTGAGGGTCTCAGCAGACCTGCGCAGACCTGCAGCTTTCAGGGACTTTGTCAGGTGTCAAGATGATGTCATCAGCAACAAAGCTGGCTTCAACCACTAGCACCGTTATCCGAAACACGACTGAAACCTAGTGACTTGCTGAGATAGATGCTAACTGATGCATTACAATAATATTAAGTTAAGCTTATAAAACAAGTGTACTTACCGCACTGAACATCCAAGGGAACCCAGCTAACGTTGAGCCAAGATAGCTGAATGTGTAGGCGATAAATCAGCTACCGGTCGATACTCAGCGAATACTAACAGCCCAAAACACACAACGCAGCTAACGTTTGACAACTCATTTTAATCGCAGCCAGCCTCGCGAGCTGAATCAAAGAGGCTAACGACGGCCCGTCTACTTAGCTACGAGTTAAGCTCGTAATGCTCATTTGTTGTTAGTCGCTTCTTTGGGGGGGAAGAAATTGAAACTTGCCATCAAAAAATGCTAATCGCTATCGTGAGAACGGCCAGTTCCATTGTGGGAGAAAACGGTTATTAACTGATGCTAACAGGAGAAGCTAAGTAGGTCACTCGGAAACGAAACTCGCACATCTTCTTCCGCCGCGTTCTTCTTCTGCGTCATCCGCGCGTCACACAGCAGCGGGTGACGCGTGGTAGCGCCCCCTGCGGGATGGGGCACGTGGGTTCATGCTCCGGTAAATACTCGAAAAATAAAAGTGGCCAAACTTAAGCAATCAGGATTCAATTTACAGAATTTATGATAATGATCACGGGTCTTGTCCTCTCTTATTCACTATGGATAACACAGCTCCATTGCACATATTTTCTTTTCTTATTAAAATACCACTTTTATTTTAAAATATATACTTGTTTTAAAGTATACTTGTTTTAAAGTACTGTTATCTGTTTATTATTTGCTATATTTATATATTATATATATATATTATGTTTATTGTTTTATTCTGTCTATGTTTATTGTTTTTATTGTTTTATTGTTTTGTTCTATGTCTATGTTTATTGTTATGCACCTTTCACCGAGTCAAATTCCTTGTATGTACAACTTACTTGGCAAATAAAGGATTCTGATCAGATCTGATTCTGATTCTGATTATTATAAAGTCTACAGTAACCTTATAACGTCACATAAATAGTAAGTATTCTTTTAAACACTGTCCATATTTGTTTTTTCTTCCAGATGATGATAGCATAATTGTAAAAACTTGCAGAAATGATCACGACACAATCGCTGTCGTATTCAATAACTAGTCCTTACTGTCCTCCAGTGGTCACAGGGAGCAACTTCAACAGTGCACAGTAATATTATTACCGTTTTTAATATCAATATATACAACTTTTACTGTCGTGATTACTTAAATGACATTAATACATTTTATCAACTGCTTTCTGATGTGGGGTTCAGTCTTTGCTTTTAGCAACAAGTGGGATGACATTTTCCTGAATTTATTTAGAGTCATAGGTGTTTACTGCCCTCTAGCGGTCATAGTGAAGAACAGCGATATTAATTTCTTCCAAGTTGCGTCAAAGCAGACATGAGAGCATGCTATGACTTTGGGTAAATACAAAATTTCAAAGTGAAGCAATCAAAAAACTATTTACAGAAATTGTCACAACATGATCATGTTCGTTATTATCAATACTGAACTGTATTGACAATCATGAGTCTTTACTGCCTGTCAAAACGAGCAACTGCGACTGTGTCTAATGTACACTATTATCAGTATAAAGTTTTTTTTATATTAATATATGCAACTTATATCAGTAATAACAAAAGTTACATTTTTATCAGTCCCCACATTTTCAGTCCTTCGAATAATGTTCATTGAACACCAAGCGGGATGAGACTGACCTGCATGCACCTGGAGTCACAGGTGTTTACTGCCCTCTAGTGGTCACAGGGAGGAACATCAATATTGCATTTGTCTATGATGCAGACGTGAGAGTATGCTACCACTTCCGGTAAATACAAAAATAATGTGGCCAAACTGAAACAATCAGAAACCAATTTACAGAAATGATCGTGAAATGATCATGTTCTTTATCCTTTATTGGTCACTGTAGATACAACAACTCCACATTCTTCAGGGGGAATAACACAGATATGTTTACTCTGATCTGCCATTAATTTGTAGGGGTATCAACAATGCTTTTCAAAATCAATCAAAATTAAAGTTTCAATGTTTGTTAATGTCATGCTAACAAAATAAAGTAACCAAACTAAAGAAATCTAGGTGGAATAATGATACACAAACATTATCATGGCTACTTAAAGGTACATTTTCATTTCAAAATCAAATTATTGAGTGTGTGAAACCTAAAATATTGGTGAATTTCCCCCCACTTTGTATTTTAATTTCCTTTCCTTGTCTGTTAGACATGAAGAAAATAGCCATAGGCCAAAGTTCAAAAGTATCTCTCAAAGATAACATCACTTTCCCACTGTGATTTCTTTCTCTCCATTGGACGAGTTGTATATGTATCAATACAGTGCATGTTTTGTGCGCGCACAGATGTAGGTATAGCATTGTTATTCAGGAAAAAATATTGCTAATTTCTACAAGTTTTACACCATTCAACAGAAACTTTATTTCCAATTCAGCAAATAATTTACTGCCTTCAAAAGAGTGTATTCATATATGAAGCAAAGAAATGCTACTGATGATAAGAGAAGAATTAAGTCTACAAAGCAACAGTCTCCAGGATCCTTCCTTTGGCACAGAGAATGAGACTACATTCACTGTTGAAACAATCAGTTGTAAATAAATACATAATGCATCACAGCAAGCAGCCAAGTTTGTAATTTTTCATCAACATAGTGCATACAACATCAAATCTGATAACAATGATAACTGTCAATAACTATAATGATAATGGCAAGATTGAGCAGAAGCAATATAATTTACAATCAGTGCATGCTCTAAGCATAATGACATTCATGTCCTCACCTTTTCCTTACATGTCATGTGACACTGGGTGACGATGCACTCCAGAAACAGCGAAGAATAAAATAAACTGCCTTTGTAAACAGTATTGCAACAACAGATGAAACACGTAGGGACATTAAATTATTTAACATTATATTTTGGCACTGAATTTTCATTACATATATAATGAAAATATATAACCTCCCGCCACCATGTATAGTTGTATATATGAGGCTTTTATATATAATTTAGTATATATATCAACCTCAAGCAATATTAAGTCAGATATTTACATTCAATTTGTGTGTGTGTGCGTGTGTGTGTTTCACAGAGAGAGAGAGAGAGAGAGAGAGAGAGAGAGAGAGAGAGAAAGAGAGAGAGAGAGAGACCAAGTGAGGAAAGAGAAAAAAGAATTGTTGATATTAAACTTCTTCTCATGATTGAAATTAAAGTATTCTTCCCCGTTTACTTCAGCTTTAACTGAGCAAAATGTAACATGAGCCACTCTAAAAATGTAAGAAAAACATTCAGTGAGTACTGTATGCTCGTGACTGTAACTTTTGATAGTTACATATAAAGTATTGCCAAGTTCTCTAATGTTTTGGCCTCATAATAATTTAATTAAAAAAATAAATGAATCAATTTCCCTTCACCCTTTTCACCTCTTCTGTTCTTATTCCTCCCACATTGGTAGTTGTACTTTGTTATCAATTTCTTACCCTTCATAAGGCACCAGTCCTAGCGATACAGAAAGTTGGACCGTGAAGAAGGACCCACGTTTGGCAGACCACTATATCAGTGCAACAAATCAAAATAAAGCACTTCCACAATTTGATGAACTAGAAATACAGTGATGGAAAAATAGAAAGATAAATAGAATGAATGATACAAGGGGAGTGAGGCCTTGTAATACTAAGGAATTTGTCTTCCCAAAGAATTGAATCTTTCTCTGGTTTTCAATTCTCACCAAGACATTTTCTCCTTTAAATGGATACTTCATACTCCCGCGTATCCTGTGGGCAGAGTAAGAAATCAATCACTAAAAATCAATTCGGACTCTTTAGTTTAGATAAAAACGCATACATAAATATAACCTGAAGTCTAAATTAAAACAATTATAAATTACAAGAAAAGTATTAGCCTTTTACTTACCCCTGCCTCATAAAGAGGGTTGTTGAAGTCGGACTCGACTGTAATGGGACTGTAGGAGTGTGTGTGAGAAAGAGACTTCCAGAAGAGTGGCTTCCATTCTAGTCTGCATATGCTGTGAGTTAGAAAATAAAATGACGAATGACCAGATGAATAACGGCTACAGTTTATACATTATTGTGAACTGAGGTGAAGAAAAGTAAAAGCAGTCTTACAAATGAATTAAGGTTTACAGGTGCAATTTGGAGGATTTGAGGACACCTGGTGGTGAGGTTGCAGATTGCAACCAACTGAAACTACTCCCTCGGACCAAGTGTGTAGGAGAACTACAGTGGCCTACTCGACAACATGAAAATGCAAATGACCCTATCGAGAGCCAGTGTTTGGTTTGTCCATTCTGGGCTACCGTAGAAACATGGCGGTCCGACATGACGGTTTGTGTGTAAAGGAACCGTTCTGTTTGTGGATATGAACCGCTCATTCTAAGGTAATGAAAACGCAACAATTCTTATTTTCAGGTGACTATACACACAAAAAAACATACATATTAATATGATATTCAATATCTGCCAATATGTCCCCCTAAATGTTCCTTTAGATGGCCCTTTGGTTACATAGGGTACTTACTTTGTATAGTACATGTAAATTCCTCCAATCAGGAGGATGACCAGGATGATTGGCAGAATTATTGCCAAAGCAATGTTCTCACTCAGGATCTGATGGGATGGCTCAAATGACTGGGACACTGTGAAACAGCCAAAAAATGATCACAAAAATAAGCTCTTTCATCAACCGTAATGTTTTTCTGTTCACAATGCACTCTTGATTTTGTTCTTAATCTAAAATGTCAAACATATCAAAAAGAGGCTGACAAATCTGGAGAAACCCTACACCTTAGTAGTACAGCAATTGATACTTACATTTAATTTGACAGATTTGTATGACTTTGTCTGCATGCACTATATATTTTTTGAGGACCTATTTAACTTTAAGCACATCATAAATTGGAGAAGAGTAAATAAATCACCTTCTAATTTGTGATCATCCAAAAGATCATCATATGCCACTGTGTGAAAGGAATAAAAGAGAAAGAGAAGTCAAATAAATGATTATAAATTATAGTCCTAAATGCACCTGCAGGATCTCATCAACACATTTTCATTCAGATCTACGTTCTGTTACTAAAATAATGGCAGACGAGAGCACAATATCTTCATAATCCACAAACGTTGAAATAAAACAAGATAGCTAATCTTAAAAAATGTGATGTTTCGTAGCATTTTCCTGTTCTGTTTCAGAAGGTCTAGAGACAATGAACCTTTACCTTTGCAAAAGGGCGGAGGGCTGTTCCACTGGGAGGGATGGCCGGGAACGCAGCTGATAATGACCTCGCCGATAAGTTCGTAGCCCTCATAACAGAAGAAGCGCAGAGTTTCTCCTGCCTGGTAGCTGTGCTTGTACAAGGTTTGGTAACCATTGTCAGGGACACCGGGGTTTGGGCACGGGTCGTATTTCACTGTTCAGAGCACACGGAGGACAGTCGTGTATTTGCAGTTCATTTCTAAACGTGCAGCAGTAAGCATCATGAAGAACGGGACTTACAGACACACTTTGGGCTGCGGTCACTCCATTTGGGGGTGCCGGTGTCGCGTCCGTGGCAGGAGATTTGGCTGGGACCTTCCAGTTGGTAACCCTGGTTACAAGAGAAACGAACGACTGTTCCAACTGCAAAACCTGTTTCGGGGCGCACAGAGCGCGCTCCGTTTACCACCTCTCCTGGGTCAGGACACTGCTGGACTGTTGGGAGGGGTGGGGGGGGGGACAAAGTGGGACACACAGGACAGCATTTAACTCGATCCTGCCATTAGACGTCATCAAATACAGTTAAATACGGGTGCAGACGGCATTGAATGTTTTTGATCAAAGTAATAACATGGATGAAACCTGAACGTGTTTGGTCTAAGAATAAAACTAAAAACCTCACAACCAACTTTTACATCTATCCATCCAATCTTACCTCTACATACAACGGTTACGTTTTAAAAACTAAAACACACACAAAAGTGACAGCGTGGAGTCAAGATCTTAAGTTTGTCCCAATACTTGTCTCACATTTGATACATGTAGGTGGACTGCTGCTCCAGGAGAGGTCCCACTGGCAAGTGATGATGTCAGAGCCACTGATGTCATACCCCGGTTGGCACTGATAGGTCAGCACACTGCCTCTCACAGGGGAGGAGTGGGACGAGCTGATCCAGCCGAAGTCAATTTGAGGGAGAGTAGGGCAGGTGTCGTTCGGCTCAACCTCTGCACGACACAGATAGAGGGCAGCGGAAGAAATAAAATAGGTCGTTCATGATCGCTTTCTTCAATAATGGCAGCCCTCACGTTTACCTATAGGTTGGCTGTAGGTTAAAAATGTTTCACATTGAACCCTAAAAGCAGTGATGTCAGATGTGCACTTACCACGATAATGAATGAGGAATCCCTGACTCAGGATGAAACTGGAATCATCTAGATCGCTCTGAAACTGAATGGTGACTTCTGAGCCCCCAGACACAACCTGGAAACGCTCTCTGGACCCCAGGTATTGTCCGATCACATGGGACATGAGATCCCGTCCGTCAAAAGCGGTCAGCACATCAGTGTGGCGGATATTTAAACTTTAAGAAGGAAAGATAAGAATAAAAAAAGGGAAATTTCCCTTCAGACGGATTCAGTTTTTTCCTAAGATGAGCGGTCCACCCACTTGAGGCATTTTATTAGTCAGTACTCAGTACAGGAGAGGCAGAGGATTATAGAAAGCTGCAACATGTTATCTTCCTTTCTCTTTCAGGTACAATTTACATGTGTATGAGATGTTTAGTTTAGTATAAATATACATTTTCCACAATGTAAACGTGCTATCAGATTTTAAATGAGAAGAATACAATAGAATAACAAAACTGTTTATATGTGGTGCACACATGGGTTGAATTTGACACCAGGATGCTGGTATTTATATAATATCCTCCTATCTCTGGCATCTCTTGCGCTCAGTGAGAATTTGAACTCAGCAAATTAGAAAATGTTAAACATCTGTGAAGTGAAGGGATTGTGTTACTATATTTGCAGGATATGAGTGTTTTTTCTAAGACACACACACACACACGCACACGCACACGCACGCACACACACACACACACACACACACACACACACACACACACACACACACACACACACACGCACACACACAAAAACATGGTTAGCTAATTTAAATAACCAACAACTTAAATTAGCAATACTCACATCTGGACATCCAGTTCAATGCGTTTCTCTTCGTTGCCATGGATCTGCCATACACAGTCGAGTCCCTTGGAGTAGCTCTGGGGCCAATCAGGAGACAGGATGGTACCCGACGGCTCAGTCAATTCCCCTCCACACAGAGCTTGCAGAGCAGAAGAGAGGAGAGAAAGTGAGGTAAGGACGTGAATTGTGAGACAGAGAGAATGATGATAGGGGTGATGAAATAATAACAAAAGTTGGAAAAAGACGAAGCCACTGGAGAAAAATGAATTAATAATAAAGGGAGAGAAAATAAATAAAGCCACAGTAAAATAATCAATGAGATATCATAAAGATATCAGAGGGCACACAAAGAAGAGACGTGTGGTGAGTAAAATATGGCAGAGAAAACAATGGTTTACAATTGAACAATTAAGGAATATAAAGAAAGCTCATTTTCTGGACACTATTGCGTCATTAATTCACATTAAGCAACCTTTCCTTGCAGAAATACAACAGAAAACAGCTAGGAAAGTGCGTCATTAGGAAGAAATCAACTCTAAGGTGCAAATTGTAGTGATAGGAGCCCAGTGCAGCGCTTCTATTTCCATGCAAACCCTTTTTCCTGCGAGAGCATGTTCAGTTTAATTGCGTTTGCAGGATGCTCCTGACTAACATACAATGCTCGGAATCGCTCTCATGCAAGCGTGTCCTATTAAAACTGAGGCATGAAACTGTGAAGCTAGACACATGCACACACACACACACACACACACACACACACACACACACACACACACACACCAGTGGCCATCGGTTGTGGAGTGAGGACTGTTCATTTGCATCGCACACGCTCACTTGCTTAGGGACTTTTTAACTACACCATTTGTCACATATATTTCTTTGAGAGCGTAAGGAGCAGACACGAGCAAAATAAACACTACAAAATATGACAATCAAAGATACAACCGCTCCCAACCACCAGCTAATCGCTCGTTTTTCAAGAGACACAATCTTCGGCCATACATGGAGGCTCAAGACAACCACAAAAACTCAGACCTCTTCGCCTTGCAGAGCGCTTACTGATATCCCACCATCCACCTCCCTCTTCATCACTGTGTTTAAGCAGAAATACCAAACAGCATATGGCTTCCAGGATGTCTTTCGCTTGGTTGAAAACATAGCACTTGTGTTTTCAGCCAGTGCCTGACCCAGTGCAATGTCTCTGCCAGTTTTATATCTGCCACAGTCTCTCTGTTTCTTCCACTTTTCACAGCATGCCATAAGTTCAGCAGATGACACAGTGACTGTAGTATTCAAGCTACAACAACTTGTCACTTCAGGCATTTATCTTAACACGATACAATTAGAATATTCATGAAACAAATTACTCTCACTTCATGCAAAAACCTCCAAAAATCGGTGTGTTTTGGAAATATGGACAAGGTGAAGATTTAGGTTTAATTAGATGAAGAAAATAAAGCACAGAAACAACAGAAGAACGAACAATTGGAGTAAGAAAATGTATCATCCTGACTAAAGAAATAAAAAAGCATCCGATGTCATTCACTTATTCGAAATACAACCGAAACCCAACCCTGAACCCTACCTCTGCACATCGGCTCGCTGTCGTTCCAGTGGGGATTGCTGGGGTCGACACACTCAATGGACCCAGAACCTTGCTCCATGACAAAGCCTGGAGAGCAGGTGAAGGTAACTGTGGTGCCCAGCTGATATGTGATGTCACTGCTGCTGAAATTTCCATGAGGCATGTAGGGCTCCCAGCAGTGTTCATCATCGAAAGCTAAAAAAAGATGCAAAGAAGAAAAGAAATTAGACACAACCTGTGCATGTGTGGACTGATCAGAATTTTTTTTTTTCTCTATTCCCTAGATTTTTGGGGGGTATTCTTCTAATTGCTCTACTACTCGACAAAGTTAAGTATCCATAGCCAGTTAATTGAGGAGGGAGGAGTGTCACTTTTTACTAGGGTTGACCCACAATCTAATAACCCTCTTGGCTAGAAAAAGCCCAGGTGTGAGCATCTCCAAAGCCTAAAATAAATGCCACTGAAGCGTGGGCAGACTGTAAACACTTACTGCATGTGGCTCATTATGGCCCTCTTTCACACAACAATTCAATGAGAAGAAAGCCTTGGTTTTCTAGACCTATTGAACTCCATTCCTACTTTAGATATAATTTATAACATTTTAATATTGAACTAAATTATCTATGATTTATCAAGATTAGAAAGATCAACCTTCCAAGAGGTTTCTCGAGATTAAATATGTCGCCTTCAAGGATTTTGAATTCCTATAATTAGTGGGTTCTAGTAATTAATCATATTTAACTTAATTTTAGGCAGAATACTGACCCATATATTAACTATTATACAACAATGAGGTTAGAAGGATGTACAGCGATGTGTTTCGCTGACTACGGAAAAGACCTCATGTAAGGCTGACATGTGCAACGTCTCTCTGCTCACCCTCGTATCGCAGTGCCAGAAGCAGAGGGATGGAGGAAGAATCAGCTGTGAGCTCCAAGTACAGGGTTGAGCTCTCACTCAGCAACCCACGTTCAGGGACGTCATCCAGGTCTGAGTCAAAGAGCGGCGAAGACAGGGAACTGTTTCCACTGCGCACAATTAACCTGAGAGGAACAAACCACAAAGACCCCCGATGTAAGCTCCAGAAGAGAGGGACATGTTGTGATCAGTGTCTGAATAAGTATTGACTGAATGTGCATGGATAGCAGATTAAAGGCAATCAACATCAGCATGTCACACTGGAGAACAGTAAAAAACTAAACAATTTTCCACTTTCAGTTTTCCTTTTGGAGGGTACCATTAGATGATGAATAAAACGGATGGGTAATGTGTGAGAAATCTACCCCCCAACCCCCACCCCAAAAAAACTGAACGACACCTACCTAGCCTACCTGGGGATAGGGGTTCGGTAAAAAAACACAAAAAAACTGCATTATATTTTATAGGGTATCACCCTGAACTTTCATGAAAAAAAGCAAAAAGGGAAAAGTAAAAGGTAGGGAACCAGCGCATGTAAATACGGTATAGGGATGTAACATTATTTATTGGTTTAGTTTGCTTTAATAAATCAACAAATAGAACAGGATTGAATCTTTTTCCAGTTCAACTGAATATTAAATGGAGGTAGGAAAAAATAAAGGGAACATTGTACTGATCTGACTCGAAAAGGAACATACGTTTGTGGAAAGATACATGAAGAAAATATACGGAACTTTTTTGTTTTTTTAAATCAACAGGTGTACTAAACTAGAGCCAGAAAAACTGACTATGCCATACACAAAGTAGTGGAAACACAAACTTACTTATCATCATCTTCATCCAGTGCAATCCTCTCAAAGTGTAGGTGCAGCCTGTGTCCCTCTTTTGTTTCTATTAACCAGTGACAGCTCAGGTTATTTCCATTACTGTGGTTGCTGACAGTAGGAGGGGGTGGAGACAGTATCCGGCCAACTGTTGCATTACGGATCCATCCTCCACAAGAAACAGCTAAAGAAAAAATAATATCCCACATGTTATTTTCCATAATCCACCACCTTAACAAGCACACTGTAACCAAAGACAGTGTTGTATCTAAATGAGTTTACTGACCGACACATTGTGGCTCCGGAGTGCTCCAGTGTGGTTGTGTTGTGTTGACACAAGTAGCCACCTCATGACCGCGAACCTGGAAACCTGGATCACAGTGGAAGTGTGCCTGACCTCCAGGATGGATATCTGTCACTGTCACTCCACCGCCCTCAGGAGACAGAGGAAACGAGCAAGACAGCAGAAAGGCTGTAGATGTAGATAAAACAGAAAGGAAATTAAATTAATTTAGTTTGGAAGACAAAAAAATTGAGGTTCCAAAAAAAAAAGAGTTCCTAAAGGATAATTTCTCTCATTTTCAATATGTTCTTTTACTGGTTTTACTCTGTGCAAGCGCGTCATACATTTCTAGCATCTCTGTCATTTACACTTAACCATGCTGGCAAAACTTTTTCAATCACTATTTTCATGTGTCACTATTTCTGACCATTCAGCTTTCCCTCCATATTCAATGAAATAATCAGTTGGACGTTGATCTTTAAATCTTTAGATCCTTTCATTCTGTCTTTACCTCCACCTCCCTCATCACCACCATAATCGTGAGGTTGTCATAGTTTGACTCAGCTGAGCTTGTGCCATCTTCCACCAGCAATCTCTTCACCAATACCAGTATCAGCTATCATCATGGGTCCTCATTTTATGAGTTTAATCACCAAAACCTTTCTCTTATGCTTTATTAATTCCTAATAAATGTTGAATTTAATCCACAGTATAGAGCTTAGTGTTCTTTGGCCAAACCAAAAGGATAATTTCTCATCTAAAAACTTTCAAAGGTCAAGAGTTGGAAAATGGGAAGTATGTCCATTTTCCCCACATCTGCCATGCTTGTCTGCTTTCAACTATGCAAGTATGCAGGTTTTCATTCCAACCTTTACGCAGAGAGGACGCTTATCTTAATGTTCAACAAGAAAATAGATACAAAGAACTAATGAAAAGACCTTTTTAGTTACTTTATGAAACCAGAGGGGTAAATTTACCTTGGTAGTGGAGGCTGAACACGCCATGGTTGGTCTGTTGGAGACTGCGATAGTGAATGTACACCTGATTGGTTGTACTGCGAATCACCTGACCCTCTCTCATCAGGGTCTCGTTGGCTAAGAGCTCTGGTGCCAAACCTCCATGCCCCATGATCGTCAGAGACTCTTTCTTGGAAAGGTTAACTTTCCTCACCTACCAGGAAAAAAGAGGAAATATTGATGTGCAACCTGTTCTGGTAGTTTTTTTTTTTAAATAAACAGACTGGCCAGACAATTCAGCAACAAATTAAGTAATGTCATGACATACCTATTATACCTATGATACTGCATCTTTAAGATGAACAAATTAAAAACATAAATAGATAGCGATCTTTGTGAAATGGTCTAAATTTAATAAAAGAATAAGAGGCATTATGTCGCCGTCTTTTGAATTGTGTATGTTTTGGCCACAACCAACTAACATTCCTCTTGGGCCTCATGAGCTTAAAAAAAGTTAATACATTGTAGCTGAATGACCATATTGCTGCTGCAGCATTATTACAATTAGAAATATACTGCACTCCCATGTGATTACTGTTACATTGTTTTCTACACAGACAATTATAGAAGATTTACCTTTTCAGAATTCAACAGTAAAAGGTAAAAATGTCATTGAAAAAAGTTAAATATTTGAAAAGAATCTGGATTCATATGATGATAATGCACATTACCTGAATTTCCACACCATAACCTGCATACACAGTAATGCTGTAGGTGCATTCCAGAGGGGAGAAAGATGAGGACGATGAAGCAGGATCTGGTGACTCGACAACATCCTCCATTGTTGACAAAGTTGCATTGCATTGTACTGTGAACAGAGGGAAAGGGCAGGAGAAGAAAAATGTGTTGAGAAATACAATTAATGCTTATACATTTACTTCATTGTAAAGTGACACTGAAACTAGCAGATGAGGCACAATGCTGTTGCATCCCAGTAACCTTATGTTTTTTGGATGAGGATTGGTGGGAGTCATTGTTGTGAGCATTCAGTGATGTGAATATGAGAGAGAAGTTACATTGAAGTGAGTGAACTGTGTGTCCACTGATTCTCAAAGATGCCTCCTACTCTCCTGACTATCTACACTGAATAAATGAGAATTTATGAAGAATTCCTAGTTATCAGATGTTGTTTGTATGTTAGATGTGTGCAGACGCTTATAACAAGGACAACACTTGGTGCTGGTATAGCTCACCATCTATTCAAGGTTCTGCATCAATTGAAGCATGTGTGCTTGTGCTGGAATTAAATGATTACTTAAATTAGAGGGCGCAGATGGGCCACAAATACCGTTTTAGGGTGGTAGAGCGATGCTGTAGTGATTTAGTAAACTGAAGGGAAGATCTTGATCCTGCAAGCATCTGGCTGATGCTGACAATAATTATAACCGTACAGACTCTGCTATATGACTATAATGAAATGAAAAACTGCACTTGTGGTGTGCATATAAATGCATTTAATGTCTGTGGAATGTATACAGACAGACAATAATAACGTATAGAGAAGAGTTTTTTTTTTTTATTATTTGGTCTACTTGGGTGTGCATACTTCAACATGAGTGACAAAAAAAACCACCACTTGTGGTATTGCTCTCTTTCAAGTAGGTCAATGGACAGAAATGCAAATCATGGTCATCCTAGAAACCAAATAAGCTGTGTACTGCTGGATAGCCAGGGACACCCCCCCTACTGTGCTAATCATCAACATACAAAATGGATAAAGGGTAATACCACTGAGCTCAAGTTAAATCCCTCAGACTGGATATTGTGGAGCAAAACTCTCCTCTACTTCACGGAAAGATTGTAGAGTAGCTCAGCTAATTTGAGAAAAATCTAAATTATGATTTTATAAAAGAATATTTGTCCAAAATATCCACATATTATTTGTGTGAGACGAATATGTTGTTTGTCACAATAAAAAAAGAAACGATGAACTACAGTATAACCGCATGTTTCATCTCAGACAAGCGGTTAGAAGCAGCTCATGGACAATACAACCTGAGGCCAATAATAAAACTAACCTGGCTTATCATCACTAAGTGGCGGTATGCAGTTGTCAGTAACAGTACACCAATTAAGTTGGATAAAATGAAAAGTAATTCCTCCAAGTGAGCACTGCCTTGGGTGAGGGTGAAGCTGTGGTGTATTGGATTGCCTTGCATTAAATAATTTTATTGACCGCATGACTGAAACTGCTGCTATGCTTCAGTAGAATCAAATTATGACCACCACTTGTAATAAAAATGGTATCTGGAAAGAAAAGGGTTTTACAGTCCATTTGGCTAACGATGAATAGAAACAAAAAAAGTAAAAGAGGAAGAGAACGGAAAAGCAATCCAACACGTTTCACTTCTATGACAGATCTAAACAGTACCATAAAGTAATTCAGCTGACAGTGTTAACTGAACATATCCGCAAGTAAGAGTAAATGAAAATGGACAGTTTGGGAATCAAGCTTATTTGCTAATCATTTTGTTTCAGTAAAAATGGAACCAGCAGCAGGTTAGCATTAGGCTAACATAGTGTAAAGACAGGAAACAGCTACTCTTGCTTTGTCCAAAAGGTAAAGAATCGGACAAGCAGGAACTCTAAAACTCACGAATTAACAGATTATCTTTTGTATTTAATACTCTTTACAAAAATGCGTACAACAAGTTTTTTCGGAGGTTATATGCCGGACTATTTCTTGGCTACAAGTTACTTCCTGGAGCCTCCGCTGGTTGCCTAGCAACTGGTCTAGCAACCAAGAAATGGTCGAGCGCTTAATTCACTGTAAAACGGTATCTTGTTGTTTTTACGATCTATTTTTTGTATGTTAAACATGTTTGCGATATTTAGATATTTAGTTGCTACTTAGCTGGTGTTTCATAGGGGGTTGAAATGACAATTCCCAGTAAAAACACAATGTAAACAATGGAACCATCTCCATACATCTTGTCCTTTGTGACTGATAAAGATTGTTACTGCATGTATACATACGGAATAAGGATGTTTACTTGGATTAAAATCATCAGTGTACTACACAGAACAAGCTATGAGAAAAATGCATATTGTATAAAGTTCATGTGTTCAGTCAGTCGGCCACTTTGTGGCAGGCTATATAGATTATATTTTCAAAGATGCATTATAAGTCAAAGATGCAAATGTCTATGGAATAAATATTATTGATACTGTACATCTGGCTATGATCATCTCACAGCAGTTTAGGCTGGTAAACCAATCTGCTTTCATGCTTTAGGTTATGGAGGTGAGATAGAGGAGAAGAGCTGGTTTCACTGACTACTTTAAACAGGAAAGAAGGAGTGCACTTTGTCATCTTCAGCGGGATTCAGTGTATACTCTCAGTTCTCTGTGTGCCTCCAAACATTTAAAGCATGAATCCTGAAAGAACAGGAAGCACATTATTCCTGCAGAAATAAGACCAGATGCATAGACAAACATGTACTTTAGACGTTTTCAACTAAACAGAAATGTTCCAATGCTGAGAATAAGCTCTGCAAAGAAGAATCTAAAATCAATTCCGGATACTGAAGATGTTATCGAATGTCACTTCACATTATTAGCTGGTAGCTATGTTGACTACATAGCTTTCTTAAAAATGAGCATTAAGTCACTAAAGACGGGTTAGGTAACAATGTTGCAATTTTGTAAAAATATAAAGTACATGTACAGCTCTTTCTTTACCAGTAACTCACATTGTACAGCAACCTGTTGATGTTCCATCATTAATATCTTATGACTGTTTCATGTTACCTTGTCTGTCAAGATCTCCTTGTTACTCTTTCTTCAAAGAGAGGCAGAGAAGAGAAATGAATGAAGTCGCAACGGGAGCCAAAATAATTCAGTGGGAATTTTTCGTCACCGCTGGCCCCACCAAAATCTGAGCAGCTCTAAAGCCACTGGTGAGATTCTGAATTATTTGCTCAAAATGTTGTCACTTTATGACAACCATATTAACTGGCATCAATAAACAACACAGACTCAGGGGAAGCCAAGGAACCTCAAGGAAGCAGCATTGGAGCCGGAGACACCAACAGACTTATGGACAGTCTGGAGAAGGTGGTGGAGAGGAGGACACTGAAGACATTTGTATCCATATTAGATAACCCGGACCACCCTCTCCACTACTGCAGGGACAGCGGAGCACTTTTTCCAACAGACTCCTCCAGCTCCGCTGGCACAAGAACAGATACAGGAGATCATTCCTGCCCAGTGCAAAAAGACTTTATAATAAATCACCTCTGGATAAATCAACCACTCAACTATAACACCCTACACTGTTGTTTGTTTGTTTGGTTAGATCTTTGCACTATTGTTTTGTTAGTTCATTTAATATTATACTATTCTATTCTACTTTTTGTATATATTGTGCATTTCTTATATTTAATATTGCTTTAATTTGTATGTATAAATGCTGCTGTAGCGAAAAAATACCCACTTTGAGGGATTAATGAAATAACTATCTCTCTCTCTCTCTCTCTCTCTCTCTCTCTCTCTCTCTCTCTCTCTCTCTCTCTATCTATATATCAATTGATGGCATGCAGGTACCTGGCATGTGCATTGTGGTTATGGTGGTCGTGGTGATCAGGGTGGTGGTTGTCTCCTCCTCTATGGGCAGCGAGGACATGGTATTTGATCCTCTCTGACTGGCAGCAGAAGAGGAGCTTAAAGCTGTGGTGAGTAGCCCTGGTGATATGACTGTTGCTGTTGACTCGGTCTGCCCAAGCCCAGGCACAGCCTGTGTCGGGTTGGTGGTAGTACCTGCAGAGTCCAAAGGTTCAATTCAAAGTGTGTCCTTTCCAGTGATTTGTCACCCATACTGTTCTTCAGGTGCATTGAGCAGAAAAAAGCAATAAAGGCCTGTGTAAATGTACCTGTGCTCGCAGAAGCTTCTCCTAAGTATTCCTTACTCTGCAGGGCAGCATGGATCAGGTCACCCACTGGGTAAGAGTCTGGTGTTGATGTTGGTGTATCAGGCTCAGGAGTCATAAAGCTCATACCTGAAATAACCAGGAATAATTACGGCTTTTGTTGCTTGAATAAACATAAATGAAAACAAACATAATTAGCAGGACATGGCAAGCAAACGCATAGAAGATATTGCATTTGTTTTTATCAATGTAGGATAAACAAAGTCTGCATTTGTCCATGTTTGTGGTGGAACAACAAAGACGCATGCTTAGGAAAACACACATACAGTACCTGAAACTAGGTGGATCATGGTGACAGAAAGCATCACAGCAAGGCGTGTGAACCCCATGGCTTTGGATAAAATTGAATGACTGGAGAAGGTAAAGAGAGCAGATGATTTAGCAAACTGTAATGATATAATGTAAATAGAACAATTACTGTAATTCAATGGCTATTACTTCTTTATAATTAATGCAGGAAATAATCAATGCTGACTTAAGTGCTAATTAATAGCACATTATTTGTCATATCCTTTAAATCATACTCGCAATTCAGGTAGACTACAGAGCAGATGTTTACATCACACAGGCCACAATTACTCTGATAAGGTTATCATTGCGATGTGATACTGTAAAAAGCTCACCTCATTCAATCTGGTAAATATCCATTACATTCATACAACGAAGAAGCGAAAATGACAATCTAATATATGTAATTTTTTACAGGTATAAGAAAAAGGGCCAGGTACACATCGCACACGGTGTGAGGTTAAATATTCAGGCTTCCCCCCTGCATTTTCTCATCCAAATCTGCAATAACATGCCCGAAAATGCGCTATTCCAAAAATCACCAAAGGAGACTACCCTCAGCCCAGGTATCCTCTAAACCTTATTCCATTATCAAACTGTGATTGACAATGTGTCAAAAAGCACCTCCGCTGTTATTCGAGGCGTTTCCTCGGTGAAAATGCCAGCCTGGTGTGTGACAAAATGATGGGGCTATACGAGGCAGCATTGCTCCCACCTCCCCCGGCCCTCTTTGTGCGGAGGACGATTTTTTTTTTTTTTGGAATCAGTCATCACTATACTGTGAGACCATCAACCATCTCAGCAACGTTGAAAGGTGCCTGCTGCTTACCTTTATCTTTCAGGCTGCGTCCTGTACTCCTCTACCTGGACTGTATCCTGTTGCTTTAGGCCCCGAGAACACGGCGGGGTTAGTGCTGGTGAGATGCCCCTAGCTGGTTACCGTGTGGTTGACGCATTCGGCTATGATGTGAGGGCATTTGCGTTGAAGCTCTAGGTGCGCCCTAGTGGTCGCAGGCGGTAAGTGCAGCGGCGCGCGGGCGATCTCCACATTTTGTCTGTGAGCGCTGGAGGAGCTGTCCACCAGCACGGTGCTGAAGTGTGTCCAACAAAGCGCTGCACGGTATATCAAGGTAATCAGAGAGATGTGAGACGCGGCGCGCAGTGGGTAAATACTGTATGCTTGCTCATTTAAAGGCCTGCATGTGCCGTATGCATGGCGAACATTTGTGTGTCCCATAATGGGTGGATGTTTGCGCTAACATGGAATGCGGACATTAAATATGAGCCAGCTGAGCTGTGGGGGCTGGCGCAGTGCAAAAACAAAATGAATGCTGAAGCGATTGCAAAAACAAACGATTCAAGTCCACACATTATGGAACACCTTGCGTAATCGTGCAATAGCCTATAAGTGTTTCTAGTGGGCAGTATCATCAAGCAGCATGTAATAGATGTAATTACAAAACAAATCCGTCAGAATGAGCCTATTAGAAAAGAGCCCTCCCACTTAAAACACACACGTGCACACACTCGAGCTCGCACACATGTTGTTTTGTGGGAAAAAAGTAAAACAAAATAGAAAACCCCATTTCTGTCTATCTTATTCTCTCTCTCTCTCTCTCTCTCTCTCTCTCTCTCTCTCTCTCTCGCTCCCTCTCTCCCTCTCTCTCACACACGTTAATCAAATTTAATTATTTTTTCTGGATCAAATGCTCAAAGAACAGAACTTAGCCTGCTCTGTTATCTTCTACTTTTGTATTAACATTTATAATTTTCGAACATCTGGTCTGCTCAAATACAGTAAGTGTCCAAGTGATGGGTCTCGGCACATTTCCTTAAATTACATTAATTCACCCAAAAGTCAATATTGTAATTGACAAATGTTATTTTTGTCAGCAACAACAGCTGAAAGAAAGTGAACAGAGACACATTTTCAACTAATGAAGGAAAGACAGCACTATACTGTCCAATTAAATGACTATGTTCATAATGCTAGAATCATAATTACGGTAGACAAAAGTCGAGTCTGATTGGCAGAAAATTATATGGTTCGTCTGTATGCTGTTTACTTTGTAGACCCCACTGTTACAAAGGAAAATATAATGAATTAAAAGAATTAAAGGGAATAAACAGACATTCTTTGAATTAGCAGCCATGAATTCTAACAGAATAAAAAGCCTTAGAATGACTTCAGAATATCGCCTGCTGTGAAATCTTTAGCTACATCCACAGCTAATTTGATCGGAGAGGTCAGAGATCAGGACTTACATAACCCCAAAAAGTCAATGTCAGAATTCATTCTAAACCAGTCTAAACCTTTATTTTACTTTAATACTTCAAAGTTAGGAGAATATTTCATGGCACTTTGCCATATTACACATATGTATGCTTTACCATAATCTCTCAATCTGTTTCTATTTCAGTTTCTTAGCGTCTCACCAATTTAAAGGATGCACTGGTCAATGAACACACTGCTATTGCCTCCATATGTTGAGCTGGGTGTCCATTCGCTCAGTGGCCTTCTGTGGACTTTTCTGCTACTCTTTCTGTGGCACTGTTATCGGATGGGCTCCGACATGCCAATCCCAGGCCACGCACACGCTGGAAAGCTCAAGTCAGGCTCAAGGCGGTCCATGATGTCCCGTGGAGGTAGCTGTGCTGGAACAAAGTGTAGTGCACGATCCAAGCTGTCGAGAAGTGATCAAATTACTCCCTTTATTTCCATGGAAACAGAGGAGGATGAGGAACAGGGACAGGGCTACCTCAACCCGGTGCTGAGTCATGCCTTGTTCCCAGCCCAGGCATCTGCAGAAGCCAAGAAACTGTATGGAGCTCTGCAAGAGTATGCCAAGCGCTACAGTTGGGTGGGCATGGGCCGCATTCATAAGGGTCTCCGTGAGCAGGTGCTAGTTTATTCCATGCAGGCCATACACATAAATGCATAATTTGCTAATGCTCGTCAATTTTCTGTATCTGATGTATTCAATAATTTAATACACCAAATTCCATTAGAGTCAAAGGTTTGTTTTCATAGCATGTATAACTGCATAATATTGTGGAAAAGTATCTTAACACCTAATTTGGAACTACTCTTGTTCAAGGGCAAATAGTGGAGGAAGGAATTGTCAAGAATGAATCATTGATTTCTCGTCGTTCTCACTTTAGGTCAGACTGAACGATCTCTCTGCCATACAGAAGCCTCATCTCTTCTTCTTGCCAGATGTCCCAAGTGTTCCTTTCTTCCCACGAGATGCTCATCGACATGACATTGAGGTCTTGGAAGCCAACTACTCTGTAATCTTGACTGAATTCAAGGCTGTATACCAGAGAGGCATCGACTCAAAACTAGGCTGGACCAGTCTGGGACCAAAGGTACACAATAAAGTCTTTCAAGCCCATCATGAGTAAAGGGACAGTGAAAAAAAACTTCTTTATAAAAACCATCACTATCTGTTATGCAAAGTACTGTGAAAAGAAACTGATGCAAGTTGACAAAATACAATCAGTGGAAATAGTAGTATTCCTCTAAATTACAAAATAATAAAATAATAAAACGTTTTTGGTTTCAAGTTTCTAAATCACCTCCAAATACATAAAATATCTAACATAAAACAATCTCCACCAGTTTGTTCTGTGGTTCCAGAGACTCTTTATGTCTTTTATGATTAGTATTATCCACTGTTTCTCCATTAAAAGTCTACCTACAGACTCTGATTCTGATGTACGTGCCTCATCTGAGTCATACATAATTACAGGACATTGTCTCTTTCAGGGCCAGGCAGTGTTTCCTTTGTACAGTGCAGGTGTCTCTGTGGCAGGCAACTGTCGCTCCTGTCCCTGCACCTATCGGACACTTCTCTCTCTACGTACATTCATCAGCAGCAACTCATTGGGATCGGCTGGATTTTGGCTGTTGGGGCCAGGAGCTACGTTGGGGAGCTCATATGGACCAACTAATACACGCCTACGTTGTCACCTCGGTAAGTAAAAGGATGACAAAAACCATGACAAAACAAATAAAAAACAGTAGTGTATTTTTTTTATTTTTGCATCAGGAGGAATGTAAACAGCAGCAACAAAACAATTCTCGGGGCAGATAATATTGCTAGTATCTTAACATAAAAAATACGACATTAGGGAAAACATCAGGGTTTATCTGCATTTATCTGCATCTTAAACAAATCTGAAAAACTTGTCACTGACTCCACTGATCATACCAAAAAAAGAAAAGAAAAATGACCTGATAAACACTAAACCATTACATAATGTGATACTTTGTGGGTCTGGGTTGAGGTTAATTTCTTCCTTAGCCCATTTTTTAGTGCGATCCGTCTGGCTATAATCCTCTCTGTTTTAAACACAGACAGGAGTAGAGTGCATGGCCTTCTTAGCTGTGTAAAACCAAAATATTTAATTTGTCAAGTTTAAAAACAGACATCACTTTTGTAGGTCTGCAAACTCCAGCCCTGTGTGAGCTGGTGGTGGGAGGGGAGCCTCAGTGCTGGTCAGAAGGACACTGCCTCCTGGTTGATGACTCGTTCCTCCACACTGTCTCCCACAAGGGTTAGTGAATAACATACTGTTTTGAAAAACAATGCTTCTTAAATTCATTTTACTCTCCTTTTGACTCTTAATTGTATTCTCATTGTTAAATATGCAAACAAATAAAAAAATAGAATGCAATGCATGATCTTTGTGTATAAAACAAGCAGCAAGTTGATTTTAGATTTTGGAGTTTTTACTCAATCTCATGAGTTGTTCCAAACAGTTGAATCCAAATGGCTACAACACTTTTACCTAAAGTTGTATAAATGTCTTTTTCTAAAGGGCCTCCAGATGCTGGGCCCCGAGTCATTTTGAGTGTGGACCTCTGGCATCCAAATGTGGCTGCAGCCGAGAGACAAGCTTTGGACTTCATGTTCAGCCCTGACCTCTGAATTTTTTCCTGCCAATAATACACAACATGCAGGGATGCCTTACCTTAGCCCTGCCTGTTGTGGGTCATGTATCTTATTCCAGTTGATGAATCACTGTGTGAATCTGCCCTAAGAATTACACAAGCTATTGGCCTCAAATTCAAGTGGTATTGGATTTATGGTCACAAGTGCCACAAGAGTGCATTATTATGGATGATATTAGAATTACATCAGTTACAATGCTAAATGCTAGACAATTTGGCTGCAAACTACAAACTGACATTACTTAAAAGCACAAGATCAAAGCTAAGAAGAGTAGATATGGTGTTAACTATTACAAATTGTATCTTGATATCATAAACTATGCTTGCGAATACTATTTGCATGTGAAACCAATCTGTCCTGGTTACTGAATTTTGTTTTAAGCTGCTGATGCATGTGCACAAGCGCACGAGTCAGCCTGGGATGCTATATTTTAAAATGTAGTTAGATAAGCTCAACCAAAAAACTGTGAAAACATGAAAATCATATACATTTTTGAATGCCAAACGTATATAAACTTTTGCATTCTGTGATTATTCTTTATCTTCTTATTACCTTCATGTATACTTGTATTTTTCTGTTTATAAATTTATAAATGTTTTTTCTTTGTTTATTGATATAATTGGTGGTTTGCTCGTGGTTTATGCATACATCAGGTTTTTTGTCAATTCTGTTTTGCTTGGAATCCAAAAAACAAATAAATAACAGATAAATCAGTATTGGCTCAGTGTATAGAATAACAAAGCAATAGTAATACACGTGTATGTAGATGTGACACTGTATGCATGCATTAGAACTAGTTACTTTGTAGGGCTCTCAAATTACACAATTAATTTGTATGGGACACATTTATCTTAAGCTAATAATTAGTATTCAAGTATATTGTTTTTTATTATAGAAAATTACCTGGATTGTTAAAAAAATAAAAGAAAAAAATGTTTACGTAATTCGTATAGAACTGGCCAGAAAATGGCCAGTGCAATTGTTTGGGGCTAACAACAGTCGGTAGCCTTTAGTGAATTTGTCTTTTGATTTAAACAGACAAAAATATCATTCTAAAAACACATTCTGGTACATTAAGCTCCTTTTTTTTTGTTGGACCGGGAGTTACTTTTTTTCAGTCAGTAGATGAGAATTAGAGTGGTGATTTTGTCTTATCTGCCATCTGTTCATCCATGATGAGGATTACAGAGACTGAACTAATCCGCCCCGCAGTAACAGATTATTCCTGAGATTCTTTATATGTAGTTGTATGTATGTTGATTCGATGTATGATTCAACACTTTATTCTATGAGTTGTTGGGGATTTCACAGGAAGCTAAACATCATTGTAAAAAATTCACAAGCAAATAATATAACAACTCAAATATTGAGTATTACTGTCAAAGGTTAGCATTAAGGGATGACAGTCTTGGAATTTTGAAAACTCTCAAATCTTGAATTTGCTAAACCATCCACCAATCATTAGAAGGCAAGGTTGCACCTTGCTGTGTCACTGTGATGTTTTCAAACCAGTAGTGGGATATGCAAATCTTTAACATGATGTTGTATTAAATCTTGTATTAATTAGAACACACACAAATCATGGACAATCTTGACATTAGGCTACAGTCTTGCACATTTATTTAAAAGACAAAGATAGCTATTGTCACAGTCAACAATTCCCATGATGGCCTTTTTCCCATGATGGCCTTTTGTCATGCAACAGTATTAGCAACCTCAGAGGGATTATTTTCAGAGAAAGTTGCCAATGGAACAAAGTGGTCGGAAAACAAATCTGTTATTATTATCAGTGGCAGTATGCCATTCAGAAATATCAATCATACTTGTTCAAATATGAATTAATAGGTTTTGTAGATGGAGCATTTTGATTCAGATTTAGTTAAGCCTTATTTTATGGCCTAGACTACTACAATACAGTATAAAGCCCATGAAAGGCCAGATCAATACTCCAGGAACCATTTGTACTCACACTACTCACAAGATTCACATTGATTAAAAGACACACATGCCCTTCAAAAAAAATCCACACATGCACTTAATTAGTTTGTGACATTGCTGTCCACACTGCAGACCAAACTGTTTTCAAATGTTGTCAAATGTTGTCTTGACAGTAGACCTAGGTTTAATCATTAGGGATCATCAAAACAAACGGGAAAGCTTTCCAAAATGAAAAGCTCTCCAGTATGTTGCCTTGGAACAAAGTGCTATAGATGGACAGACTGACTCAACATGCAGTTTTTATTTTCTCTTTTTCAGAACCTTATCATTATGAATATATTTTCTCAGTAACACGGGCTCTTCAAAAACAGCCTCTGTGAATTTGCGTCTGTGAAGGTCATGCATGTGAGGATGTTTGTTGGTTAAATTATTGCATTGCATTTTACATACATGTAGAATTTGCAAAGAAAAAAGGACAAATCTCAAACATCTGAGAAAACACCGTACATTTCTATTTTCTAAAATTTGCAAATTGTCTTTGAGATTCAAGTATTACCCAAAACTCGAACATTGTGATTTTAGACAGCAAACTTCCAGAAAACACATTTCTAAATACCATGCAGTGGTGGAAGAAACACCGGGATCTTTGACTTAAGTAAAAGTAACAATACCACAGTGTGAAAATACTCTGTTACAATTAAAAGACTTATTTAAGTAAAAGTACATGGCATTAAAATATACTGACATATGGCAATAAAAGTACTCTGTGCAGAATGTTGCATTTATAGAATGATATATACCAATGGACTATAAGTAGTAGTGCATTAATGTGTAAGCATCACTGATGTTGTAGCTGATAAAGGTGGGGCATTAAACATTACAAATGTGAAACATTAAAACGTATTTGTTGATAAATATTTTCTATTATTAATTTGATTCTGAATAGTAACTAGTGCCATATGTTGTCAAATAAATAAAGTGGAGTAAAAACTACACACAGATTTGTTGAGACTCTCTGTACTTCAGCTTCCTCCTGAGCTGGACACCGCAGACCTCTAATTTCACGTTTATTTGTTCTTCCTTATCGAACAGTTGACAATGACTCACTGCTCTGTGGGACAGGTCTGGGGACCTGATGACAACAAACTTTTCAAATTTGCTGAACTGAAATATCCAACAACTTAAAGGACCAGTGTGTTGATTTATTAGTATCTAACGGTGAGGTTGCAGATTGCAACCAACTGAATACCCCTCCGCTCGCCCCTCCCTTACTAAGCGTGTCAGAGAACCGGTGGCCTTCAGGTCAACTAAAAACTCTTACGGTCCTCTCTAGAGCAAGTGTTTGGTTTGTCCGTTCTGGGCTACTGTAGGAAAATGACACTGCAACACGCCGGATTCCGTGAAGAGGACCGGCTCCCTAGATATGAAGGGCTCATTCTGAGCTGACGAAAACAAACAATCCTTAGTTTATGTTATTATACACTAAATAAATCATAGTTATGAACATAATATTCTATTTCTGCTAATAGATCCCATGAAATCCTACACACTGGACCTTTGAGAGTGTGGCTGTCTAGATTCAATTTGTTTAACAATTTTATATGCATCAATTTTAAGAAAAAGATCAAAATGTTTTTGCGAAATTGAAATGAATGAGGCAGATGCCACTTAAATAACAGGAAAAAAAGTAAAATTATTCATAAGAAGTAGGCTATCATCAGCATAATTAGATAAAAAGGCATCCTCTCCATTCACCATTCAACCATTAGTTCTGTTGTCCTCATTTCTGCGACATCATCTTCACAAACTCTGTAAAGAGAATAGACAAGCTATTAAACAGCGAAATTCTTTAGTAGGTTTATAGCAAACTGAGAACAACTAGTACAACTCCTCATACGTACTTCTTTCAGCTCTGGCACTGAATGTAAATGATGTGTAAAGTAAATACCTGGCAAATTATATATCTTTGAGAGAATTTATTTTTTAGTATTGTATGTATGAGCAGGAATAAAAACAAATTATTTTAAATGTAGATTTTTTCATGGCATGCTGTGACTTGTCAGAGCAGGAAAAGCACAGGTGAAAGTAATAACATGAATCATAGCTCAGAGATATGCCTTTAGTGCCAGTGAACCATACACCAATGAGCCAACTAATTCCAGAGCCTTTATACTTTCTCTCAAATATCTTTTGATGAACTTATTTAACAACACTTTCAATTGTAGCCACTTACTTTGACCACATATTATTGATTAAATGTGTTACTCCAACTCCTGTGTTACACAGAGCCACTCAGCTAACTCAACATTTAGAAAGCAGAGGATAATGCAAGGCTATAAAAAAGTCTAATGCTGTTTGTGTGTGCGTGTGTGTTTGTGTGTGCTTGTATCTCACCCTCAAAGTCAACTGTTCCATCTCCGTTTTTATCAGCTTCTCTGACCACTGCGTCAATTTCATTTTTGCTAGTTTGTTCTCCTAGTAACTTTGTCATGGCATGTCTCAGCTCCAAAGTTGTGATAGAACCGTCACCATCTAAATCAAACTGAAGGAGGGAAAGAAGAAAACAAAACATTGCAAAGCGTTTGTCCATTCCAGACTCACATTGCAATCATAATATACTGTTTTGCCAGATTTCAGCTTTTACAATATGTTCATTTAATATCAACCATGGGGTGCCAAAGACCAAAAAAGTTGAGAATAGGTATATTGAGCTCACCTCTCGAAATGCCTCTTTAAGTTCCTTCAACCCAATCATCCCTGCAGTTTCAGCCAGGAGCTTGGGGGTCATTAGTTCCACAAAATCGTCAAAGTCCACCCGTCCCCCCACTGTAATACGACAAATGATGTAACTGCTATAACTATAAGCAGGCAGTAGTTGGAGAATACAACTGAAGCAAAGTTTGAGTGCTATAACACTATTGTGAATTCCACAAAAGATCACATGCCTTTAGCTTGCTATAATCATTGATATATTACATTTCACTCTGTTGCACCGTGGAAAACTTTGACCATAAATGCAAGCACACTTATGCCACTTCCTTTGGCCATTTATCTTCTTGGTTTTAAATATCTGACTTAATTCAAAAGCTTAGTGAAGTGCAATACTTCATAAATGTGCACCGGGTGGTTCGCATTCAACTGTCAAATGTGATAAATAACCAAGATGATATCCTGCTGTAAAATGAATGTGACCCACTGACAAATAATAAGGCAGAAGATGAAATATACATGTGATTATTCCTACCGGCAACTGGCGACTGACTAATTTTGAAAAAGAATATGTAAATATGCTCTGTGTCTCAGGAGACCATTGTTAAGAAGAGCGTGAAAGACACATTTCCTGAAACAAACAAACAAATTAGTCTTGGAGATGTTTTTCATTATATTTTGAAACACGTTTTCGGCAAAAGAAAAAAGAAGTACATGTTTGAAAATCAGTTTTTAATCAGTTCATCTGCCCAACATGATCAGCAGTAATAAAGTATTAATGGAGCATAAATTAGAGGACATTACTCACAATTCATGTTGATGTTCTGACTCAGTTCTATGAGCTCCATTTCAGTCGGCATGTAACCCATGGTCCTCATCAGGTTCCCCAAGTCCTTGCAGGTTATGAAACCATCCTTATCTTTATCAAACTCTAGAAAAGCTTCACGTAACTCTAAAGAGCATACGGACATGAAAAATGAGATGGCGTTGGACAAAAAATTTAAAAAGGTGAACAATATTACACAGCACTTTAACAAGTATATCTGAAAGCATGAAAGCCAGTCAGTAGTAAGACATTACCTTCAATCTCATCATTTGTGAGAACTCTCATCTGCAAAACAATAATGAAATGGATAAATATGAAATTATTTTAGTATGTTTTATATACAGTAGTTTACTACAAAATGTACAACTATTTTTATATCCACAATAATCTAAATTGTGTCAAGGCAATGACCTTCTAAGCTCCTTACATAAATATAAAGATCTGATTAGATATGAAATATAACGTCTTTAATTTTAATTTTAAAAGTGCACTTAATTGTACCTTTGTTTATTATGTCACATGGTTTACCAAATTGTTAATAACATCATAATATGTACCAGCACCATCCACATTATGTTCTCTGATGAACATTTATTATTTACATTGCATTAAGTTGTTTCATAATTTGAATATGTTTTACATTTTTGTGTCCCAGTTATATTGTTGCGCACATGAATTTATAGTATATAATTTTAGTATATCATAATTGAGAACAACATTTTTAACTTTTATTCAACTTATTTCATTGTTGGTCATAAGTGTTTATCTATATCTATATATATATGTATATATATATAAATACTTACACCTTTTTTTCACTACTTGTGCAAATAACGGTCATGTGTATTCTTTATCTTTATCAGTTCAGCTAAGTTGTCATTGTCCCAAGCTGGTATTTGTATTTCTGTGTAAGTACACGAGTGTAGCAAAAGAAAACGACTCATATTCCGTGTATGTGCATGCATATAAAGCTGATTCTGATCTCTGCACACTCTGGTGTGAATACGGGTTGACAATAGTTTCCAGACCCATTACTGTTTGTGTGCCTCTAACATCTGTAGATATGCCATGTTAAAACCTTGCTTGAAACATTTTAATCTTGCAGTATCTTATCTGATTGATTCCAGATCATATGTACAGTTCATCCACTATGGGATTACAAATACAGCAAAGGTTGCCAAAATATTTCGATTACTGTGCACAATTTTGAATGCCAAAACATTTTCCTAATGCGAAAAAAATGTTTACCGTCCCCCCGCTACTCCATAATGAGACTATTCTTTTAAGATTCTTTTGCCATTAATCTGAAATAACACCATATAAGGATGACCAAAATAACAAAACAATATTTGTTTCATAATTGATCAACAGATGATAGTAAAATGTATGTTCCTGGTAAACCACAGACAAAGATAATCATGATATATAAACATACTTAATTAATTTGAGATTCAGAAAACTCTTAAGCTAAACACATGTTATTAATAAAAAAAACAACTACCATTAAATAATAAACTGTCAAACCATAAAATAATTTTTACTTACAGGTCTCCTTGTTCCGCTCCTGAGAAAAATGCAGGCTTGTTGAATACTCATGATGATGGCCGTAGTCGAGATCCTGGCAACTTGTGTTTGTGAATTTCTTTTTTAAAAGATTATATGTCGCTATATCATTCAGCTTCTTTTTTCTGTGCGAGCCTGTCTGTGTGGAAACCGTATTCAGCAGTGAACTGCGTATGCCAGAGAGGAGGGATGAGGTCCCATATGGATTATCTTTGCAGCTTTGGTCTAGAAAAGACAGATAAGCTTAATGCTGTACATAATACAGAATTTCATATAGAAAGTCCAACATTACTTGTGTTTCTTTTTCAATACAGTATTTACTCTAATTTCATGAAGATTAAATGCATCTAAATGTCATAAACAAGAACTTTTGTAATTTAACAGTTAACTTATAATAAAAAATCGCACTTCATCTTTGGATTTCAATCCATATGTATTTGGAAAAAGGAAACCAATGGAGAATACCCTGTGTTTGCTTATTGTTTGCAGTCTGTTGACTCAGTCCATTCTTTCATGTGGTGCAAGTTGAGTAAATGACTGTCTGGATAAAGCTTTCTATCCATTACCACCAAATGAAACAAAACAGAATGCAACAGATGGGAAAGTGAAGAGGGAAAGAAATCAAGTATTAATAAGATTGTGAACCACATGCCTGTATATGCAATTGCTATTATTGTATGTTGTTTATTAATCCCAGCATTATCTTATTATTAACAAATGACAAATGAAATGCACTTAGAATGCTTGTTCATTGTATTTTCATAAGAGAACAAACATCAGCCTATTGCGTAACCATATATGCATTGGTAAAATGAAAGCTTCTGTGCAATTTGAGAAGATATTCTCAATCTACACGCAATGATTATAGATTGAAGCTGAATTGCTTGTTGCATTGCATGAGAAGCCCATGATTAAAATAAATGAGCACACAAGCAATTTGATCACACAACATGACAACAACAATGTCTGTATGTACGAGCAGGATCAGTGTATCTGACATCACAAGCAGGACACACAGACAGACTGGATTTCTCTTGCTACGTAAGTTACAGACCTCTTTTGTAAAGTAATTGTTAATGAAAGTGGCATTTCACTCAGAGTTATATCATCCTTATGCTTGAAATATTCAAAGAGTGAAGTGTTGAATAGGCTTTGTCCATTTAAAGAAGCCATGTCACATGTAACACAGGAACACGATAACATTTTAGAAACGTTTAATTTCTGTTGAGGTGTTGGTGATAGTATATTTGTTGATTATACACGTAATTGAATAAGATCATAGTGATGCTGTTGGATTGATTAAGGTATTTTCTAAGTGTTCCTACAGTTCTTGTCCACCACCTGTCTCCTTCCTGTAACAAATTATTTTTCAGACAAGAGGTTTGTGACTTCCTCTTTTCTATGGTTTCTACCAACATGTGCTGTTCTACAACAATGTAGCCAACTGGTTAATAATATTCCCATCTGTTATTTTGTAAGGCAGGTGTGATGCATGTTATACTATGTTTAAACGACAGTAAAATAAAAAATTGTAATCGCTAAATAATGATTGAAAGGACACAAAATGAATGAAGACAACACGTGTTAAAGCAATGCAGGAATTTCCTAAAAAACAATGTATAGACTCATAAAAAAGTAATCCCTCTTAATCGTAGCTGATGACCCACTAGAGGTGTGTGGCGGTGTCTATATCTGCTAGCCCAGTATCATGGCAGTTCATGAAATAGTCACGAATTGCAATCTATTGGTTTGTACAGGGGCATAAATTATGTTTTTTTTGTGTCGCTCAGCCAGAAAATAATGCCAATGAAAAGTCAATTTGGAACTTATTAGTGGTGGACACACAAATCAAATGCATCCACTTGACTAAACAACAATGATGCAAGTGACGCACTTTACAATATCCAATACTGTTGGTGGCCGGGAGTGGAGGCGGATGTGTCCAACAAACAGGACTTTCAACCAGAAGACCTCTCAATGGTGGAGGCAGAAATTACCGTTAGGTCGGGGGCACAGAGAAAACCAGGTGGGCCTCGCCTTTCCTAGACCAATCATATGCTACTTAATAAGTTCTGAAACGCACATGTTAACCAAAATAGGTCATTACACACACACACACACACACACACACACACACACACACACACACACACACACACACACAGATGGCAGATGTAGCAAAATCAGCAGAAAAATCCAATCCAAGTGATAATATTGAAATAGGTCACTACAGTCCAAAGTTATTAATTGTGATAATTACAGCAGGGCTTTCAAAGGAGAGTGGGGACAAAGAGTAGGTTTTCTTATTGAACTGACAGTTGAAAAGAATCTCTTAAAACCTCTTCTAATGGGTAGGGTGACGTGGGGCCACATACCTGTTGTTATGGTGCATATAGGTCTTGGTTGAGAATGATGGCTGAGCATAATTCTCTTTTTCCTTCTCCTCACGACATGTTTCATGTGTGTAACGGTTACTAGTACCAGCACTGTGTTTTTTTAATTTTTATTTGAACCTACATTAAAAGTGAAATGTAGGCTTCTGGTATTCAATGCGATGCACTGGTGTTTTGGTGGCCGTGTGGTGAATTACAGCCAAATGCATCCGTGCAGGGCCAGCTGATGGCATAATAACTCCGTGGAGAATTTTTTGAAAACTATTTTTTAATTACCTTGCAATATTTTGTGTTCCCTCGCGATATGTTTTGCGTTCATCTGCAGTATATTTTGCATTCTCTTGCAAGAAATGTAAAAATTCTTTTGCAATACTTTTGTGAAACATATTGGGAGGTAATGCAAAAGAAGTTCTTTTCACAAAAAAATCACAAAGTATTCTCGCAGTGACCCTTCAGGGGCTGTGTAGATCCGATATAATTTTCAGTCAACAATTGTCAGTCAACAATAACACTCATACAATTGTTATTGTTATTACAATGATATAGTAATTTGATATAGCTGGAAACTCGAAATTCCGAGCTTTCGCAATCACCTAAATGCACCCTGAATCAAAAACACAGTGTAGTGTTGTGTAGTTAAAAATGGTTTTGCTAATTGTATTTTTACTTGTTTTAGTTAGATTGAGACTCTCAACCTCAAACTTTGCAGATTTATTCTCCCAATTTTAATAAATAGACGTTCAAAACTGTCTTTTAACTTCACGCTCACTTAACTGCAAGTTGTCTCCTGTTTTGTTTCGTCTTTTTTATTTGTGATATAAAAGAGAACTTTTATATTTATTATTTGACATATGCCAGCAGATGTTTTCTTGTGTACTACTGAAAAGAGTTTTTTTTTTTGCATATCTTAGGTTTCAGTTTCTAAGTAGTTTTTTTTCTTCTGGAGGCTCCACGTTTCTCAATATGTCCGTGGTTTCAAAGAGCGGAAATTTGAATACAGAAACCTAGAAAAGAAAAAAACAGCTGCAGCTAATTCAAATATTAATTTTGATTATTTTGCTTTCACTTCACTTGTGTAAATTTAAGAACAATAGCATCCAAATCCTCCACTAGCACTCATCAAATTGATCTCGAAATGCATATATATATATACATATATATATACACATTAAAAGGTTTTCATTATTTGAAATAGTTTATTGCAGGACTTTGAATGAGTTACGAAATGAACCTCATTAAACTATTCAAATATATATTTTAGTTATGATTTAAAAGTCAGTATTTTCCCTTGTGACGCAGTTATAAAAACATCGCATGAGACTGTCAGTGAAGGCATCAGAAGCTCATATCTTTTCAGTTTCAACATAAACCATGTTCGCTGTAGCTCTGCTGCTGCCGTTGGCAGCTGGATGTGAGTCAGCTGTTTTTATTTTACAGTATAACTGATGATTAGTGACAAAGAAATATCTTATTTTTTAACAGGCGTAAAATGTGAACAGTTGACACAGCCAGCCTCTGTGAGTGTGCAGCCAGGTCAACGTCTGACCATCACCTGTCAGGTCTCTTATGATCTTAGCAGCTACTACACAGCTTGGATCAGACAACCTGCAGGGAAAGGACTGGAGTGGATTGGAAGCAAATTTACTGGAGCTTCATACTACAGAGAACAAGTTCAGTATCGACTTAGACTCTTCCAGCAACACAGTGACTCTAAACGGACAGAATGTGCAGCCTGAAGACACTGCTGTGTATTACTGTGCCAGAGACCCACAATAACAGAAACCATCAGTAGACCTGAACAAAAACCTCTCAGAGCCTGAACACTGCAGTAACATGAAGCCACCAGAGGAGGAGCCCTCGGACCACTAATGATTTCAACACCAGCTCACTGTCACAGGGAGAGAGTCTTAGATTCTTAATTTAAAACATCAAAATCACTGATACATCGTTGTATGTTTGAAGTTTGAAGCGATGGAATAAAGTCAGCTCACAACGTGTTTTTTAAAAGCTTGTGATGTAACTAGTGTATAAATGAATCCTCAAAGTCAATGTCTCTTCCATGCTATTGTTATTTAAAAAGCATTAGTGGCTGAATCAGTAGTCTTTAGCCAACTTCATGGAAAAGTTAATTTGTACAAAAAAGTTTGTTTTCAATAAAAATCTCGAGTTCCACCTTCTTTTTGAGTAAGATGAAGAACATAATCTTTCATCTTTATTTTGAATTATTTAAATATACATTAGTCAGCTGATTTACTATCGTCAATATGTAAATCAGCCTCCTTGTGTGTTGTCTCATAAATAAGTGAAGTGTGTGTGTGTGTGTGTGTGTGTGTGTGTGTGTGTGTGTGTCAGTGAGAGGACAGAAGAGCTCACATCAGTTCAGCTTCAACATCAACCATGTTCTCTGTAGCTGTGATTCTGCTGCTGGCAGCTGGATCCTGTGAGGAGCTTTCAGTGGATTCACACTAATAAACACATTAGAAACACTGAATAGTCAGATGTCTGATGGAGATAATGTTGATTTGTGTTTCTACAGGTGTGAACAGTCTGGATCTCATCCAGCCAGACTCAATGGTTGTGCAGCCTGGACAGTCTGTGACCATCACCTGTCAGGTCTCTGGTTATTCTTTGACTGATAACAGCTATGCAACAGGTTGGATCAGACAGTGTGAAGGAAAACCGATGGACTGGATTTCACATCGGAGGGGTGGAGGAGACTTTTACCAAAATAATGCTCTGAAGAAGAAGTTCCTTTACCACACACACACTAGCTCGGTGACATTGACAGGACAGAACCTGCAGCCTGAGGACACAGCTGTGTATTACTGTGTCCGTTACCCCACAGTGATACAAACCACCAACAGACCTGCACAAATACTCGGCAACCATGTGACTCAACCACACACACACACACACACACACACACACACACACACACACACACACACACACACACACACACACACACACACACACACACACACACACACATGTTTAAAAAGAGAGATACAAATAAAAGAATCATGGGAAGTTACTTTAATATGTATCTATGTTCAACTGAAAAAACAACAACATTGAAAAATAAATGAAAAATGTTTACTCCACATCTTCAATAATCAATACAACACATTTTAGAGAGTGTCACTCGGCTATATGGTTAAAAATATTATTATTTGTCCAATTGAAATGATTTACAATATAATAACTATATGTCAGGCGTTCAGTATTTTACATTTCCCTCTTCTCTTGTGGAAATTATACTCTATTTTACTTGTTTGATTTCATTTCGAGATGCTGCTGTTTATTTTAGTGCAGGAGAACTACAGGGGCTGGAGTTGGTTGAGCAGCTGTTCAAAATCCTGCAGTGGCTCAGTCTTTCTGGACTGATGTAACGTGATCTCACAGAAATACGTGAACCGACAACGACCTCTTAACGCGCATTACGTGGTGGTGCTTATACGGTAAAGTTTTAACAAAATTCAAATTGTAAGATACAGTGAGATCATTCTTTAAAAGATAACACAAGATACAATTAGTTCTAAGAAAGCTATAACATGAAAACAAGTTTTGAGAAGAGATTGATTGCTGTTCAATCATAAAGGAGGAGTCAATGCAAAACTCAGACGTCTTCCACCTCTACTTATCTGACTGCAGAGGAGGACAGAGGACAGAGGACACATAGTTTACCATGATGGACTACAGGACAGGACTGCTGCTTTTAACCATCTGCTGGGCAGGTGAAGACTTTCTCTGATCTTAATTTCTTATGTTTCCACTTGCTACCAACCTAACACATGACCTGCATATCTTTTATCTTGACAGGTGTTGATGGTCAGACTCTGACAGAATCTGAACCAGTGGTTAAAAGACCTGGAGAATCCCACAGATTGACCTGTACAGCCTCTGGATTTAACTTTGGTGGCTACTCTATGAGCTGGGTCAGACAGGCTCCTGGAAAAGGACTGGAGTGGATCTCTTTCATCAGCAAGGCCGGTTTACCATCTCCAGAGACAACAACAGACAGCAGCTGTATCTGCAGATGAACAGTCTGAAGACGGAAGATTCTGCTGTTTATTATTGTGCTCGAGACTCACAGTGACTGGAGCTGGTTGAGCAGCTGTACAAAATCCTACTCTTTCTTCGTGGGCTGATTTAATAGTTAATCTTTACAAGGTGAAAGTATCATCCCTTCTATTGTTTCAAAATGTATACCTTAATAAAGTCCAGAATCATAAAAATTAAATAGAAATAAATGAAAGAAGTAGTTTGTATCGAAATCAATGTGATTTTCAAATATTTTAAGCCAATGAAAGAAGTTAAGAGCTGCAATAACGAACAATAAAGTAAATTATAATCTTCTAAACATAAGTCACAACAATGCATCTTCTGCTTTTCCATCTCCAATCATGTTGGTTCTTTCGTGTATCCCAGCATGCATTGGGTGAGTAACTTTTCTTGAATGTTAAAAGTCCCTACCATCCCCGTTTCAAACCTCTAGAGGGCAGACAATGACTAGCTTTAACACATAACCTTGTAACGTCTATTTATGGGAAGAAATCAAAGAGGAGGAAAGAAATGATTTTTCCTTGATTGTTATTCCATTGTTACCAACTTTCCTGCCATGAAATGAACATGAATATATATCAACAAAGTTGCCCAATTTAAAACTTGGAAGAATATTTCTAAATATAAAAACTTATATCGACACTTCCTGGTCAGTAAACATTATTTCTATTTCGCCCCAAAAAGGTGAGGTTTTACACTTAGTTTTACATTGCTTATATTTGTGTCACCAGCTCATTTCACTTTTTTTATCCTCTTGACAGGTGTTGATGGTCAGACTCTGACAGAATCTGAACCAGTCCTTAAAAGACCTGGAGAATCCCACAGATTGACCTGTACAACATCTGGATTGGACTTTGACAGCTCTTGGATGGCCTGGGTCAGACAGGCTCCTGGAAAAGGACTGGAGTGGATGGCGATTATCGAATATGATAGTGACAGCATCTACTACTCTCAGTCAGTTCAAGGCCGGTTTACCATCTCCAGAGACAACAACAGACAGCAGGTGTATCTGCAGATGAACAGTCTGAAGACGGAAGATTCTGCTGTTTATTATTGTGCTCGAGACTCACAGTGACTGGAGCTGGTTGAGCAGCTGTACAAAATCCTACAGTTCTCATTCTTATTGGGACGAGAGAGGAAAAGCATGAAGTATTCTTATAGTATTTATATTATATCTATAATTGTTTTCATATTTATTTTTTAAATGTTGTTTTACATGATATGGGTGCCTTGAAATATATCCATAAACATTCCTAAAAAATGTTCCTCAAAAGTATTATTAATAAATATTAAACACAAAAAACAGAATAAAGATAACTAGTTCAGAAAAGGGCCAAACACAGCATAACAATCTGGTACTGAAAATAAACTTCTGCAAATACGTTACATTTCCACAAATAGTGTATTCTTATCTTAGTCAAAATAATAATAGAACCACTGTTGTATGTGTTTAAGTTACATTTCATGAGAAGATAATTGTGAAAAAGATTCATATTGCTCTAAAATACAAACCATCTATCTATAAAGCAGAGAAGTGGAATAATGACAGTATTTTATTTTATTGTCGACAACTAAAGGATTTCCCTTGAATTCCACATATATCATGTTTGGAGATGAATACTGAATTTAGCAAGTTGTTTTTCATCATTTGGAGGATATAATATAAGATGTGTGGAGTATAATGACAGTTTTATGAAATAAAGTTATCTGAATATAAAGAAAAAGTACACAATTTCCCTATTGGCAGGAATAAACCTGTGCCTTTATTTCTGATCTTTCTAATGTTTTTCCTTTTTTGCCAACATTTGAATTTGATTTGGCCCTAATAGAAATAATATAATAATACTTATTTTTTATGTCTGACACAAGCACATACATGAAAGCAAAAATATTTTGATCATTACATAAAATCATGGAAGCACTGAACATCTGTTTTCCTGCATGTCTCTCTGTATGTGTCTTCAAACATCTGCAAACACTGAAACCATCAGAAGTCTTTTATTCAAACCAGCAGCATCAGACTTAACTTTTCATATTTACATGATCCTGGCTGCTGTCACTGTATTTCTGTTTACAGCAAACACAGTCAGTAAGTACAGTAAGTGATCAAATAAATGAAAAATGAAGTACTTACAAAAAAGCTAAACTCATAAGTTAGGAGTAAATCATGAATCTGATAATTGTTTGAAATTATACAAGACTTATATACATAGAATATACATAATTCACTTACGGTGGTTTGATTCTGTAAATACATGTGGGACATTTTCAAAATATTACAATTTAGTCTGTAATGAAATGAAAATATCAAATCTAAAGCAGAGGTGATTTTCAGGCATGAACACTATGTTTTCACTGCAGATATATTAACACTGAACAGACTCTTCTATTGGCTGCAGTTAGACCAGTATTGATGCTTCATATGTTTGATTATATGCAAACTCAGTGAGCTTCCTAGTTGCTCAGCTATAAAAACATCACATCAGTCTGAACTTCATATCTCTTCAGATTCAACATAAACCATGTTCTCCGTAGCTCTGCTGCTGCTGCTGTTGGCAGCTGGAAGTGAGTCTCTCTGGATTTCTCAAAGTCAACAATTCTGCTTCAAGTATATTTTATTACAAAACATTTCCTTTTTTAACAGGTGTGAAGTGTGAACAGTTGACACAGCCAGCCTCTGTGAGTGTGCAGCCAGGTCAACGTCTGACCATCACCTGTCAGGTCTCTTATTCTGTTAGCAGCTACTACACAGCTTGGATCAGACAACCTGCAGGGAAAGGACTGGAGTGGATTGGAAGTAAATATACTGGAGCTTCATACTACAAAGATTCACTGAAGAACAAGTTCAGTATCGACTTAGACTCTTCCAGCAACACAGTGACTCTAAACGGACAGAATGTGCAGCCTGAAGACACTGCTGTGTATTACTGTGCCAGAGACCCACAATAACAGAAACCATCAGTAGACCTGAACAAAAACCTCTCAGAGCCTGAACACTGCAGTAACATGAAGCCACCAGAGGAGGAGCCCTCGAAATAATAATGATTTTAACACCAGCTCACTGTTAATAAAATGAGCTTTAGAAATTTTAAAAGCTTGTGATCCAACTGAATCCTTAAGAAGTCAGTTTTTTCTTCCATGATATCATCATTTACAAAAGACTTAAAAGGGTGTTTTTTAAAGATTCAAGTTCCAAGTTTGTATCTATGATGCAAGTTCATTTCATCTATTGAAAATGTATCTATAACTCATTTCTAATTGAATTACTGGTGAAAAAAATAGATTCAAATATAAATATTTAGTGATATTGTCTATGAGATATGATAATGATAACTGACCACAAACAAAGTGATGAAAGTACACATCAACACATTCAAAATTGAGGATTTTCTGCTTTCTAGAAAATTCTAATTAATTAAATTTATTTGTAGTGCACAAAATCAAACATTTGCCAGAGGGCTTTACAATACAGCATATGACATCCTCTTTCCCAGGACCCTCACATCGGACCAAGTAAAACGTCCCCAAAAACACTTTAACATGGGAAAAAATGAATGGGGGAGGGGAATTGAAGGATGGATTAATTAAATGTAGTTGAATTAAAAGTTAATTGTCAGAACATCATAAGCAGCAACCATACTGTCTCGCTGAAAATAAATAGAGGTCATAGAGATATCGTGATGACCTCTGACCCTCCTTGCCTTTTCTTCTCTCTGCAGGTTGTCTGCAAGTGAAGATGGGCGGTGCCATCTAACTTGATGGCCAAATCCCAATCTCCATCCTAAAGCCTAAACACTAAACCTGCATGACACCTTTGTGCTTAAGTAAAAAAGAACATTGCAGAATATTCGTCTCCCATCTTCACTTCCATTCTATGCTCGTGAAGTGTTGCATAAACCGCTCACTTCCAGAGGCAAAGCAAGTCACACATTTACAAATTCTCATTGCAAAACAGTCCAGATGAAGCATGACACAGTGAACTAGAGTTCAGCTGCAAGGAATCAAAATGAGAGTAAAACTGATTAAAAAACACATCTGATACTCTTCCAGTCTAGACAGGCCAGTTGTGGTTTGTATTGATCAAATCAAACATTAAAGCAGTGGTCGTTGTGGACACACCTGGTGGAAATGTGGACTTTACTAAGTGTACTTTTCTAATTTATCATGTTTTTGCTTAAGTTTCAAATAAAATATTGGTTGAATGACTACGTCTCACTGAGCCAGAGCTGTGGTAATATATACATATTGTTTGTCAGTTGAGGCAATAAAGGATGAGATGGATGCACTGCAGACACACATGACAGCAGATCTTTCATTTGGTCGTATCTATTAAGTTTTAAAATGTTTGCAATAATCTGCTGTACATATGGAATGATAAAAAAGTAGTTTTACATAATAATCATATCATACAGTTAATGTCAATCACTTGTGTTATTACAACAAACATTAAACCTTTTAGTGAAATGTAAATAACAACATGTCACATATTAAAAAATAAGATGATTTAGTTTTTTTTATTTGTTTTGTGTTGTCGTTTGAGAATAAAACTTGCGATTTCATGTTTAATCCTTTTGTTGACTGTATTTGCTTCTCATTTGATGCTATAGGTTATATAATTAAATCAATTTGATACATTTGGACTTAGCCATGTAAAAATGATTGTGTGCTTGTGTTAAACAGAAAAGCTTCTGAAGATGTTGTTGTTACTGGCTAACAATTTCTTTTTCAGTTTCCTGGTTTTTCTAAACATGTCATCTTTAGACGCTTTCCCCTCTCTGCACCTCTGGGACCACACCGGAAACTTTTTAGAAACTGTCAGAACTACAAACAAACTTCCTTTAAGCAAGAGACACATGTTTCCGTCTATATCAGCATTTATTATACTGTTATTACTCTAACAGCATAGTGAGTTGTATTGAGTATGTTTGTATTCAAATTACATTTTTTTTGCAATCTGCAAAAACACATTCATCGTCCTTCGACTACAGCTTGATATTTTATATTTATATATATATATATAATATATTTATATATATTATATAAATATATATATATATATATATATATATCAGCGCCGGACTGGGACAAAAAAATGGTCCCTGGCGTTTCGGCCCAGACCGGCCCGTCACAATCGATCAGACACCCATCTTCATGTTCTCCTATGTATAGGCCTACCAACCGTACCACTTATCACATGACAATTCAATATGATCATTTATTGTCTTTCAATGGAATCGTATCATGATGAAATCATAAATCGAGATATCAAGAAAATCTGAATTGATAAGAATTCTGCCCCTGTCTAGATAAATCTAACTATTAATCTGAGGACTATTTGTGTGCATGCATGAACACATATAGTCAGGGTATAGCTAGAAATATTCATTTTTACCCTCTAATTTCACTTGAAAACTGCTTTTGTTCTTAATGTTGTAATGTTGAGAAAGTACTCTACTTTACATTTGTCAAGTATTTAATTCACACAGGAGTATACAAAAATAGGCTTTACCATGTGGTTATTGCACATATACTATTTATTTCTTGATTAAATTTCCAGAAAACATGCTAAATTGTGATATATATTGTTATTGAGATATAAAATGACATATCTGAATACAAGATCTAGGCCATTTCTCCCAGTTCTAGTGCAACTATCTAAAAACACTAAAGCTGTGCTATGAGTGAGAGGGAATCAAGGAAGAATAGGACAGAAGAAACAAAATAAATACCTTCAAAATGTGGCATTGCAAAATTGTATCCCCCACTGTGATGAAAAGGGCTTTCTACATGGATATGGAGAAGCTCGTGGCCTTAAAGTCCAACATTGTTGTCCTGTGGCACATTCTAATGCCACTATTCCATCACATCAGTCACTGATATGAATTGCAAGTTGTTGAAAAAAGAAATCAGAATATGTTTCTCATTATTATGCTTCTGTCACAAGTTGTCCTTTTGGAAACAAAAAGCAGAGTTTACACAATATCAGGTTGATCGTCTCTTGTTATGAGCCTTAGCTGCACTTCATCTGTAAGAACAACAATAACAACAACAAAAAGTCCTTTCTTTCTCATATACCGATAGCTTGACAAAATTTTACAACAACATTAAAAAATTTCAGTAATTATTTTATGGATGGTTTATTTTCATTTGAATGTTTTGGAGTTTTTCAAATTCAAATATTTGAAGCCATGTTATGCTATGTTAATGCAAATTAAATTAACAAACAAAATCTGATTTAAAAACAATGACAAACTGATTAAAATATATGTGAAATTACATCCTTGAATAAAGTTTTGTTGATGAGAATATAAGTTTTGTTTTATTCTTACCCACTGCAATACTCCAACACATCTCCAGTGCAGGAAACGGTTTGGTTTTTGTCACAGTGTTTATCACAGTGATGGGCGGTTGGGTGGGGCACTGAGATATAGATCCATACAAAAACCTCAGAGCAAAAACTTTACACTCTCCCATTCTCATGATGATAAATGAACAGAACAGAACATTTCTCATTGGAATATGAAGTCACAACTATGTGTTTATCACTTTAATAAAGACATTTGTAATTAAAAGTTAGTTATTAAGTGGATTAAAGTCACAGTTAGTGCACAGACGTAAATGTCATCTTGCAGTAAACTAACTTTCACAACTGGCTAAAAATCAGCAAAGAAAAAAAACCTCAGAGGATACAATCGTGGTATTATTCTGACCAGGATTTATGTATATTTCAGTCACTTAATGAGGTTTTAATGCATTTTTCTGGTATGTCAGGTTTTTGTTCAAGCAGTGAGTGGAGATGCATCACTGTGATTACTTCGAATACTGGGGACATGGGACTGAAGTCACAGTATCGTCAGGTAAGTCACATTTAAACATTATATTTTTAGTGCAAAGTTTATTTTTATTATTTAAATTTGATTATTAATGGTAAAGAAGTTTAACTCATGGTCTTATTTAGGTTTACATTGATGTTGGACAAACTAGAAAACAAAGCAGGCAGTGGTTTGTAACGCAGCTGTTTCTTAGAAAGCATATAAACAAGTTATTCTATGGCATTACCACTTAATGTAAGTGTGGGTTTGAGTTGATCTTAGAATTTATTCAGATGGACTGTAGTTGCGGCTGATGAATTTTTGCATCGTTGTATTCACATTATTATCCAATGTATTTTCTGTTACCATTTTGTACTATTAATTAGACTGTTTTACATTTTTAAAATAGGAATATGGGATATATCGAAATATTGATATATATCTATATATCTATATATTTATAGATATAGATATAGATATACATATCTATATCTATAGATAAACATGGCTTTGTTCTGGCTTTGTTCCTTCAAAATGGTTTGTGAAAAACTCAAATCCATCAATAATAAGCTGCATTTTGATTATTTACTGATACACGTCTGATTTTGTAGTTACAAGCTCTACATGGTTATAACAATAACCAAAAGCATTTTCAATATTATACCCAAAGTGTTCAGTATTAAATAAATGAATAGGCCATTATAAGAATAGGTTGCAATAATTGAATAATATAAAACGTATGAGATAATATTTCATAACAATGAGCTCAGTGGTTATATTACATATTTATTCATTTGTATGATTATTTATTTGATATTGTCTTTTAACACCAAACACTTTGGGTCTCACCAACTCTGTTCCCTTTTTGCAACTCTGGGACTGAAGATAAATCGTTGGGTTGCAAACGACTTCTACCCAAAGAGTATCGGACCAATGCAAGACATGGCAATTTTTAAATTAATTAAAAATAATAAATTGATTCATTATGTTACAAAACAGTGCAGTAATACATATAAGTGCCATTGTATATACTCATATCCAGTATGTTTATATCGGTGTGCTAAACAGATATGCAGAAATAATAAATAGGACATTCTTTATCCAGAAGTATTATTTATTAAAATTCCCCTTGGGCAGATTTCTCTGTCTTTAGCTTCATCACACAATAATGTGCAATATTTTGATAATTAACTTTTAGACAAGCAATTAATCATCTGTGTTTATTTAATCAACCTATAATGGTATTAAATGTTTTGACACTTCCACAGAAACTGCATCACCAACTCTGTTCCCTTTGGTTCAGTGCGGACCTGACAATGCAGGAACAATCACTGTTGGTTGTCTTGCACGCGACTTCTCCCCAAAGAGTCTTACTTTCCAGTGGACCAATGCCAAGGGGATCATATTGACTTCTGTGCAATATCCTGCAACTGAGAAAAACAACAAATATACAGGAGTCAGTTTGCTCCAAGTACCAACGTCTGACTGGAATTCAAGGATGTCTTTTAATTGTGCTGTGACTCATCATGGTGGCCCCAAAAGCGTGAAATTGGAAAAAAGTATGGGATTTTTTAATTACTATCATGGCTCCCTTACTGTATGTCTATGAGTACACATGCGTCATCTTGTTAATCTTATTTTATTCAGAAAATGTACTGTAATTATTTCTGTTTCTCATATTTAACCTAATCTGTCTGGTATTTTACATTCACATTTTAAATGAATTATTACAGACTGATCTCTTTCTCTGCTCTTTCCCACATGCTTAGAGGCCTCTTTGGTAGCTCCTATCACGGTGACACTGAACCAACCAATTGCCAAAGACTTTTTCAACAACAACGAGGCAAAGTTGGAGTGTATCGTTACTGGACAGGACCTAGATCAAATTCTAATCACTTGGCAAATTAATGGACAAAATCTGATTGCCAACATCTCTGAAACACCAAATTCCAGAGAGTTTAGCAAAACCAGCACGTTGACTCGTAGTCACTCCGAGTGGCAGGCAGTCAACAACGTGAGCTGTTCTGCCAGTAGGGCCAATCTGACACCAGTTATTCAAGAGCTGACTATCAACAAAGGAGGTATGTTACTAAGTGATGGAGACTGATAAGTAGAACAGTAATATGTAAGTCTGGGGAGACAGATAATTTACACACACAATCCTGTCATTATCTATGTATGGCAAATGCAAAACTATACCTCCTCGGTTAACAGAGTTTCTCTTTCAGATGGGAGCCGTACAAAAGTAACTGTCCACATCCTCCCAGAGGAAGACATCAGCAAAGAACCTGAGGTCACTCTGGTGTGTCTGGTCTCTAGTCCTGTGCTGCAGGATTACTACATCGCCTGGTTAGAACAGGGTGGACAAAATCACAGCATCTATTCTGATGGCGTTAACTTCCCCCCTCGGAAGACCAAACACGGCTGCTCAGTTACAAGTGTTTACACCACCCCCAAGGAAAAGTGGAACAAGAACAACACCTTCTCCTGCAACGCCTGGCCTGCTGGTAGCAAAAGTCCTATGAAACCCAGGACAGTGTCTAATGCCCAGAGTAGCTCGACTGAATGTGAGAAATAGCAGATTCAGCTTTAAATGTGGCATTTTGTGCTAATGTGTCTGTCATGGGAACCCGTCTTTGTGATTGTAAAGATATTGTCAATTGTCAATTTGATTTGTTCGTTTGTTGTCATATTGTGTTTTTATCTGTCTTTGTCACATTGTCTAACTGCTTGATAAGTGTGCTGACCGTTTCAAATAAATGTTGCATCTAAACATCACTTTTGTTACATGTTCATGCGTGACATCAATATTTCAAAACCAACGTATGAGTAGTTTTCAGTGATACCTAGTGTACTGCACTGTTCCACTGTTCAGATGGATTAACGTCCACACGGCATATGATGAAAGTGAATAATGTTTGATTCCAGTTTATGAGCACTATTCAAGAGAGAAAAGCCCATCTGCATATTATCTTAATAAAACAACGTTGTTATCATACACACACACATCTAACCGCCTATACCTTCCTCTTCTTAGATTGTATTCCAGACACAAAACTGCCTTTTGCTATGAGCTGCAGAGATGATGCCATGGAGGAGGATGAGTACAGCAGCCTGTGGTCCACAACCTCCTCCTTCATATTCCTCTTCATATCCTCTCTCCTTTATTGCATGATATTCAGCCTGGTCAAGGTAAACATGCAGGCTTTCTCTGCATTCCAGCTGCACTAAAGACTTATTAAGACTGTATGAGATATAATACAGGATGCATTCATGCATACAAACCAAGTTTGTTAGAAGTTATAAAATAAAGCCCGGGTCATGTAAATAATAAAAATGCCACACATAAAGGCAACAATATTTTGACCTACTGATCTTTGAATAGTTTATCTGTGGGTGTGACAGCTTCTTCCCATCTTCACAAACAAGAATGTGCAAGAAGAAGAAGAGAAGACTCTAAATAGCCCAGATTGTGATGTGAAAGTTAGTACAGTGGACATGATCCCGAAAAGGGAGAACATTGTAATGCAAATTATTGCATCCATTAAGCTTAAGACAATTAGACAAATAAACAACAAATATGTAATTGATTATCAGCAATATCTGATAAGTTAATTGATACCAAATATTTATTTGGCAATAACAAACCCTTGGTTTTATAGGTTTGTTGTGTGGCTGTTGATGGACACAGTTACACAGTAAAGAGGTGTAAACGTTTATTTGCATCTCCAACCAGCACAAGAGACTGATCAACATTTAGCAGCAGCAGAGTGAAGAGAGTGACATGTGTTGTTTTATATGTTTTAAATGCCGCAACATACTATACATATGCCATCTTTAAGTACAGTTATTATAATTATTACAGAACAGACTTGCCCTGCTGAAAATGTGTCAAAGCTATACTGTAGTAAAGACAAAGAGATCAGCTGAGTGTCAATTCTCCAGCTGGGTGGATCTCTAGATTGAAGTAATCAGTCAAACGTTACCACTGTTAAATAATCTGTATTAGAGCAGTCAATGTAATATAATATAATATATCTTTTTTTTTATTTGTTTTTTTTTTCCAGATGAAGAGACCATAAGATGACATGGATGCAAAGCATGGACTACAGGTCTTCATTTGTTTTCTGACTTTTATATCTGGCTTTAAAAACATTTCCATAAGCAATATGCGCTAAATTAATGATCGTCATATATAATGATAATATATGACTCTAAATTGCCTGTAGGTGTGAATGTGAGCGTGAATGGTTGTCTGTCTCTCTATGTGCCCTGTGATAAACTGGCGACCTGTCCAGGGTGAACCCTGCCTTCGCCCAATGTCAGCTGGGATCAGCTCCAGCGCCCCCGATACTTTGAATAGGATAAGCGGTTCGGATAATGGAATGGAATTATATTTTTCCAACATCGTCAGGGAACTTTTGCACTGCAGATTCCTTTCACATGATTAAACCTTAACATTTCTTGTTAAACTAATATGAAAAACACACTACAGATAATGTAACAGCATTTGTGTGTTGCCATGGCCAGTGTGCAGGTTGGAGTTTTTGTATGGAGTTTTATCACAGTGCAGTAACTAGCAGTGGCTATGGCAGCACAGTGATATATCATTTGACAAAAACCTCCTTCCACTGAGAAGGAAATGCTGTGTATGGTGCTGATACAGAAAACAAGTCAAAAAGTGAGTGATTTCTACTGCCTGCACGCATCCGATAAAACTCTTCTTGGGAAAAATAAACATATTTAAAGACTGAGAATAATGTAATATCATGAGCTTAAAAAAATATTCCACATGGGATCAGGTTAATATTCACAAAGTATTAAAAACAAATCTGAAATAATTAGGTAATTAAAAATACATTTGGTAAAATTGGGATGTTCTTTGATGATTTCATAGTTTTACTGTGGAAAGTGAAGAGTGAATACTCCTGCTGAGTACAAAGAGTACAATATTCTGACCATGAACCATATGAGGCAAAGGTTTTTGTTCGTGTATCTAGCACTGTGTACTCGGGGTGGGGTGGCACAGTGATATATGGTAGTACAAAAACCTGTCCTGAACTGAGCCACAAAGTCACTGTGCCAGCACTGATGATAGCCTACATGATAATAAATTACACAAAATAAGGCCGGAGAAAAGGATTTGTATGTTTTCAACATGAAAATAATAAATCAATTCTAACTGATACCATTTGTTCACACCACAGCATAGTCTGAATCAATACCATTGAGTAATAACAATTTAAAATTAGTATCAGAAGCACTAAAAGTATGCTGGTTATCATCAAGTAACTGGAAGAGCTTGAATGTATATATATACACACAGTATATATACACAATGGATATGAATGGATATAACACACATCATAAACAAAAGTGAAAAATTAACTACACAACCTAATTTAACATCACAAAATATGTATGAAAAGTTGACTGGATCTGTAAGCTGGAATGTTGGGTTGGCAGCATCAGTTCAGGCTACATATCCCAACCTTTTATGAAAGAAATATTTATAAAAAAAAGAAAGAAATTGATTCCAAAAATGGGAAATTAAACACAAAAGAAATGAGTAGCACATAGCAGCTCTGGCTATCATACTTTCATGTCATAATAACATAACTTGTAATTCTTTTGAGATACCATTTCATTTAAACAATATATAACATATTTTTGCATGTCTTTTTATACAATAGACTTCTAATTATTAGTGACTAATAAAGCAGAGTGTACTGTTGTGTATGGCTATGTCTTCAGGGCCATCTTACCGCTACTGCAGTTTCACAAGCGTGTCAGAAAGCTACGGTGGCCTTCAGAAAATGTCAAATAGCCAAAGGCTCTTGCTAGAGCCAGTGTTTGGTTTGTCCGTTCTGGACTACTGTAGAAAAAACGTGGTGCAACACAGCCATCGACTGTATAAGTGCAGAGTCACCGAGACGTCACACTTTGGTTGATGGACTACTGTTTGAAGCCTTGAGTTCGACATTTTGGCAGTCGCAATCTTGATTTTAGACCTATCTTTTTACAACCAAGTTTGATGGTTGACGGCAGCTGAGAGTGTTGGGAATGACCACAGTATCAATGACTCCACAAAAAGATTTTTCCATGCACCCAAATTTTTCATCCATTCCCTCTCACCCGAAACATTTTCCAACTCGTTCTGGGGGATCCCGAGGTGTTCCCAGGCCAGCTGGGAGATATAATCCCCCCAGCGTGTCCTGGGCCTCCATCCTGATTAGATGCCCGAACCACCTCAGCTGACTCCTTTCGATACGAAGGAGTAGCGCCTCAACTCCAAGTTCCCTCCTGATGTCCGAGCTCCTCACCCTATCTCTAAGGCTGAGCCCGGCCACCCTACGGAGAGAACTCATTTCGGCCGCTTGTATCCGAGACCTCGTTCTTTCGGTCACGACCCAGAGTTCGTGACCATAGGTGAGGGTCGGAACGTAGACCGCCCGGTAAATTGAGAGCTTCGCCTTCCGACTCAGCTCCGTCTTCGCCTTCCGGCTCAGCTCCGTCTTTGCCTTCCGGCTCAGCTCCCTCTTCACCAAGACGGTCCGGTGCAGCGCCTGTTTTACTGCTGCAGCAGCCTTCTCCAAGTCCACAAAACACATGTAGACTGGTTGGGAAAACTCCCAGAACCCCTCCAGTAGTCTTGCGAGGGTAAGGACAGCCCAACAATGTCCAGCGCCTTCAGCATCTCAGGACGGATCTCATCCACCCCTGGCGCCTTGCCACCAAGGTACCTCTCAGCTGCTTCAGGAGACCCATGAGCCAAAGGCCTCATTATTCAGCTTGACGGCTTCCCTCACCCCCAGTTGCCGCCACGACAGGCACCGGTGACCTTCCGACCACAGCTCCTAGTGGCCGCGGCCACAATAGAGGCTTTGAACACGGTCCACTCGGATTCCATGTCCCCAGCCTCCCTTGGGATGTGGCAGTCACAGCCATAGACTGTATAAGTGCAGAGTCACCGAGACGTCACACTTTGGTTGATGGACTACTGTTTGAAGCCTTGAGTTCGGCATTTTGGCAGTCGCAATCTTGATTTTTGGCCGTTGCTATCTTTTTGCAACCAAGTTTGATGGTTGACGGCAGCTGAGAGTGTTGGGATTGACATTAGTTTTGCAGGTTGTTTGTGATAAACCACAGTATCAATGACTCCACAAAAATATTTTTCCATGCACACAAAATTTAATTTCAATGGGGAATTATCTGTTGCCAATCAGATGTTTCCTCCATTTTCAATCAATCACATGAGTGTGCCCTCACGAGAAGAATTGGTTTTCAACCGGGTCTCACTCCCAACTTGATTGATTAGAAACTTTATTAATCCCCAGTGGGGAAACTCATTAAATAAATTTGTCAAATACTGATGCTTGGTCAGTGCCCCTCGGGTTCTGATACAGACACACCGCACTTTCAACTAACTCCAATGTCATTATTAGATGCTCTGAGCAACTGACGTAGTTTAAAGAGCAAGGTGTCCCGTGCGAAACTAAAAGTCAATGTCGACATTTTGCCACGTCAGTCACAAGTCACGTGAGTCATTAGTCACTCGCTACTAGTGGTGTAACGGACCACTGTCGATCTGTGATCTGTACGGATTCCCTCTCATGATTTCGTACACAAGTGGGCGACTGTGGCACAGTGGTGAGCAGGGACCTCCTTCAATCAGAGGGTCAGCTGTTCGATCCCTGGCTGCGCTAGCTCATGTCGATGTGCCCTTAGGCAAGACACTTGACCCCTATGGTACATGATAACATAGCACAGCCTCAAATTTGCAGGTTGTTTACTACCTCCAAAAATATTGGCACACATGTTAAATTTAGTCAGCATTTGAACGTAACTTAAATAAATACCAACCGCAAAATTCGATGACATACGTATATGTCTATGTGAATACAACCTGCTATAAGGCTTCCGATATGTAATCTTTGCGATGACATAAAAAAAAGGCAAATCTCTCAGTTTAGCTCAGTAAAGGTGTGTATCCTTTAAATTAGTTTCGATCAGATTGTTTTTTCACCTTCCATGCAGCCAGGCATAAGTTAATGCCAGCACACTTGAAATCATGTTAAAATATGTTCATGCTCATAGTTGTGTTCTGTACATTAAAACTTAGGGAATCAATCCTAAAACATGTGAAATGTTCAGCACTGAAATATACACAAGTTTGTAGGCTAGTTAATAGGTTAATAGTAATGTAACTGAATCAAGTCCATGCAGCAGGAATTGGAGCTTACAGGGGGGTCTGATACAGAGGAAGTGTTCACTAACTGTTGGCAACTCGCACTTCCTTTTATATAACCTAGACCACAGGAAAAAACATATCTCAAGGGATGTGGTTCATAAACAGTACAGTGGGAACTGCTTTGCCAGAAAAACGTATGCTTTTCCTGGTTTAAATTACATTGTTAGTATTTGTATTAGAAGCCCATTGTAATATATCACTGTGATTAGTACTTTGACTACTGGGGGAAAGGAACACAAGTCACAGTGACTTCTGGTGAGTAATAATCTAATATATTTTGAGTGAAGACAATTCTATATTTTTTTTGGTTTATTATAAAATGTATGTTGATTTAACTGCACTTAAACTAGGATGTAATAGACAGAACGAATAGTAACAGCAAATAGGATAGCAAAAAGATCAGGGTAAATGGTAGGTATATGCACTAGTTTACTGAATAAGTACAAAAACTTATTAGATGATAGAAGCTGTATAATATTTTTGCACAAAAGAGACATTGAAACTACTACTTTGCTTACTGGGGAAAAGGAAGATTGATGACCATCTCAGGTAAACAGGTCAAATAAGCTTTATTTGTCTTCATAGTGACAGTTTAATATAGAGACAGTGTAATATACCATATTTAGATCTGAGTGGCATCAACGGTATATTTAAAGTGCTGGTTTTTGTATGTTGGCTGTGTTGATATATTACACTGTGACGGTGCTTTTGACTACTGGGGAAAAGGCACAATGGTTACAGTCACATCAGGTAAGCTACTCTTATTTTTCTTTCTCTAACGTAGACGTTTAGATTTATAAACAGTATTGGTATTTTTTAAGAAATTAAGATGTGACACCGTGCAGTTCTTTCATTTCTGGGATGAATGCGTTATGAATTGGTAGAATCAATTTCAACTTTGGTGGTTAAAATCATGTTTAATTCCATCTTCAAGTGAAGGTAATATATGGCAGAGGGTAGATTATCATGAGATAACCAACCATGGAAAAGTGTAGATATCTGGGAACAGGTTTTTGTATGCAGTGGTGAAGAGTTTGTTGAACTGTGACTACGCTTTTGACTACTGGGGAAAAGGCACCATGGTCACCGTCACCTCAGGTATGGAATCTTAATATTATAATATATATATATATATATATATATATATATATATATATATATAATATAATTTCTTATGAGAGAATGAAATTTCTGATCACATTGCGGAATTATTTATTGTTATTTTCATGTGGCCACAACTGATGGCCAGTGATAAGACAGCCAACAATATTTTGTTGCCTGACAATGAATTTGTGAAAGGCTTAAAACGTTTTAGTTCAGTTGGAACGCAAGTCTATCAACAACTGCATATTATAGTTCGATTTGAACTGTTGCCAAAACCAGACTTTATGACATAGGTAATGGGATATTAAAGCGATGCGTTTTTGTAAGAAGTTTGAATTGACTCTCTTAACTGTGACAACTGAGCTTTCGACTACTGGGGAAAAGGCACTATGGTAACAGTGTCATCAGGTAAGATTTGTTCCATTTAAAAACGGCGTCAGGGTATGTTTGAGTGTCTTATTAAAGTTAACTTCTCAACATGTCAATTCTCACTTCAAAAGTTAAGTGTTTTAATACAGTATATCTTCTGTAAAATGTCGGAAAGTAATATTCAGTGTAGGACAGAATGGTGGATGTTTGCGGCTGGTTAGACTTTGCTTTGTTTATTTTTCTATATTATATTTTTAGTTTAGAAGTGGATTTTATTACATAGTGGGATTAATTCATTATAAAGGCAGACTTTTGCGCTCGCTATTAGATGTAGCCTTTTCATACTAACGGATAAGTAAATTCAGCACTGTGCTACGAAGCTTTTGACTACTGGGGAAAGGGTACAACAGTAACTGTTTCATCAGGTAAGAATGCTCTTTAAATTCATACATAACTACTGAATTTGACATAAAGTAATATGTTTTTTGTAACGATATGACTTTCATCAATAATGCCATAATAATGACTGGTAACTTTTAACTGACTTAACACTTCTATTCCTTCAAATTGAAATAATATACTAATGAGTATTGTCAAAGTTGTGCATTTAAAGTAATTTACCTAGTTATATATAGAATAACATAAATAAATACCACAAATAATATCATTGAGGGAGGTTAAACTTGGTGCAAAAAAACCCCATCTAAATGTGACGTGGAAACATAGAGGTCCGTGTATTGAGAGAACTTCAAATTTCTACATTCAACATGTTAAATGACAACAATACTGTTTCTTGTTACACTATTGACTCAATCAACTCGATTGTCTTCTCTCGGTTTTAACTAATATTTGGTGAAAATGTCTGTAATCTTGAATTTTATTTTTGAATTAAAATTGTACATTTGTTTTTCCTTTATTAGCCACTTCAAACAGACCAACTGTGTTTCCTCTGATGCAATGTGGTTCTGGGACTGGAGACACAATCACTCTTGGCTGCCTTGCCACCGGCTTCACACCCTCCTCACTGACCTTTGCATGGAACAAAGTAAATGGGGATGCCTTGACAGACTTCATACAGTACCCTCCAGTACAAAAGGGCAACTTGTATTCAGGAGTCAGTCAAATCCGAGTGAGCAGAGCTGAATGGGCCGCCAGGCATACTTTCCGATGTGTCGCGAAACATGCAGCGGGAGATGCGGAGACCACTTTGACGGCGCCAAGTAAGACTTATACTATGTCATATATAAATGCCTTTTTATAGATCATTTGAAATCTACTAGGTTTAACATTGTGGAGATATTAACATATAATATAATTGCAAACATGTTATGGTTTTTTAATTAAATTTATAAATTACAAAAAACTATTTAAGTTTGGTAATTAATGACTAATTATATACTTAATCTACTTAATTAGGTGACTATTGCCAGTAAATTCACCTCTGATTATGACACGGATAAGAATATAATCTCCAATTGCTGCTCATTTTTATACAAGAACATTTGATGACCTTATTTGCAAATAGGTAATTCTAGTTACAAAAACTTTTGTTGTTTTAATAATTTAACAATAATCATACTTATATAGTACTATTCATGCAATGAATGCAGAAAGAATATATTTTTTTAAGAAGACACAAGAAAATGGAAACTGAATGAAATTAGTAAAAACAAAAATAGTGTATTAACAATAATTAATTAACACAGTTGTAAATAGCCGACCAAGATCTGAAGGTATGTATAACTGAAGAGATGAAATCCACTCATATTTGAAAAATGTGTACATCTAATGTTTACAATGAGGCAAGTAAAGACGTAACTATCTCCTCTTTATCTCAGGACTGCGGGTTGTCTCTCCAAAGATCACATTACACCCAGTTTGGGAGGGTGAATTCGGGACCTCACCAGTCAGACTCATCTGCACCATTAGAGGCTTCTTTCCAGACAAACTGAGTGTGGAGTGGAAGCAGGACAACCAACCTCTAAACATTGTGCAAATCCAAAGGAAGCTGCAGAGTGTGGAGGAAATGGAGAAAACCTTCAGTCTAACCAATGAGATTGAGCCAAATATGAATGAGTGGGCACAGGCCTCAAGTTTTACGTGCAAGTGCATTCACAACAATCAGGAATTTCTAAAAACAATAGATATTTGTCAATGTAAGTATGCATATCTACTTTCTCATAGCACAATATAGAAATTACTGATATATCATGAATGTTTTAAGACAGAGATAAATAAACGTTTTTTTCCCCTGAAGATCATGCAAGGGCCCCTCCTTCCATCCGCATGGAGATTCCCAGCTCCAAGACAGTAATGATGGCAGAATCCACTGTAAAAGCAACATGTTTTGTCTACACTGTTCTTGATGCCAAAGTAACCTGGATGATGAATGACAGAGTCACACCGGGTACCACAGTGAGAGAGGGCTTAAACACACCTCATTTGAGGAGTGAACTGAAGGTATCTTCAAGTCAATGGAATCAACTCAAGTCTATCACATGTAAAGCTGACCATAAGTGCTTCTCATCCACTAACAAGACTGTGAATATTGCAGGTAAGACAACTATAATATAATCTCCAATTGCTGCTCATTTTTATACAAGAACATTTCATGACCTTATTGCAAATAGGTAATTCTAGTTACAAAAACCTTTGTTGTTTTAATAATTTAACAATAATCATACTTATATAGTACTATTCATGCAATGAATGCAGAAAGAATATATTTTTTTAAGAAGACACAAGAAAATGGAAACTGAATGAAATTAGTAAAAACAAAAATAGTGTATTAACAATAATTAATTAACACAGTTGTAAATAGCCGACCAAGATCTGAAGGTATGTATAACTGAAGAGATGAAATCCACTCATATTTGAAAAATGTGTACATCTAATGTTTACAATGAGGCAAGTAAAGACGTAACTATCTCCTCTTTATCTCAGGACTGCGGGTTGTCTCTCCAAACATCACATTACACCCAGTTTGGGAGGGTGAATTCGGGACCTCACCAGTCAGACTCATCTGCACCATTAGAGGCTTCTTTCCAGACAAACTGAGTGTGGAGTGGAAGCAGGACAACCAACCTCTAAACATTGTGCAAATCCAAAGGAAGCTGCAGAGTGTGGAGGAAATGGAGAAAACCTTCAGTCTAACCAATGAGATTGAGCCAAATATGAATGAGTGGGCACAGGCCTCAAGTTTTACGTGCAAGTGCATTCACAACAATCAGGAATTTCTAAAAACAATAGATATTTGTCAATGTAAGTATGCATATCTACTTTCTCATAGCACAATATAGAAATTACTGATATATCATGAATGTTTTAAGACAGAGATAAATAAACGTTTTTTTCCCTTGAAGATCATGCAAGGGCCCCTCCTTCCATCCGCATGGAGATTCCCAGCTCCAAGACAGTAATGATGGCAGAATCCACTGTAAAAGCAACATGTTTTGTCCACACTGTTCTTGATGCCAAAGTGACCTGGATGATGAATGACAGAGTCACACCGGGTACCACAGTGAGAAAGGGCTTAAACACACCTCATTTGAGGAGTGAACTGAAGGTATCTTCAAGTCAATGGAATCAACTCAAGTCTATCACATGTAAAGCTGACCATAAGTGCTTCTCATCCACTAACAAGACTGTGAATATTGCAGGTAAGACAACTATAATATAATCTCCAATTGCTGCTCATTTTTATACAAGAACATTTCATGACCTTATTGCAAATAGGTAATTCTAGTTACAAAAACCTTTGTTGTTTTAATAATTTAACAATAATCATACTTATATAGTACTATTCATGCAATGAATGCAGAAAGAATATATTTTTTTAAGAAGACACAAGAAAATGGAAACTGAATGAAATTAGTAAAAACAAAAATAGTGTATTAACAATAATTAATTAACACAGTTGTAAATAGCCGAAGCGTTATACGCTCAATAAGTATACTAAGTCTAAGTCTCTAAGTTGATCTTTATTATTTCGTTTTGTGTGTTTTCCTGGGAAATGTTATGAGAGGAGCCGTTATGTTTACACGCGTGAAATACACATAAAAGAGAGGGATAATTGGTTTAAATATTTAAGAAAAATCTATTCCAATCTGTCATTTGAAAAAAATATCAATAGAGTGAAGAGCCTGAAAATAAAATGCTACTAAATGAAATAGCTTGACATATCCATATCAAATATTTTTTATTTCATAATAGGCCTAACAGACTAACCAAAGAGTGAGGTGGAACAAGAAGGCTGAAGCTCTGCTGCTGATAATTTAATTATTTGCTTATATACTGTATGTCCTCTGCACCCGTCTCTGAACAGATTATTGCAATGTGTTCTGCTTTTTTCCATCTGTCCGCATACTCCTCGTTCCTTTTTATGTCAGTCTGCCCCCACTTCCACGGTTTGTTGATTATTAACATTAAATCTTTGTTTGCTTGCCGGAGCAGTCAATGTATATGCAGAAGCGAGCATTAAAGCTCTGCTGTTCTATTATGTACATTTTTTTTACTATGAAAATCCTTTTTCTTTTACATTTTTTCCACACAATTTAGTAACAAGCTACAGTAAGTGTTAATCTGAGGAGCGCAATCAATTTGCATGTTGCGCACATTAGTACAGAAAAAGCATAGTCTATAGTAATTTAACTTACATGAGCATTTTACCACATTTTTCACCATTGCTTCTGCATATATATAAATTATTCCCTGCTTCTGTATACATATATATTTGTGTATATGTTTGTTTTTCAGCTGTGTTTTGTAAAGAGCCAACTCTTAAAGTATTGGCCTCCTCTGATGAGGGAACCGAGGCTTCCTTCTCCTGCGTTGCCAAAGATTTTTCACCAAAAGATTATGAGATCAAATGGCTGAAAAACGACAAGGAAATCACCAACAAAATATCTGAAATCAAAACACTTACTCCCGAGGGAACAGTGTATGCGAATGGAACTGAAGTGTACAGTGCAGCAAGTTCTCTCATGCTGCCATCCAGTGAGTGGACTGATAACACAAGGTTAACATGCGAGTTTAAGGGGAAACATCAACGGTGTTTAACATCCAAGAATTCATCTGTGAACTACAAAACTGTCGAACATAGTGAGTAAATTCTTACTTTTTCTTCAAAAACATTTAATGTAAATTTAATTACATTTTCTGTTTTGCGGCTATTTCTATTAAATAATTATTCATTAATTCCTTACTTAGCAGATGAAGGATGTCCTCATGCAGATGCGGAGGTAACGATTGAAGGCCCCACAATGGAGGACATGTTTTTACACAGAAAAGGAACTGTATCATGTAATGTCAACGTAAAAAAACCATCCGTCGATACGATTTGGTGGGAGAACCAGCGTGGAGAGGCAATAGCTGGAGCCTTAAAATCCCCCAATAAAGGATTTCAAGGCTTAATAAGCGTTCCACTTGACATCGGGTATGAAGAATGGAGCCAGGGGACAAAGTTCTACTGCTATGTTAACAATACCAATTGGGTGGAACCACTTAAGAAACCCTATCAAAGGATTATCGGTAAGAAAACAAACCAGCAACTGTGCACTAAAAGTCTGTGTTTAATTCCTCTTGTTATGCCATCTAACATGTTGTGAGTGTAATTTCCAAGTGTATTTTGTAACAGAGGTTTTCTACAGTACTGTTGGTACTTGTATCTGTGGCAGGAGCTCTAAATGTTCTCTCACGCTTGCAGGAGGAGAGACTCAACGACCTTCAGTGTTTATGCTGCCGCCACTAGAACATACTATAAAAGAAATGGTGACCCTGACTTGCTATGTGAAAGACTTCTTCCCTCAGGAAGTTTTTGTGTCTTGGCTTGTTGATGACGAAAAAGCAGACTCAACATACAGTTTCCATACCACAAACGCTGTAGGAAACCATGGATCCTATTCTGCTTATGGCCAGTTATCTCTCAGCCTTGAGCAGTGGAAAAACAATGACATGGTGTTTAGCTGTGTCGTTTACCACGAGTCTGTGGCTAACACAACTAGAGCTATTGTCAGGTCCATTGGGCACAGAACATTTGAAAGAACCAACCTGGTCAACCTCAACATGAACATCCCTGAAACGTCGTGCAAGCCCCAGTAGATGTTATTGTGTGTCGCTGTGTCTTCTGCTGTTTGTTGTTTGATGTTTGTTGCTTGTGATATGACATTGTGATTGTCTTTTTAATGCTTATCAAAATCAAAATAAAAAAAAAGCTCTTTGCAAACTCTGTTGATGTATGTCGCATGCTGTTCATGTCTTTATTTAACAAATATGTTGAGCTACATGTTTGTCAAGTGTAGTGTCACAGTGCTATCCTAATGCAACACAAATTAGGTGTAGCTATTACCATGTTTGGTAACAACATATCACACTTACCACATTATATTGTATTAACTAGAATAACGCCACCACAACCCACTAACTTTAGCAACAATTTAACTCAATTTAAATCCTATTTGTTCATTGTTATTTGTAGACGGTGCATTGTTCGTGTGACTTGTCTTTGTGTATGTGTTTCCTCCACTGGGTCTTGCACCCCGTTCACAAGAAAGGTGATTGTTTAAGGTCTAACTCCAGCTCTTTGGTCTTTCCATCTAATGATTAATATATTAATTCACAAGCCAAGTCATGCCTTCCACACCATTAATGGAGACTTTCAAAAGCAATTCAGGATCATTGTAGGACGACTTAAATCAACATAATCAAATAAAGTTCAAGACTTGCATAACAATTAGGTCTTATGGTACATTCATAAAGTAACAAGACATATGCCAATACGATTCTTTTAATTTGAGGTTGTCTATTTAAAACTTGTACTGATTGACTAAAGTGATTGATTTACTGATTAGATCCAGTCTGACCCGCTAGGTTAAACAATAAATTACCCTTCTGCAAATAGAATTTGGTCTTTGATAGAATTTGGTCACTGTCTCATGAGCTACTGGTCAAGGCTGCCTTTGTCGAAAGTGTTAACTGAATAATTACTGTCCAGTATATCCAGACTTCAAAGAAGGCAACAGTACAATGAAGGCAGACGAAGATAACATGGGAAGCACAGCCCTCACCTTCATCCTTCTCTTCCTCATCACTCTGCTGTTCACCATTGGAACCACTGCTTTCAAGGTAATGATGAATTTTTATGTGAGAGTTGTACACAGATTTGGATTTAACCAGTAAAAGACAACTGAGTAAATAGTTTTATGTATTCCCACAACACAGATGTGTTGACAGAGAAATCCTCTAACATGAAGAGTGAAAAAGGTTCATACAGGGTATAGCCATGATAATAATAATAATTTACATCAGTAAATAACGTATTGCTGCTGTAATAACTACTTTATTTAACGTGGCAATCTCAAAGATTTTCATTTAAATAAATGTATTTTAAGTCACTATCTATTGCCGAAGGGGGTAGCACAATGGTGATTGAGCCTATGGCCCACTGAGGAAAGTGTTGGAATATTTCTATAGTTGCAATATTACGAACTGGGTGTTGGTGGCATTCCTGGACAGAAATGCTACGCCAACGTTTTTCTCCATTGTATACACAGAAAATGGAGTACACAATTCTGAAAACTTGAAGCTCATGTAACAAAAACAGGACTGAAATATTAAGGATTAACACTCTGACCAATAACTAAAATTACTATCTTTTTACATATTGCATTTTTATACTCAATTCTAAATGTGTCTGCAACAAAAGCTCAACTATCAATGAATAATACATGCATGTTAAGGTGGTGAACACAATAACAGCAGTACTTGTGCAATTTAATGCTTTGCAATATTATAAACTTAAAATAAAAGTAATCTTTGTAAAGCATAAAGTGTTTTACAAAACTATACGAGAGAGATGTTGAATCAACTCTTTGGTAATGTGTGTTATACTGAGTTGACAACAAGTTCAAATTTGATATTATATATTATAATTGCACTGTGTAATATTATTATATATAATATTATACAGTGCAATAAATTGTCAATACACTATATTATTATATTATATTATATTATATTGAACTGAATAATAGTTTACACATATTGCTGTAATTGTGGGTCATAGGTAAATAAGCTAAATTAATTTATAAATTAAGTCCAACAAACTGCAAGAGAAGGCAGGTGTAACATTTTGTTTATTCCATATGTTGATACTTTTATTTTATAATATTACTAATCCATATATTTGTTTTCTGTCTTTTCAGGTTAAATGAAACAAGGTGAAACTTTTGTTTAAAAAAAAAAAGAAAAGTCATACATTTCTTGTTATGTACTCAGAGTATGTAAGTAATCACAATTGTCCATTTTCATTTTAATTACGAGAGCTTTCTGTCTTTTTTGAAAATAAATAGTTAAATGAAGATAACCATTGATGTTGCTCCCACTTTTTTTCTTTCATTATTTTGAAATTGTTCATACTGCCTGTAATTTCACCTATAAACAACCATTAATAATACTCACAACAGTACTTAATTTCTTTTTTTCAAGCATTTCAAGCATTTTATCCTTTAAAAAATAATTATGCAACATGTTCATATGTTCATCACCTCCCTGTCACCTGGAGTCATCAGCCCATGTTCAACTTAATATGAAAATTTGAAGATTTACAGTTGATAAGTTCTCGGGTCTAATATTAACAGAGTCGAGAACTAAAACCTTACAATGTCATGAGAAGCCATGTAAAGTCCTTCTGAAAACATGTAAAGTGATATGAGACATTTAAATGTGCACTCTGTTTCTCTAACTGACTTTGCATTGTTTCACTTCTGTATTTTGGTACTTTTTTGGGACCTGGGTGTTACTCAATGCTTCCGCTTGCTGCTAGCCTTGATCACTCTGTCCTGCCATGCTGCGACATCTGTGCAACCGCCCCCAGCCCTGTCTCCACCTGACTATAATACACCAGACACTGTAAAAGTACAACTCTGTCATCTAGCCTCAATACAAATATATTATATTTAGAACTGAGAGAAAACAGGTTACCTGACCAAGATCTGAAGGTATGTATAACTGAAGAGATGAAATCCACTCATATTTGAAAAATGTGTACATCTAATGTTTACAATGAGGCAAGTAAAGACGTAACTATCTCCTCTTTATCTCAGGACTGCGGGTTGTCTCTCCAAACATCACATTACACCCAGTTTGGGAGGGTGAATTCGGGACCTCACCAGTCAGACTCATCTGCACCATTAGAGGCTTCTTTCCAGACAAACTGAGTGTGGAGTGGAAGCAGGACAACCAACCTCTAAACATTGTGCAAATCCAAAGGAAGCTGCAGAGTGTGGAGGAAATGGAGAAAACCTTCAGTCTAACCAATGAGATTGAGCCAAATATGACTGAGTGGGCACAGGCCTCAAGTTTTACGTGCAAGTCCATTCACAACAATCAGGAATTTCTAAAAACAATAGGTATTTGTCAATGTAAGTATGCATATCTATTTTCTCATAGCACAATATAGAAATTACTGATATATCATGAATGTTTTAAGACAGAGATAAATAAACGTTTTTTTCCCCTGAAGATCATGCAATGGCCCCTCCTTCCATCCACGTGGAGATTCCCAGCTTCAAGACAGTAATGATGGCAGAATCCACTGTAAAAGCAACATGTTTTGTCTACACTGTTCTTGATGCCAAAGTGACCTGGATGATGAATGACAGAGTCACACCGGGAAGCACAGTGAGAGAGGGCTTAAACACACCTCATTTGATGAGTGAACTGATGGTTTCTTCAAGTCAATGGAAACAACTCAAGTCTATCACATGTAAAGCTGACCATAAGTGCTTCTCATCCACTAACAGGACTGTGAATATTGCAGGTAAGACAACTATACACCATGAAAATCAGAAGTATTGTGAAGGCAAAGTGCATAAAAGAATAAAGTCTGCTTGGTTTTCTTTTTGTATTATCCAGGGCCTGCAGTTACAGCACCATTGGTTGAGATCAGGAGATCTCTCAAAGATTTGCTGAAAGGAGACAGTGCTGTGCTGGAGTGTGATGTCACAGCACTCTCATCACTTGTCCTGGCCATCACCTTTCAAGCCAACAGTGTTGACATCTCTGACAAACAGTATGTTGAACTTCCTGAAGCCCCAGGCCTCCTTTCAATCAGTAGAAGTTTCTCTGTTCCTTCAAGTCAATGGAAGAAAGACACAAGTTTCTCCTGCAAAGTGGACCAAGGATTCTCCAGCAGCTTTTTGAGTCAAACTCCACAGGCAATTTCTTTGGTGAGAGGAGTAATTATTTTTTCCTTTAGTGGCAGTTGATTTCATGTTTCACACTAAATTTGTTTGTGACAGACACATTCATTGATTAATAAATGCACTGATTCATTTCTTATTTAGTTGACGCATCAATGGAACTTCTTCTGGCCCCCAGTGAAGAGTTAGGGCCACAGAGACTACTATGCTTTGCCTGGGGCGTCAACCCTCAAATTAAATGGTCTTCTGAGTCCCAGCACAGCGCTTCATCAACCAATGACATCAGCATGGGTGAAGATGGACGTGTGGCAGTAACCAGTCAACTTCATGTCACTCGTGCAGAGTGGGAAACAGGAAACATCTTCACATGTGAAGTATCTGACAAGTCTCTGAACACAAATGTGAGCAAGGACATCAGCCTCTGCTCAGGTAAAATGAAAACATAATTGCTTGAGAATAAATGTATTCATCATCCATTAAGCATGAGACCGTTTTTTTTCTCATAACCATTACTTGATGGGTTTCATTTGATACCACTTCAATGTCACATTCTTTTTTCAGTTACTCCTGCATCATCTCAGATAGTTGGCGTATATGTTCAGGGACCACCACTCGAGGAGCTTCAGAACAAGGGACAAGTGACTATCACCTGTCTTCTGGTCGGTCCTTCTCTTAATGATTTCTCCGTCACCTGGAAAGTAGGTGTGAACCGTTATTCCCTGAATGTCCACAAGGAGCCTCCAGTGAGTCACAGCAATGGGACAGAAACTTTGCGGACTTCCCTCAATGTGTCAGCGGAGGATTGGCATGCATTTGAACAAGTGTCTTGTGAGGCCAAGCACCGATGTTCAAACCAGGGCTATGAGGACCATATAACCAAAACCAAAGGTAGTGTTATGCAGAAAAGGCATGGATTTGTTTCTTTGTGATTGCTTATAACCGTTTCTGAATTTGTAGAGAGTTCAACATAGGCAAGAGTGCATCAGAAACTCAACATTAAAAAAATAATATTGTCGTTGATGTTTGTGTATGTTGTGACTGACTAAATTATTAGATTGAAATGGTAAAAATATAAAACTTAATTTACTTTTGTCTTCTTTTTGTTTTTCTCAAGAGCTGTATCCACCAGCAGTGAAGATAATACAGCCAACTGCATATGACCTTTCTACCTCAGACGTCCTCGCACTTATTTGCCTAGTCTCTGGATTTTTCCCGTCTACTATCATAGTGTACTGGGAGGAGAATGGCCAGAGACTCCCTTCAACTCACTTCACCAACAGTCCAACATGGAAATACACAGGGACGGGCACATATTCAATGAGCAGCAGACTAAACACATCAAAAACTGCGGACAATGAGTCTACGTATTCTTGTGTTGTCAGACATGAGTCATCTGAAATGCCTTTTGAAAGCACTATAAAGGATGTGTTTGGTGAGCTGGCAATTAGCATTAAGTAAATTACAGTTTACTGGTGTAGTTCATTTCGTAGCTAGAGATCAGTATAGAATCAGGGCCATTACAGATTTATTTGATTGATTCCATCAGCTAAAATAAAGACAATCAAAATCCTATCCGATACTGTATACTACTGTGTTTTATCCACCTTAGCCTGCCCTCAATGTTAGTAACTCAATAGCAGTTTAGTGTAAGCACAAAGCTAAAGAAGAAAAGAAGTATAACGCCTTTAGAACAATTGCTCTCACTTGATTAAATTGATTTACATTTTTTATGAAAGCATTTAAATCCAAATGTTTCTTGTTTTTCTTGCTCCATGACCTTCGGCAAAATAAATTCATTGACAAAAACCTTTCATGACTATTTTCCGCAGCCACAGTGACCCACAGCGAACCTTCAGCCACCTTGCTCCAGGGCTCTGGTGAACTTGTGTGCCTGGTCTTTGGCTTCAGCCCTGCAGCCATTAACATCACTTGGTTTCTTGATGACACCAAGGAACTGTTGGACTACAACACTAGTGAACCCCACAGAGGCCCAAATGGAAAGTTCAGCATTCAAAGCCACCTGTGTCTGTCCCAAGTCATCTGGTTACCTGGTGCAAAGATAACCTGCAGGGTGACACATGCAAACGTCACCATATCCCTGGATGTATCGAAACCAGGTGCTGGTTTGTCCATTGATCTGAATCTTTCTTACACTATACAGATTGCATAATATGTTAACCACCTATTTGACACATTTCTGAGTAAGTTTGGCAACTGTGTGGAGTATTTTATTAATATTTCTTCCCAGCTCCCAGTGTAACAAAGTCTAGTTAACTAACAAATCTTACATGCTTTATTTCATTCATAGACTCCTTGGAGGACTGTAATTTCTTCTATGACATCATGCATGCTGAAGGGAACCAGGACACAGGCGTGGAAAGCTGGTATATGGCTTTCACTTTCCTCATTTTTTTCCTCATCGCCACTATCTATGGTGTATTGGCTACCATGATGAAGGTAAGATACAACAGTATTGTATTTTAAAGTAATCTTCCAGTAACTCAATTGTAATCTCTGTTATGTTAAATATTATTATTATTCTGGAATTCAAATATTTTGGGTGGTTTGAATTTAGCTTACACATGTAAATTCAAACTACCCAAATTATTTGAATGTATTTTTTAAATACGAATAAAAAATGTCACAAGCTCCTGACACATTCCCTATGTTTTCTCCTTTTAGACTAAATGACGATGTTCTCAGGACAGATCCCATTTTATGATCCAAATGTGGGCTTCTGAAGATTTGTATGGCATTTTTCTTTTCTAGTTTTAAAGTGTAATTGATTTCTATGAGTTTGTTTCTTTTTTAAAGTTTCAGTTATATATTCGGTGTGGCATGAATGTAGTGCATCTGTGTAAGAGGAAACATGACGACAACAATAAATAAATGAAAGAAAAAAATGACTGAGATTGAGATTCAAATACCAATGTAATGAATATATATATATATATATATATATATATATATATATATATATACATACATACATACATACATACATACATATATTTAAATATATCTATATAGATATATATATATCTATATAGATATATATATCTATATAGATATATATATATATATATATCTATATAGATATATATATCTATATAGATCTATATATATATCTATATAGATATATATATATATATATCTATATAGATCTATATAGATATATATATATCTATATAGATATATATATAGATATATATATATATATATATCTATATATATATCCACACACACACACACGTTACATCCTTAGACTCATTATTGCATTTATAAAAATAAAAATAGAAATTTGTAAATTGCCTCATTGGTTACGATAGAACAAATGATGACACAAACGGTATTTATCATCAGGGAAAGGCTGAGCACTACAGTATACACGTCACAATATCAGCACTACTGTATTACTCAGGTTGACCACTAGAGTGACACAAAGCTCCACATACAGCAGTGGTGATTTGCCACCTCTGTGAAACAGTAGTTGTGTCGCAATTTGAAGAGACTGACGGGTCTGAACTGGACTTATTCAAATGTATGATACAGAGGTGCATTCAGTTGACAGCACAAACAGAGACTGTTTATATATATTCTCCTTTCCACACACACACACACACACACACACACACACACACACACACACACACAGCTGGCAGACGTAGCAAAATCAGCAGAAAAATCATCCAAAAGTGATAATATTGAAATAGGTCACTACAGTCCAAAGTTATTAAATGTGATCATTACAGCAGGTATTTCAAATGAGAGTGGGGACAAAGTCATCGTTTGTTTTCTTATTGAACTGACAGTTGAAAAGAATCTCTTAAAACCTCTTCTAATGGGTAGGGTGACGTGGGGCCACATACCTGTTGTTATGGTGCATATAGGTCTTGGTTGAGAATGATGGCTGAGCATAATTCTCTTTTTCCTTCTCCTCACGACATGTTTCATGTGTGTAACGGTTTACTAGTACCAGCACTGTGTTTTTTTTAATTTTTATTTGAACCTACATTAAAAGTGAAATGTAGGCTTCTGGTATTCAATGCAATGCACTGGTGTTTTGGTGGCCGTGTGGTGAATTACAGCCAAATGCATCCGTGCAGGGCCAGCTGATGGCATAATAACTCTGTGGAGAATCTTTTTTTAAACACAATATTTTGTGTTCCCTCGCGATATGTTTTGCGTTCATCTGCAGTATATTTTGCATTCTCTTGCAAGAAATGTAGAATTATTTTGCAATACTTTTGTGAAAAATATTGGGAGGTAATGCAAAAGAAGTTCTTTTCAGAAAAAATTCACAAAAGATTCTCGCAGTGACCCTTCAGGGGCTGTGTAGATCCGATATAATTTTCAGTTAACAATTGTCAGTAAACAATAACAATAATACGATTGTAATTGTTATTACAATGATATAGTAATTTGATATAGCTGGAAACTCGAAATTCCGAGCTTTCGCAATCACCTAAACGCACCCTGAATCAAAAACACAGTCTCCACTATTAATAGGGAAACAAAGCTGTCAAACTTCATATTTTTCAGTCACACTGACATAAATCTATTTTCTTGCCACTGTGCTTGAGAGCCACAGTGACTGGAGTTGGTTGAGCAGCTGTATCATACAGCACTCATTCTTACCACAATTATCTCACATGATGAATGTCCCTTCTGGTGAACACCCAGAAAAATGAGACAATAAAGCTACAGCAAACACTTTGTGAAAAACACTACTTTTTTGGATAAAAAATATATTTCTAAAGTCAGATATGAATGTAGAAATCATATTACTATAAAGGCATGTTATGTCTATTCCATAACAGAGCTTCATGAAAACGGCTCCCCAGAAAAGGCAGAAACTGAACAATGAACAGAATTTGTGTAGTTAAAAATGTATTTGCAAATTGTGTTTTTACTTGTTTTAGTTAGATTGAGACTCTCAACCTCAAACCTTGCAGATTTATTCTCCCAATTTTAAAAAATAGACATTCAAAACTGTCTTTTAACTTCACGCTCACTTAACTGTCCAAGTTGTCTCCTGTTTTGTTTCGTCTTTTTTATTTATGATATAAAAGAGCACTTTTATATATATTATTTCACACATGCCAGCAGATGTTTTCTTGTGTACTACTGAAAAGAGTTTTTTTTTGCATATCTTAGGTTTCAGTTCCTAAGTAGTTTTTTTTCTTCTGGAGGCTCCACGTTTCTCAATATGTCCGTGGTTTCAAACAGCGGACATTTGAATACAGAAACCTATAAAAGAAAAAAACAGCTGCAGCTAATTCAAATATTAATTTTGACCTGGCTGCACACTCACTCTGTGAGTGTGCAGCCAGGTCAACGTCTGACCATCACCTGTCAGGTCTCTTATGATCTTAGCAGCTACTACACAGCTTGGATCAGACAACCTGCAGGGAAAGGACTGGAGTGGATTGGAAGCAAATTTACTGGAGCTTCATACTACAGAGAACAAGTTCAGTATCGACTTAGACTCTTCCAGCAACACAGTGACTCTAAACGGACAGAATGTGCAGCCTGAAGACACTGCTGTGTATTACTGTGCCAGAGACCCACAATAACAGAAACCATCAGTAGACCTGAACAAAAACCTCTCAGAGCCCTCGGACCACTAATGATTTACATCAGTTTAAATACCTGGAGGTTACAATCACTGACACATCATTGTATATATACCCAGAATGAAAACCATAGTAAACTTTTATACATTGCTAAACATTAAAGTTTACAAGCAATGAAATCAATTCAGTTTATTTGTCTTCAAAAATGGAGGTAGAAGCTACAAGCCAAAAGACAACTGGAACATGTTGGATGTCAAAGTTTTCCTTGAAACTAAATTATGATCTCTGATCATTAATGTAATACCTCCTTTTACAATTCTGTATAAATTACAAGATCATGTTAATAAGAATAACAGCTACAGAAGAGACCCTTCCGTTACACCCAATAACATTTCTGATCTTCCTCTCGACCACTCCGATCCTCACACCTCTGGCTTTATCCATTCCCCCTCCGACTGCAAAACAAAAGGTGATAGCGCCTTTGCTGTTTTAGCCCCAACCCTCTGGAATCATCTTCCCCAAACAATCAAAGCTGCTGAGTCTTTGGATAGTTTTAAGAGGCTTCTAAAACTCAACTTTATCGGCAAGCCTTTTATAGATCTCATCCCTGTTTTTGTTCCTTCTAGTTTGGGTTGTCTCTCATTGATCTGTGTTTAAAATTCTTTTATATGTTTTCTTTGTAAAGGTGTATTTTTAAAAAAAAACAACTGTACAAATAAAGCTTTACTTACTTAATTACATCCTTATTTACTTACTTAGATCAGGTTAACAATTTAAACAAATTAGAAAGCCATCATATGAAATAAGCATTGAGGAGAGATTGAACAGAAGACAATGATCAATCAAAAAGGAGGAGTCAATGCAAAGCTCAGTTATCTTCCACCTCTACTTATCTGACTGCAGAGACGAGGACAGACAGAGAGGACACACAGTTAAACATGATGGACTACAGGACAGGACTTCTGCTTTTAACTATCTGCTGGGCAGGTGATCATGTCTACATGTATTGAGTTAAATCTTTCTTGAAAAAGTTACCAACTTACATAAGTGACTATTTTTTGTTTTTTCTTGACAGGTGTTGATGGTCAGACTCTGACAGAATCTGAACCAGTGGTTAAAAGACCTGGAGAATCCCACAGATTGACCTGTACAGCCTCTGGATTTTCACTCAGCAGCTACTATATGGCCTGGGTCAGACAGGCTCCTGGAAAAGGACTGGAGTGGGTTGCTACTAATGATAACGGTGGTAGCACCAAATACTACTCTCAGTCAGTTCAAGGCCGGTTTACCATCTCCAGAGACAACAACAGACAGCAGCTGTATCTGCAGATGAACAGTCTGAAGACGGAAGATTCTGCTGTTTATTATTGTGCTCGAGACTCACAGTGACTGGAGCTGGTTGAGCAGCTGTACAAAATCCTACTCTTTCTTCGTGGGCTGATTTAATAGTTAATCTTTACAAGGTGAAAGTATCATCCCTTCTAATGTTTCAAAATGTATACCTTAATAAAGTCCAGAATCATATAAAGTAAATAGAAATAAATGAAAGAAGTACTGTGTGTCGAAATCAATCTGATTTTCAAATATTTTAAGCAAATAAAAGAAGTTAAGAGCTGGAATAACGAACAATAAAGTAAATTATATTCTTCTAAACATAAGTCACAACAATGCATCTTCTGCTTTTCCATCTCCAATCATGTTGACTCTTTCGTGTATCCCAGCATGCATTGGGTGAGTAACTTTTCTTGAATGTTAAAAGTCCCTACCATCCCCGTTTCAAACCTCTAGAGGGCAGACAATGACTAGCTTTAACACATAACCTTGTAACGTCTATTTATGGGAAGAAATCAAAGAGGAGGAAAGAAATGATTTTTGCTTGATTGTTATTCCATTGTTACCAACCTTCCTTCCATGAAATGAACATGAATATATAACTTGTCCTTAAATTATTATTATTATTATGGAAGAATATTTCTAAATATAGAAACTTATATGGACACTTCCTGATCAGTAAACATTCATTCTATTTCCCCAAAAAAAAGAGTGAGATCCAAGTCCAGTCCAGTTGTCTCCTCCCTGTGAGGAGGAGTCAATGCAAAACTCAGATGTCTTCCACCTCTACTTATCTGACTGCAGAGGAGGACAGAGGACAGAGGACACATAGTTTACCATGATGGACTACAGGACAGGACTGCTGCTTTTAACCATCTGCTGGGCAGGTGAAGATTGTCACTGATCTTTATCTTTCATAGCTTTTATTTGTGTCACCACCTTATTTCACATGTTCTATTCTCTTGACAGGTGTTGATGGTCAGACTCTGACAGAATCTGAACCAGTGGTTAAAAGACCTGGAGAATCCCACAGATTGACCTGTACAGCCTCTGGATTTAACTTTGTTGGCTCCTATATGAGCTGGGTCAGACAGGCTCCTGGAAAAGGACTGGAGTGGATCGCTTTTATATACACAGGCAGTTCTTATTTCTATTACTCCCAGTCAGTCCAGGGTAGATTCACCATCTCCAGAGATGACTCCAGCAGTAAACTCTATCTACAGATGAACAGTCTGAAGACCGAGGACACAGCAGTGTATTACTGCGCCCGTGATACACAGTGAGAGACAATAATAGGAGAGTCGTTCAAAAACTACTTCCTCTATTCAGCACCACCACTGGGAACATCCAGTTGTCTGTGTCATTTCTTTTAAACAAATATAAGTGATTCAATTCTCTGTATGAATGTGATGTGACTGGGTCCACATGTCTTAATGAGTACATGCATGAAGTTCAAGCAAAAAAATTATATTTTGGTCACATAAAAATGTAAAGCTGCATGATTTGCAGTTTCTACACTTTTCTTCTGAATACAGACAAAATCCTGAAAATACAAATGTAAAAAAGGAAATAAATCCTTGTTCCAGAACCATTTAGATATTTAATCAGTGTGACGACCCTGTCTGCCACTGTAGCTGTTGTCCCTGCAGGTGTTGGAGGTAGGCGTGGCAGAGGGTCATCAGAGGAGTGGGAACACCTGAGTTCATTAGCAGCATGGCAACACATGGGCCTTGTGTTCCAGTGCACTCTGTTAAAAGGCCCTCTGGTCTCAGTTGGTGTCTCTCTCTCTCCTTCCTGAGACACCCATTTGGCTGGGTGTTAATATTCTGGTTTGTTTCGGGTCAACACTATACAACATTACACATACAACTTCCACTTATGCAAACACCTACACTGCTGACAGTACTGACTCCACACGCCATTGCTAGCTTAAGTTGTTTTTTGTGCTACTTAAGTTAATAAACCTATTTTTGTAAACTACCTTGTGTGTATCCCCTGTCTTTGTCATGGCCATGAGGCCCGGTTCGTGACATCAGTTAAATGGCAACTGCAGCCCACCCGAAACAAGATGTGTTTTTGAAAGTTGATTAACAGAAAGGAAGTGGACAAATAATGTTTTCCTCAAAGACATCAGACTCTGATGGTCTTCTAACCTTTAACCTAAAATAAATGAAGGACAGCATTCTTTGTTCTTTGGATCTGACTAGTTTCAATGCTTTCAATAAGGAGAAATATAAAAAATAAAGGATGTAATTGCAACATTTTATTGTGCTTTCTGTTGCTGCTTACAGGGAGTAATAATACCAATAAAAATACCAATTATATATTCTAGTTTCACTACAAGATGTAAGATTCAAGAACAATCTAGTTGTCTCCTCCCTGTGAGGAGGAGTCAATGCAAAACTCAGATGTCTTCCACCTCTACTTATCTGACTGCAGAGGAGGACAGAGGACAGAGGACACATAGTTTACCATGATGGACTACAGGACAGGACTGCTGCTTTTAACCATCTGCTGGGCAGGTGAAGATTGTCACTGATCTTTGTCTTTCATAGCTTTTATTTGTGTCACCACCTTATTTCACATGTTCTATTCTCTTGACAGGTGTTGATGGTCAGACTCTGACAGAATCTGAACCAGTGGTTAAAAGACCTGGAGAATCCCACAGATTGACCTGTACAGCCTCTGGATTCACATTCAGCAGCTACTCTATGAGCTGGGTCAGACAGGCTCCTGGAAAAGGACTGGAGTGGATCGCTTACATCGACACATCTAGTTCTCCTATCTCTTACTCCCAGTCAGTCCAGGGTAGATTCACCATCTCCAGAGATGACTCCAGCAGTAAACTCTATCTACAGATGAACAGTCTGAAGACCGAGGACACAGCAGTGTATTACTGCGCCCGTGATACACAGTGAGAGACAATAATAGGAGAGTCGTTCAAAAACTACTTCCTCTATTCAGCACCACCACTGGGAACATCCAGTTGTCTCAGTATCACTTTTCCTTTACCACAGATTTTAATGAAGATAGTTTTTATTATTTCATTACTCTAAACATGGTCTATTAAAAGTATACACATTTGAACTATATTAACATTCCTTCTCCATGATATTAATAACTATTCTGCACTATCACAAAATAATAAGGACAAGGACATATTTTATTACTTTGAAAAGACATACATCAGAGCACTTTTCTAGATACTCAGACACTATACATGACACATTATAGAGAACTTTGTGAGTGAAGAGAAGGAATTAGATTTGTATCCACTGGACAAGAATGATGTGTTCATGGGAGCAGAAGTGAGTGAGCAGGTCACCAACTGAGTGCTGGATGTTTTAGAGTGTAGTCTGGACTTTGGAGGGAGCACCATAAAAACCTTTATTGTAGTAGTTGAGTCCAGATCTGAAGAAGGCATGGTTTAAAGTTTTAGCAGAAAATAATGAGAAAGATGAGCATATATATGTTTTATAATAGACAAAGGCAGTTTTAGAGATGACATTTGCATGGTGTTTGAATGAGAAGTCAGTGTCCATGCATCCGTGACTTCATTTAGGTGAGGCAGTTAGTCAGGTTGGAGAGTTACAGTGATGATGGATTTAGTAGTAGGTGGTAATCATCAGCGTAGAAGTTAAAGTGGAGATCATGATTACATATGATAGAGGTGGAGCATGTGGAAGATGAACAGGAGAGGAAGAAGCACAAAGCCCTGGGGCCACGTTGAGACAGCGTAGCATTGGTAAAGATGTCATTGTTAATGCTTAATGAAATGTTGTCTGTCTGTGAGATATGACTTCAGCCTGGAAAGAGCAGTAGAGGTAATGTTGAAAGAGAATTCAAGATGTTGATGAATTGACAGGGAGTGAGACCTCAAGCACGATTTGTGCTTCTCTGAAAGAAATATGAATGGGATCTCAATATAATGCATTTTAGACAGGTGCAATTGAAACATCTCAGAAAAGACTTAAATGTGCCCACTTAGAGGAACATAAAATTAACATTCCATCCATCCGTTCCTTTGCTGTATTAGCTTTTTATTTTTTAAGGTCGCGAAGGAACCGGAGCCAAACCTAGGTGACATTGGGCGACATGCGGGGTACATCCTGGATCGGTCACCAATTGCAGGGCTCATTCGCCAGTAGTGGAGGAAGTATTCAGATCTTTTACTTAAGTAAAAGTTTTAATACCACACTGTGAAAACCCTGCACTACAAGTTAACATTCTGCATTCAAAACCTTACAGTACTTAAAAGTATGCATTATCAACAAATTGTACTTAAAGTATCAAAACACACAGGACTTTCATCCAGGAGATCGATGTTTATGTCCCGAGCAAAACAAAAAGAAACGTTGAAACTTTGTCATGTCATTTGCTTGTCACGTCAGTTGTTTGTCAAATTAATGTCAACCATGATCTTTTCATAAATCTAACTCAGTGTTTTTATTGCCTAAACCTAATAAAGCTTATTTTGAAAAGACACCATGCATGTAACGAGTGTATATTGACATGCCGTCACTGACACGTGCAAAACTGATGCTAGAGGGGTTTGCAGTCATAGTTTGAAGCTTAGTGCCACTGACCAAGCTGGTTTATCCTTCAAAAACATTCAAAATAAAAATCACCAAATTTAGAGATACATTATTTTTACTGGACACGAAGGGAATGGAAAATTGTAATCTGAAAAGTTACTGAAGCTGTAGTTGAGTAAAAAGTACACTATTTCCCTCTGAGATGAAGTGGAATAAAAGTATAAAGTTACATGAAATGGAAATACTCATGTAAAGTACCTCAAATTTGTACTGAAAGGTGCAGTCAGCGGTTCTAATACAATGCACTTTTTATAAACTGCTGTCACTGTATTTCTGTTTATGCATATAGAGTCAATAAGTAGAGTAATTAATGAAATAAATGAATGAATAAATGCAATAAAGAGGTAACAAATGTCAAAAGTAAAACAAAGTTGACAGTTGTTTCATTTTGGTGAATGCAGGGACGTTTTCACAATGCTACAATTGAGTGTGTAATGAAATGAAAATATCAAATGTAAAGTAGAAGTGATTTCCACGCATGTTTTCACTCTGCAGATATATTAAAAATGAACAGACTCTTCTATTGGCTGCAGTTAGACCAGTATTGATGCTTCATATGTTTGATTATATGCAAACTCAGTGAGCTTCCTAGTTGCTCAGCTATAAAAACATCACATCAGTCTGAACTTCATATCTCTTCAGATTCAACATAAACCATGTTCTCCGTAGCTCTGCTGCTGCTGCTGTTGGCAGCTGGAAGTGAGTCTCTCTGGATTTCTCAAAATCAACAATTCTGCTTCAAGTATATTTTGTTAATAACATTTCCTTTTTTAACAGGTGTGAAGTGTGAACAGTTGACACAGCCAGCCTCTGTGAGTGTGCAGCCAGGTCAACGTCTGACCATCACCTGTCAGGTCTCTTATTCTGTTAGCAGCTACTACACAGCTTGGATCAGACAACCTGCAGGGAAAGGACTGGAGTGGATTGGAATGAAACATACTGGAGCTTCATACTACAAAGATTCACTGAAGAACAAGTTCAGTATCGACTTAGACTCTTCCAGCAACACAGTGACTCTAAACGGACAGAATGTGCAGCCTGAAGACACTGCTGTGTATTACTGTGCCAGAGACCCACAATAACAGAAACCATCAGTAGACCTGAACAAAAACCTCTCAGAGCCTGAACACTGCAGTAACATGAAGCCACCAGAGGAGGAGCCCTCGGACCACCGATGGTTTTAACACCAGCTCACTGTAGAAAGGGAGAGAGTCTTAGATTGTATAAATGGTTCCTAATCTATTTTAACCCTCGTAATGTTCTCCCGATTGCCATACACCTTTTGTCCTCTGGGGTCTGAAATGACCCCGCCTGGTTTGACTGTTATTTAAAGCATATAGTATAAATTGTCAATCAATTCTGTTTTACACCTTTAGTCTTACTTCAGTCCAACCCATTACCACACATTTTCACCTTGGTTTTTGAATTTAGGGCCAATTGGCCTTGTTTACATAAAAGTATACCCTGTTTTTGAGTGAAAATGAAATGAAACAATGAATTATTTTGACTTCATGCGGTTGGACCATGGTGCTCGTCTCTCTCTCTGCTCTCTGCTGTCAACATGCGTCGTCCGTCACTGGGAGGGATGGAAGACCAGATCAATGTTTCATCCTTTGACTGGAAATATTCTTATATCGCAGCTAGGTCCTCTTCCTCAGATTCTTCCTCATCAGTTGATTCTTCCTCCTCCTCATGTTCATCATTGTCCTCCTGCTCATTCTTTTCCCCCACATAGTTTAAAATGAGCTCACAGGCCTCCTGTGCAGTATAGTGCTTCTGCCTCCTCATTGTGCTGCCTGTCTCTCTCTAAAATATGAAATGAAATGCTCCAACACCTGTGAGAAAAGACCTGTTTTTGTTGTTGTTGTTGTCATAACCATTGCTTGACCCCAGACATCAAACATCCAAGATCCCAGATGTTTTGGAAAGCAGTATCGGGTGACAAGTTGCCCCATTGCACCACTTTGTGCTGCGGGGTCTTTTTGACCCCAGAGGACAACCGAAGTTATTAAATTCAATAAATCACCCGTAATTCAATCAAATGACTTCAAATTAATTTTAGTCATGAAGAGCATAGTATCCAACAACCCCCTTTATTTTCAGACCATTTGATGAATAAAAAACATATTTTGACGGCAAAAGATTTAGTTTGGGGTCAGAATGACCTCAGGACAACACGAGTACGGAAACAGTTTTCACCAATAAATTTAATTACTCTGCACATAACTGTCATGACATCATTGGATATATAATCTTTCAGGTGATTGAATACATTCAGTGATTTAATTATATAAATGAATCCTCAAAAAGTCAGTTTCACTTCCATAACGCTGTTATTTAAAACAACAACAGACCTTCATAAATACCCAGCGATCATGTGACTTAATCACACACATATTCAAAATGTGATCAATACTGTAAAACAGCAAACACTCTGGTGAGGTCAATAAAAATTAATGTTTAGGTCTCATTTGACTTCCACTGCAGCCGACATCAATATAGTAGAGACAAAGAGAAGCTTGATTTTGACATATATGAGAAAATATTTGTTTTATTTATTTTTGTGTATTGAGGTGCATAAAAAAGAAGGGGACAGCATTTTTCCTGTTTACATGCAATGAGATAGAAAATAAAGTCCCTTAAATACCTATTTGTCTTGACAAATAGGATGTACATTTCTGATTTGAAATTTGGCCAACAAATTGTTATTTCCCATTATTTTTGATCAGTGCTTAAATTAGTGACTTTGATATTTTTCAGTTTCCTCTGCTGTTGTAGAGATTCTCTATGGAAATGTATCAGTGTCACATGTTCCCTTTTTAAACCTGTAGTAGGAGGTCTATGCAAACTCTTCCTCTCTTATAAAAACATCAGCAACTTGCAGCAGAACACCGTTGCAGTTTTATATATTTCTGAAAAACTCAGATAAGAAATAGTCTGAACTAGAATATTCATCCCAGAATGGAAATTACAATAATTTGGAGTTTATTATGTGTAGTTACTATTCAAGGTGAGGGGGAAAACAATTGGTACTAAATATTTATTCTCCTTGTGATGTTACATCACTCACAGTTATAGAAAGAATGGAGTTATCTCAATTGTAGAAGCAAAGTGGATCACAATATAATAATAAAGGTGAAATGTCCACAATCTAAAATATGTTCAAAACATTAGTAAATTGTAGAACACAGTGAGATGATAACAAATACATTTTCATAAAAGCCAGTAGATGTTGGTGATCAGAATAAAACTGGAGGTCATTAATATCTTATTGTAAACGTTCTTATCTGTTGCCCATTATGCTTCAAGTGACCGGTGAGAAACCTTCCTACCAAGATGAACTTTAAATGAACGAATTTGGAAAAACCTTAAATGTTAATGTGGCACATGTCTGAACTAAAATGAACATTTCTGTATGATCAGAATAATTGTGCATGTATTATTACTGATGATGAACCATGTCAGACAAACATTAAAACAGCTGACTTGGAGGACTGACTCTTGGACATTAATTCCCCATTTTATTAAATAATCTAGTTGTCTCCTCCCTGTGAGGAGGAGTCAATGCAAAACTCAGATGTCTTCCACCTCTACTTATCTGACTGCAGAGGAGGACAGAGGACAGAGGACACATAGTTTACCATGATGGACTACAGGACAGGACTGCTGCTTTTAACCATCTGCTGGGCAGGTGAAGATTGTCACTGATCTTTATCTTTCATAGCTTTTATTTGTGTCACCACCTTATTTCACATGTTCTATTCTCTTGACAGGTGTTGATGGTCAGACTCTGACAGAATCTGAACCAGTGGTTAAAAGACCTGGAGAATCCCACAGATTGACCTGTACAGCCTCTGGATTTTCACTCAGCAGCTACCATATGGCCTGGGTCAGACAGGCTCCTGGAAAAGGACTGGAGTGGATCGCCTGGAATGATAACGGTGGTACCAGCAAATACTACTCTCAGTCAGTTCAAGGCCGGTTTACCATCTCCAGAGACAACAACAGACAGCAGCTGTATCTGCAGATGAACAGTCTGAAGACGGAAGATTCTGCTGTTTATTATTGTGCTGGAGACTCACAGTGACTGGAGCTGGTTGAGCAGCTGTACAAAATCCTACAGTTCTCATTCTTACAGCGCTGGTGGACCACATCTACTTCATAGGATTAATGCCTTTGGTTGGGGTTCAATGAAATTACTACATGTGCTAATTTAGAAACAAAATACAAAATACTGAGATAAAACAATCGCACTAAAACACTGGATGCGATACAAAGATGACAAGAAAACGATAAACCTGAAATATAAAGACTTTATCTTCTCATTCTGTACGACCACCATATAGTGTTTGTTGTACCCCTACCAAATGTACACACACACACACACACACACACACACACACACACACACACACACACACACACACACACACGCGCGCGCGCGCACACACACACACAGACAAACACACACCAATTACATTTTTTAGAGCAAATTACATTTTTGTGAGACAGAGTTGCACAGACAAGCACACAATCGGGCCAGAGTGAAAAGTGTGTGTGTGTGCGTGTGTGTGTGTGTGTGTGTGTGTGTGTGTGTACTTCCAGCATCCTTGCTAGGACCACACCATATTTTTAACTCGACCTTCTTTTTGATCTTAACCACACACATATTAAGTTTCATTACTTGCATTTTGCACGGTTGTGACGTTATCGCGGTGACAAAATCTGTCCACAGACAGACTGACAGAAATATGAACACCTGGCAAAGTATGCAAAATTGCCTCTGTGGTAGTTCCCGCTACAGAAGGTTTCTCTATAACCACATTTTGCCATGATGACACGCACAGACTCACAAGGTGTGAAGAATACTAGTGTTGCTGTCGTGATTGGTATTAAACATTTAAAGTGACTGCAGTGAAATATTGTTATCACCATGTTCAGGGGAAGTACATTCAGAACAACAAACTACTGGATCATCATTCTGAAGAGGATCCCTCTCTCTTTCCGATGAAAGTGACAGAATCCAACATCCATAGGGTTCAGAATATAAAAATGTTTTCCCATTATTGATTTTTAACAATGGATGTTGAAAATATATTGATGCATGATATCTCCGCTCCAACAAATGCTGCTGAGCAGAATATTGGTTGATTAATACATTTGGTTATAAAAAAAAGTTAAAGAGAATATCTTGAGAAACATCTTCATCAATAAAAAACATAATCATTGTTATCTAAATGTAAAATGATGATTTTTTCCCCCCAGATATGTGAGGGGTGGTGTGTTTCTTTTTGAGGAGGAGTCAATGCAAATCTCTGATCTCTTCCATCTCTACAAATGTGTTGCAGAGTGAAGGACAGACACTAAATCACTGCCGTATACACTGCAGACGGGACAGGAACAACTTCCACAATGATCAGACCTCAGTATTTGGTTGCTTTTCTCACCCTGTCAATTAACTGGGCAGGTAAGAACAAAACATGTTTTTGTGACAAACCTCAAGAACAATATGGCGTAAAGAAACTAATGAGCTGTTTAAATGTCTGTAGGTACTGAGGGTCAAACACTGACTGAGTCTGAAGCAGTGGTTAAAAGGCCCGGAGAACCCCACAGACTGACCTGCACTTATTCAGGGTTCAGTAGCCATTACTGGAACGCTTGGATCAGACAGGCTGCTGGAAGAGGACTGGAGTGGGTTGCTACTATCAGTGATGGCAGTAGCAACATCTACTACTCTCAGTCAGTCAAAGGCCGGTTTACCATCTCCAGAGACAACAACAGACAGCAGGTGTATCTGCAGATGAACAGTCTGAAGACGGAAGATTCTGCTGTTTATTATTGTGCTAGAGACTCACAGTGACTGGAGCTGGTTGAGCAGCTGTACAAAATCCTACAGTTCTCATTCTTACTGGGCCGATAGACCACAACATCACTCACTTTGTTTGAGGGTCTTTGAGTATCAGGAAGACTGTATGTGCTCATTTAGGAACATAATTCTGTTTATTATTGTAGCAGCTGTACAAAATCCTATTTAGATCCCAAAAAAGAATCATATTTCTGTAGATCTTTTTTGTCTTTCTTGTTTTCAATATGAAATCATGAAAATTGGCCATGAAAAGGATCATAATTAACCAATAGGTACCATTAGAAACATAAATAATAAAAGAATGTCTTATTGCAATGATCACTGCCCCACAAAGCAACCAAGGACAGCAACAAAATCAGCTGAAATTATAGTCAAGGTACAGAATGAACAAAATAACTCCTACATGAACACATTTCAGCCACTTTAATTTTCACAATATGGGAGTGAAAAATAATGATGCAGTTCTTGTCATAAAAACACTAGGTGGCAGTCAGTGTCAAGTTCCTCTCTCCTGTGTCTCTACAAGGAGACACTCGTACCTGCTTGACTCTGAACTGATGTATCTGATCTGAAATAGATTTCAAGATAAACAGCAGGAAGACTACAGAAGATGTTGTTTATTCTTGTTCTTGTGAGACATTGTGATGAAAGCTGAATAAATAAGTGAAGCTACCATAAGACAAACCTTCACTTCCTGGAGGAAAGAGTCGTCCTTTCTGTTGTTTTTTTCTCTCTTAGCAGTAATCCACTTTACTGAGCTGACCAATGGCGTTTTAAATGGAAGTGTATGAGCTTGACAGTGCATCTTGTTCTGTATATATTTAACCTCTCTCTCTCTCTGTCTCTGAGTCCAGCACTCCTCCTTTTCTGACAGATTTATTAATCAAAACTGTATCTAAAAAATCTCCCACTGCGAACATGCAAATCCACACACTGATGCACAATCCCCACCCACCCTGCCTGCACAACACATATATCCCTCAGAGGAGCCTTTGCAGTTGCAGAATCAGCAAAGTTCCCACCATGACAGTTGTACAAAGTGTCGTCCTCTTGGCTCTCATTTCAGGTGAGTGACATTGGTGTCCAGCAGAGGAGGAGAGAAGGAGGTCTGGATGTCTGCTGGATCCCCGTCATCTAAAGTCTGTGTCTCTTTCAGCTGCTCAGGGCCAGTCCCTCACCTCCTCAGAGCCAGTGGTCAGCAGAGCTGGAGAACCAGTCACGCTGTCCTGCAAAGTGGAAGGACTTCCTCTAACTTGGCTGCACTGGATTCGTCAGAAACCAGGGAAAGGACCTGAATGGATCGGACGCATTGATAGCGGAACTGGCACAATATTTGCTCAAAGTCTCCAAAGCCAGTTTTCCATCACCAAAGACACTTCCAAAAATCTTGTGTATTTAGAGGTGAAGAGTCTCCAACAAGAAGACGCTGCAGTTTATTATTGTGCACGAGAACCACAGTCGCACACGAGACAACACAGCTGTACAAAAACGGAAAACTCATCTCTGTATGAGAAGCACTGAAGCAGGTCAGGGCTTTGAAAACACATTTCCCATTGAATGATGGCCAATAATAATGAAACATCAATAAAAATGTATTTGTCAGGACCGTTTATGAAGACTCACAGCAATTAAGAGGACAACCTTATTGCAATTACAACATAAATTAATCTACGGTGAACAATTTGCTTTAAAGAGCTCTGTATCAGTTTTTTTCTACATTAACCTGTAGAAACTTCATGAGTTTTAAGACTTTATTTTTTAATTGAATCAAACAATTAAACTAACCATCTAGATTGTGGTGTAAAAGTCCATATAAGCTCTTTCCTCACGGTTGTATGCCTCTGCCAACCAGTCAAGATGCATTCTACATCCATGCCTGTCCAAAATGTCATCACATCATAATTTTATCCTATTAAACATTTGAGGGAAATTGTAAAAATTAGCATTTGAATTCGTGGCAAACAAATTCTAGGCAGTTAATCTTTGGGTCCGGGTGGATGTTTGTACCGAATTTTGAGGAAATTCCCGCAGGCATTCCGAGATATCGTGTTCACAAGAATGGGACGGAGGTAAACAAATATTATTCTACCTAGTCTGGTCACTCGAGAAGACACACCTTCAACTGATTCAAAGGACATTTAAAAGATGATTCAACAATATTCAAATGAAGGTTACTTATAAGAAGTGAAGTGTGTGTGTGTGTGTCAGTGAGAGGACAGAAGAGCTCACATCAGTTCAGCTTCAACATCAACCATGTTCTCTGTAGCTGTGATTCTGCTGCTGGCAGCTGGATCCTGTGAGGAGCTTTCAGTGGATTCACACTAATAAACACATTAGAAACACTGAATAGTCAGATGTCTGATGGAGATAATGTTGATTTGTGTTTCTACAGGTGTGAACAGTCTGGATCTCATCCAGCCAGACTCAATGGTTGTGCAGCCTGGACAGTCTGTGACCATCACCTGTCAGGTCTCTGGTTATTCTTTGACTGATAACAGCTATGCAACAGGTTGGATCAGACAGTGTGAAGGAAAACCGATGGACTGGATTTCACATCAGTGGGGTGGAGGAGACTTTTACCAAAATAATGCTCTGAAGAACAAGTTCAGCTACAGCAGAGACACTTCAGCTCTGACAGTGACTCTAAAAGGACAGAACCTGCAGCCTGAGGACACAGCTGTGTATTACTGTGTCCGTTACCCCACAGTGATACAAACCACCAACAGACCTGCACAATAACTAAGCAAGCCATGTTACTAAACCTCCTACTCATGTTGATAATGAGAAAAAGAAATATAGAAAGTCAAGGGAATCTGAAAATGTTTAAATGTATCTGCCTCCACTCAGCCAATTGTGAATTTATAACATGTCAGGGAATTCAGTTATACATATTCACAAAATATACTGTCCCGTCCACAAGAGAAAAAAGGTAGTGGAACACATGACCAAAAGTAAGAATATAAATGAGTGGATCACGGATCTTTGACCCAGGAGAAGGTTCCCCGTGTGAAACAAGAAGTCAGGGTTGATTTATTTGACATGTAACTTACATACTTCAGCAGGAAAGTTTAGAGGATGAATGATACTGACTTTGGTGATCACTTAACTTTTTATATAACGCCATAATCAAGTCAGTATTTCAACCTCTACGCTATAGTTTATGACCTAATACCTACAAAACTAATGATATTATCAACCTTATCTAGATATTAGCATTTAAAAGCGCTGCTGTGCCTAAGTACAGCCTCACAGGGCTGTTGACCATTACGTTGTTAATGTTCTCTAGATTATATATGACTGCTGAAATAAAGAGAGAACTTTTCTGTGTTTTTTGTGGTCTTGTTTTCCTCATGAGGATACATTCCTTTTCAGAATGACAGCAGCTAATAGCTAAATCCTGACCTGTGCCTTTATACATTATCCAGAAAGGACATAAATGACAGAATTACCAGACATGCATACAGACAGACAAGTGATATCTGTCCAATTCAGTTGTCTCCTCCCTGTGAGGAGGAGTGAATGCAAAAGATCACTTGTCTGATGTCTTCCACCTCTACTTATGTGACTGCAGAGGAGGACAGAGGACAGAGGACACTCAGTTAAACATGATGGACTACAGGACAGGACTGCTGCTTTTATCTGTCTGCTGGGCAGGTGAAGACTTTCATTGATCTTTGTCTAAAATATTTCTATTTGTGCGACCAACATACCACATGACATGCATGTATTTTCTTTTGTTATGACAGGTGTTGATGGTCAGACTCTGACAGAATCTGAACCAGTGATTAAAAGGCCTGGAGAATCCCACAGGTTAATCTGTACAGCCTCTGGATATAACTTTGGTGGCAACAGCATGCACTGGGTCAGACAGGCTCCTGGAAAAGGACTGGAGTGGGTTGCTTATGTCAGATATGACAGTGCTTACATCTACTACTCTCAGTCAGTTCAAGGCCGGTTTACCATCTCCAGAGACAACAACAGACAGCAGGTGTATCTGCAGATGAACAGTCTGAAGACGGAAGATTCTGCTGTTTATTATTGTGCTCGACACTCACAGTGACTGGAGCTGGTTGAGCAGCTGTACAAAATCCTACAGTTCTCATTCTTATTGGCTGGTAGAGCCCAAGATGATCATGTTTATTTCATACATTTTTGGGACATTTTGTTCTATTCTACATTCTACTTTACACATGTATCTTTTATCAATAATTTAACTTTTGTTCAGCATTGTACAAATATCTTTAAAATAGAGAAATATCAGGAGTAAACATTAAACACATGAAATAAACACAATAAAGACCACTTTTTCATGAAACGGCCAAAAGACAGAATTGCAATATTGTCAAATACTTTGAATTCCTACAAATTGAAACACTATGATGACTGTAAATTATGTAGAATATAAATAAAGTATTGTGAGAGTGTAAAAAATGTGTTACACTTTCCTTTAGGAATCTGCTGTTTTCATCGTTAACTGACTGAATTAAAGCTTCGTACTATATATGGAGAGGTTTTCCATATTCAATGAAATATTTGAACTATTATAAAATTATGTTTTAACTGCAGAGAAAGTAAAAAAAAGATGTGTAGAGATATTGATAGTTTGCAATAAAGTTATCTGAATATAAATAAAATGTAGCTACATCTCTCCATGGGCAAGAATACATTTAGTTTAGTTTTTTGTTACATTTGTCTTTAATTGTTACAATTTAAAATAAATATCTTGTGTAATTGGGCCATAATACAAATAATGGAACCAAACAACAAAACCTATATATAACCCGGCACTGGTATTTGATTAAGACTGTTAATCTTGACACAGATGAAGGTAAAATGTGTATATTACAAAATGTAAATTATACATTTTCTCTGTATGTGTCTTCAACCATCTGTGAAACTGTAAAATTGAAATTATTTTATTCAACTCTGCAAACCAGCAGCATCAGACTTAAGTTGAATGAATTAATGAATAAATAAACAGAATCTGTTCTCATATACTTTAGAGTTAATCATGAATGTGAGGCGCAAAAACAGCTCACATCATATTTAAAGTGAGTTTAAACATTTGAACATGGCTTATAGAAAGCAACATTCTTAGTGGTTGTTGCTTTCGTTTCTATTTACATCATTATTTTTATTGGAATGCTGATTTGAATGAATATGTTTTCCAATATGATTCACGTTAATATTAACATTAAGAACAGTAATAATGATCCTTGTCCTTATTTGCAATTTTACAATAATATACATTATGTTTTTTATGTTAAATCAAACTGTAATCATTTGGTCATTCCTAGGTTACAGTAAAAACAAAGTTAAGAGCTGTTTCTTTTCAGTAAATGCAGCAACATTTTCAAAATGTTTCAGTGTGTAATCAAATTAAAATACCAAAGAGAAAGCAAGGTGATTTCCGGGCATGTTTTTTTCTCTGCAAATATAATAAACAAATTGAATAGACTCTTCCATTGGCTCCAGTTAGACCAACATTTTAGCTTCATGAGTTTGACTATATGCAAACTCAGTGACCTTCCTTGTTACTCAGCTATAAAAGAATCGAATCAGGCTGTCAGTGGAGTTCACAACTCGTCAGTTTCAACATCAACAATGTACTCTGTAGCTCTGCTGCTGCTGCTGGCTGCTGGACGTGAGTCTCTCTGGATCTGTCAAAGTCAACCGTTCTTTCAAAGAATAATTTGATCATTTCTTAAAAAACATTTTGTTCTTTCTCCAGGTGTAAAAAGTGAACAGTTGACACAGCCAGCCTCTGTGAGTGTGCAGCCAGGTCAACGTCTGACCATCACCTGTCAGGTCTCTTATGATCTTAGCAGCTACTACACAGCTTGGATCAGACAACCTGCAGGGAAAGGACTGGAGTGGATAAGTAGTGACACAGACGTCAAAGATTCATTAAAGAACAAGTTCAGTATCGACTTAGACTCTTCCAGCAACACAGTGACTCTAAACGGACAGAATGTGCAGCCTGAAGACACTGCTGTGTATTACTGTGCCAGAGACCCACAATAACAGAAACCATCAGTAGACCTGAACAAAAACCTCTCAGAGCCTGAACACTGCAGTAACATGAAGCCACCAGAGGAGGAGCCCTCGGACCACCGATGGTTTTAACACCAGCTCACTGTAGAAAGGGAGAGAGTCTTAGATTGTATAAATGTTTCCTCATCTAAATTAATGGAAAACGTTTTCATCAATACATTTAAATATTCTGCACATAACCATCATAACATCATTGTATATATAGTCTTTCAGGTGATTGAATACATTCAGTGATTTAATTATATAAATGAATCCTCAAAAAGTCAGTTTCATTTCCATAACGCTGTTATTTAAAACAACAACAGACCTTCATAAATACCCAGCAATCATGTGACTTAATCACACACATATTCAAAATGTGATCAATACTGTGAAACAGCAAACACTCTGGTGAGGTCAATAACAATTAATGTTTAGGTCTCATTTGACTTCCACTGCAGCCGACATCAGTTTAGTGGAGACAAAAAGAAGCTTGATTTTCACATATATAAGAAAATATTAATTTTATTTATTTTTGTGTATTGCGGTGCCTAAAAAAGATGACAACATTTTTCATGTTTGCATTCAATGGGATAGAAAATAAAGTATCATAATGTAACTATAACAAATACCTATATGTCTTCACAAACAGGATGTCAATTTCTGATTTGTAATTTGGCAAAAACAAAAATATTTCACTTTTTTTTTTTATCAGTGCATAAATTAGTGACTGATATTTTTCAGTTTCCTCTGCTGTTGTAGAGATTCTCTATGGAAATGTATCAGTGTCACATGTTCCCTTTTTAAACCTGTAGTAGGAGGTCTATGCAAACTCTTCCTCTCTTATAAAAACATCAGCAACTTGCGGCAGAACACCGTTGCAGTTTTATATATTTCTGAAAAACTCAGATAAGAAATAGTCTGAACTACAGTATTTATCCCAGAATGGAAAATACAATCATTTGGAGTTTATTATGTGTAGTTACTATTCAAGGTGAGGGGAAAACAATTGGTAAATGTCTGACCTGTGATATATTAGTATGATGGATGATGATCACAATGTCTTTACTTACAGGAGTTTGGAGTGAGATCAAACTGGACCAGTCTCCCTCTGAGGTGAAAAGACCTGGAGAGACAGTGAAGATGTCATGTATCATATCTGGTTATAGCATGACAAGCTACAACATTCACTGGATACGACAGAGGCCAGGGGAAGCTCTGGAGTGGATTGGGAGGATGAGCACAGGCAGCAACTCTGCTACCTATGGCAGCTCCTTTCAAAGCCGTTTCATCATGACTGAAGATGTGCCCAGCAGCACTCAGTACCTCGAGGTCACGAGCCTGAGAGCAGAAGACTCTGCTGTTTACTTCTGTGCTCGATACGACACAGTGACTGAAGAGAGAGGAGCAGCTGCACAAAAACCTCCACAGACAACAAACAGAAACGTGAACTTAATGAAATCTGGGTTTTCTCACAACCTAACTAATGACAAAATATGTATTCTCTTCATGATGTTACATCACTCAGTTATATACAGCGTTCTTTCAATTGTAAAAGCATGATTTAATATTAAATTACTCACGGCACAATTGCAAGTACAAACCATACATGTTATGAAATCAGTTTGAAATGAAAAAAAAGGTGAAAAACAGTTGATCACAGAGCGAGGTTGGGTGGATAAAAATATATTAAGAAATGTGAAATGTCTACGATCTAAATTATGTTCGAAACATTGGTGGATGATAAATCATGACGACAATAAAGCAATTTACATAAATGCTCGTGGATATGATCAGAAAACTGCTGTAGATTATTTTGCTCACTATATAATGTCATCAATATCTCACTGGAAACAAATGTAAAATGTCAATAAAACCCACATTTCTGACTGAAGTTTCTAAGAGGAACACAGACATCAGATAGTATCAGTCTTTCCTCCTGCCCGCTGTCCTCCAGGCTGCTTTGGCTCAGCCAACAGAGAAGTTTACAAGAACAAACTAAGTGTTCAGTTTGTCCGTTCTGGGCTTCTGTAGAAACATGGTGATGCAACATGGCGGACTCATGGAGGAGGACCCGCTCCCTGTGGACATTGAAATGGCCTTTTCTAAGTTAATAATAATTCTTAGTTTCAAGTCATTATAAAGTAATGAAAACATAGTTATGCATATTATATTCCATTCCTGCCAATTAATCCCCCTAAATGTTACACACGGTTCTTTTAACGCAAATTAAATTAAAATATGTCAGACAAACTTAAAATCAACTGACTTTGAGGAATGACTCCTGAAAACTGATTCTACACTTTCACCAAACAATAAACTGAAAGCCAAGTTTATTCTAGTTGTCTGGTCCCTGTGAGGAGGAGTCAATGCAAAACTCAGATGTCTTCCACCTCTACTTATCTGACTGCAGAGGAGGACAGAGGACAGAGGACACATAGTTTACCATGATGGACTACAGGACAGGACTGCTGCTTTTAACCATCTGCTGGGCAGGTGAAGATTGTCACTATTGTTCTATCAATGCTAATTTAGTTAGAAAAATATGTCAACTTTGTGTGGTTGGCTCTGTTCTGATTAAACTGCTTTTCTCTCCAGGTGTTTCCAGTCAGACTCTGACTGAGTCTGAATCGGTGGTAAAGCGCCCTGGAGAATCCCACAAACTGACCTGTACATATGCAGGAATATCAGACAGCGACGCTGTTATCAGCTGGATCAGACAAGCTGCAGGAAGAGGACTGGAGTGGGTTGCCGACATTTCTGCTCCGAGTGGAAGCACTATAGCTTATTCCACGTCAGTCCAGAATCGCTTCACCATTTCCAGAGACAACAACGTGGACCAGGTGTATCTGCAGATGAACAGTCTAACGACTGAAGACTCTGCTGTTTATTATTGCGCTCGGAGGCCACAGTGATACAGGAAGTCACAGAGCTGTACACAAACTACTGCAGATGTCACTGTATCAGTCACCGATGGAAAGAATTATGAATCCACATTGTACAAAAGTATTTTTAAAATATCCCCTATATTAGAATGTATCTATGATGCAAGTTTATTTCACTCTATTGAAAATGTATCTATAACTCATTTCTAATTGAATTACTGGTGAAAAAAATAGATTCAAATATAAATATTTGGTGATATTGTCTATGAGATATGATAATGATAACTGACCACAAACAAAGTGATGAAAGTACACATCAACACATTCAAAATTGAGTATTTTCTGCTTTCTAGAAAATTCTAATCAATTCAATTTATTTGTAGTGCCCAAAATCACAAATTTGCCAGAGGGCTTTACAATACAGCATATGACATCCTCTGTCCCAGGACCCTCACATCGGACCAAGTAAAACGTCCCCAAAAACACTTTAACGTGGGAAAAAATGAATGGGGGAGGGGAATTGAAGGATGGATTAATTAAATGCAGTTGAATTAAAAGTTAATTGTCAGAACATCATAAGCAGCAACCATACTGTCTCGCTGAAAATAAATAGAGGTCATAGAGATATCGTGATGACCTCTGACCCTCCTTGCCTTTTCTTCTCTCTGCAGGTTGTCTGCAAGTGAAGATGGGCGGCGCCATCTAACTTGATGGCCAAATCCCAATCTCCATCCTAAAGCCTAAACACTAAACCTGCATGACACCTTTGTGCTTAAGTAAAAAAGAACATTGCAGAATATTCGTCTCCCATCTTCACTTCCATTCTATGCTCGTGAAGTGTTGCATAAACCGCTCACTTCCAGAGGCAAAGCAAGTCACACATTTACAAATTCTCATTGCAAAACAGTCCAGATGAAGCATGACACAGTGAACTAGAGTTCAGCTGCAAGGAATCAAAATGAGAGTAAAACTGATTAAAAAACACATCTGATACTCTTCCAGTCTAGACAGGCCAGTTGTGGTTTGTATTGATCAAATCAAACATTAAAGCAGTGGTCGTTGTGGACACACCTGGTGGAAATGTGCACTTTACTAAGTGTACTTTTCTAATTTATCATGTTTTTGCTTAAGTTTCAAATAAAATATTGGTTGAATGACTACGTCTCACTGAGCCAGGGCTGTGGTAATATATACATATTGTTTGTCAGTTGAGGCAATAAAGGATGAGATGGATGCACTGCAGACACACATGACAGCAGATCTTTCATTTGGTCGTATCTATTAAGTTTTAAAATGTTTGCAATAATCTGCTGTACATATGGAATGATAAAAAAAGTGGATTTGCTTTTAAGCAGTAAATAAATGCTACTGATATTTATTGTCTTATACTATTATCAAACTTTTATTATAGTTTTACATAATAATCATATCATACAGTTAATGTCAATCACTTGTGTTATTACAACAAACATTAAACCTTTTAGTGAAATGTAAATGACAACATGTCACATATTAAAAAATAAGATTATTTAGTTTTTTTATTTGTTTTGTGTTGTCGTTTGAGAATAAAACGTGCGATTTCATGTTTAATCATTTTGTTGACTGTATTTGCTTCTCATTTGATGCTATAGGTTATATAATTAAATCAATTTGATACATTTGGACTTAGCCATGTAAAAATGATTGTGTGCTTGTGTTAAACAGAAAAGCTTCTGAAGATGTTGTTGTTACTGGCTAACAATTTCTTTTTCAGTTTCCTGGTTTTTCTAAACATGTCATCTTTAGACGCTTTCCCCTCTCTGCACCTCTGGGACCACACCGGAAACTTTTTAGAAACTGTCAGAACTACAAACAAACTTCCTTTAAGCAAGAGACACATGTTTCCGTCTATATCAGCATTTATTATACTGTTATTACTCTAACAGCATAGTGAGTTGTATTGAGTATGTTTGTATTCAAATTACATTTTTTTTGCAATCTGCAAAAACACATTCATCGTCCTTCGACTACAGCTTGATATTTTATATTTATATATATATATATATTATATATTTATATATATATAATATATATATATATATATATATTATATATTTATATATATATATATATATATTATATTATATATTTATATATATATTATATATATATATACATATATATATATATCAGCGCCGGACTGAGACAAAAAAATGGTCCCTGGCGTTTCGGCCCAGACCGACCACAATCGATCAGACACCCATCTTCATGTTCTCCTATGTATAGGCCTACCAACCGTACCACTTATCACATGATAATTCAATATGATCATTTATTGTCTTTCAATGGAATCGTATCATGATGAAATCATAAATCGAGATATCAAGAAAATCTGAATTGATAAGAATTCTGCCCATGAATACCCCTGTCTAGATAAATCTAACTATTAATCTGAGGACTATTTGTGTGCATGCATGAACACATATAGTCAGGGTATAGCTAGAAATATTCATTTTTACCCTCTAATTTCACTTGAAAACTGCTTTTGTTCTTAATGTTGTAATGTTGAGAAAGTACTCTACTTTACATTTGTCAAGTATTTAATTCACACAGGAGTATACAAAAATAGGCTTTACCATGTGGTTATTGCACATATACTATTTATTTCTTGATTAAATTTCCAGAAAACATGCTAAATTGTGATATATATTGTTATTGAGATATAAAATGACATGTCTGAAGACAAGATCTAGGCCATTTCCCCCAGTTCTAGTGCAACTATCTAAAAACACTAAAGCTGTGCTATGAGTGAGAGGGAATCAAGGAAGAATAGGACAGAAGAAACAAAATAAATACCTTCAAAATGTGGTATTGCAAAATTGTATCCCCCACTGTGATGAAAAGGGCTTTCTACATGGATATGGAGAAGCTCGTGGCCTTAAAGTCCAACATTGTTGTCCTGTGGCACATTCTAATGCCACTATTCCATCACATCAGTCACTGATATGAATTGCAAGTTGTTGAAAAAAGAAATCAGAATATTTTTCTCATTATTATGCTTCTGTCACAAGTTGTCCTTTTGGAAACAAAAAGCAGAGTTTACACAATATCAGGTTGATCATCTCTTGTTATGAGCCTTAGCTGCACTTCATCTGTAAGAACAACAATAACAACAACAAAAAGTCTTTTCTTTCTCATATACCGATAGCTTGACAAAATTTACAACAACATTAAAAAATTTCAGTAATTATTTTATCGATGGTTTATTTTCATTTGAATGTTTTGGAGTTTTTCAGATTCAAATATTTGAAGCCATGTCATGATATGTTAATGCAAATTAAATTAACAAACAAAATCTGATTTAAAAACAATGACAAACTGATTAAAATATATGTGAAATTACATCCTTGAATAAAGTTTTGTTGATGAGAATATAAGTTTTGTTTTATTCTTACCCACTGCAATACTCCAACACATCTCCAGTGCAGGAAACGGTTTGGTTTTTGTCACAGTGTTTATCACAGTGATGGGTGGGGCACTGAGATATAGATCCATACAAAAACCTCAGAGCAAAAACTTTACACTCTCCCATTCTCATGATGATAAATGAACAGAACAGAACATTTCTCATTGGAATATGAAGTCACTATTATGTGTTTATCACTTTAATAAGGAAATTTGTAGTTAAAAGTGAGTTATTAAATGGATTAAAGTCACAGTTAGTCCACAGACGTAAATGTCATCTTGCAGTAAACTAACTTTCACAACTGACTAAAAATCAGCAAAGAAAAAAAAACCTCAGAGGATACAATCGTGGTATTATTCTGACCAGGATTTATGTATATTTCAGTCACTTAATGAGGTTTTAATGCATTTTTCTGGTATGTCAGGTTTTTGTTCAAGCAGTGAGTGGAGATGCATCACTGTGATTACTTCGACTACTGGGGACATGGGACTGAAGTCACAGTATCGTCAGGTAAGTCACATTTAAACATTATATTTTTAGTGCAAAGTTTATTTTTATTATTTAAATTTGATTATTAGTGGTAAAGAAGTTTAACTCATGGTCTTATTTAGGTTTACATTGATGTTGGACAAACTAGAAAACAAAGCAGGCAGTGGTTTGTAACGCAGCTGTTTCTTAGAAAGCATATAAACAAGTTATTCTATGGCATTACCACTTAATGTAAGTGTGGGTTTGAGCTGATCTTAGAATTTATTCAGATGGACTGTAGTTGCGGCTGATGAATTTTTGCATCGTTGTATTCACATTATTATCCAATGTATTTTCTGTTACCATTTTGTACTATTAATTAGACTGTTTTACATTTTTAAAATAGGAATATGGGATATATCGAAATATTGATATATATCTATATATCTATATATTTATAGATATAGATATAGATATACATATCTATATCTATAGATAAACATGGCTTTGTTCTGGCTTTGTTCCTTCAAAATGGTTTGTGAAAAACTCAAATCCATCAATAATAAGCTGCATTTTGATTATTTACTGATACACGTCTGATTTTGTAGTTACAAGCTCTACATGGTTATAACAATAACCAAAAGCATTTTCAATATTATACCCAAAGTGTTCAGTATTAAATAAATGAATAGGCCATTATAAGAATAGGTTGCAATAATTGAATAATATAAAACGTATGAGATAATATTTCATAACAATGAGCTCAGTGGTTATATTACATATTTATTCATTTGTATGATTATTTATTTGATATTGTCTTTTAACACCAAACACTTTGGGTCTCACCAACTCTGTTCCCTTTTTGCAACTCTGGGACTGAAGATAAATCGTTGGGTTGCAAACGACTTCTACCCAAAGAGTATCGGACCAATGCAAGACATGGCAATTTTTAAATTAATTAAAAATAATAAATTGATTCATTATGTTACAAAACAGTGCAGTAATACATATAAGTGCCATTGTATATACTCATATCCAGTATGTTTATATCGGTGTGCTAAACAGATATGCAGAAATAATAAATAGGACATTCTTTATCCAGAAGTATTATTTATTAAAATTCCCCTTGGGCAGATTTCTCTGTCTTTAGCTTCATCACACAATAATGTGCAATATTTTGATAATTAACTTTTAGACAAGCAATTAATCATCTGTGTTTATTTAATCAACCTATAATGGTATTAAATGTTTTGACACTTCCACAGAAACTGCATCACCAACTCTGTTCCCTTTGGTTCAGTGCGGACCTGACAATGCAGGAACAATCACTGTTGGTTGTCTTGCACGCGACTTCTCCCCAAAGAGTCTTACTTTCCAGTGGACCAATGCCAATGGGACCACATTGACTTCTGTGCAATATCCTGCAACTGAGAAAAACAACAAATATACAGGAGTCAGTTTGCTCCAAGTACCAACGTCTGACTGGAATTCAAGGATGTCTTTTAATTGTGCTGTGACTCATCATGGTGGACCCAAAAGCGTGAAATTGGAAAAAAGTATGGGATTTTTTAATTACTATCATGGCTCCCTTACTGTATGTCTATGAGTACACATGCGTCATCTTGTAAATCTTATTTTATTCAGAAAATGTACTGTAATTATTTCTGTTTCTCATATTTAACCTAATCTGTCTGGTATTTTACATTCACATTTTAAATGAATTATTACAGACTGATCTCTTTCAGAATCTCTTTCAGTAATATGTAAGTCTGGGGAGACAGATAATTTACACACACAATCCTGTCATTATCTATGTATGGCAAATGCAAAACTATACCTCCTCGGTTAACAGAGTTTCTCTTTCAGATGGGAGCCGTACAAAAGTAACTGTCCACATCCTCCCAGAGGAAGACATCAGCAAAGAACCTGAGGTCACTCTGGTGTGTCTGGTCTCTAGTCCTGTGCTGCAGGATTTCGACATCGCCTGGTTAGAACAGGATGGACAAACTTCCAGCAACTATTCTGATGGCGTTAACTTCCCCCCTCAGAAGACCAAACACGGCTACTCAGTTACAAGTGTTTACACCACCACCAAGGAAAAGTGGAACAAGAGCAACACCTTCTCCTGCAACGCCTGGCCTGCTGGTAGCAAAAGTCCTATGGAATCCAGGACAGTGTCTAATGCCCAGAGTAGCTCGACTGAATGTGAGAAATAGCAGATTCAGCTTTAAATGTGGCATTTTGTGCTAATGTGATGTTATGTCTGCGTGTACTCTCTGTCATGGGAACCCGTCTTTGTGATTGTAAAGATATTGTCAATTGTCAATTTGATTTGTTCGTTTGTTGTCATATTGTGTTTTTATCTGTCTTTGTCACATTGTCTAACTGCTTGATAAGTGTGCTGACCGTTTCAAATAAATGTTGCATCTAAACATCACTTTTGTTACATGTTCATGCGTGACATCAATATTTCAAAACCAACGTATGAGTAGTTTTCAGTGATACCTAGTGTACTGCACTGTTCCACTGTTCAGATGGATTAACGTCCACACGGCATATGATGAAAGTGAATAATGTTTGATTCCAGTTTATGAGCACTATTCAAGAGAGAAAAGCCCATCTGCATATTATCTTAATAAAACAACGTTGTTATCATACACACACACATCTAACCGCCTATACCTTCCTCTTCTTAGATTGTATTCCAGACACAAAACTGCCTTTTGCTATGAGCTGCAGAGATGATGCCATGGAGGAGGATGAGTACAGCAGCCTGTGGTCCACAACCTCCTCCTTCATATTCCTCTTCATATCCTCTCTCCTTTATTGCATGATATTCAGCCTGGTCAAGGTAAACATGCAGGCTTTCTCTGCATTCCAGCTGCACTAAAGACTTATTAAGACTGTATGAGATATAATACAGGATGCATTCATGCATACAAACCAAGTTTGTTAGAAGTTATAAAATAAAGCCCGGGTCATGTAAATAATAAAAATGCCACACATAAAGGCAACAATATTTTGACCTACTGATCTTTGAATAGTTTATCTGTGGGTGTGACAGCTTCTTCCCATCTTCACAAACAAGAATGTGCAAGAAGAAGAAGAGAAGACTCTAAATAGCCCAGATTGTGATGTGAAAGTTAGTACAGTGGACATGATCCCGAAAAGGGAGAACATTGTAATGCAAATTATTGCATCCATTAAGCTTAAGACAATTAGACAAATAAACAACAAATATGTAATTGATTATCAGCAATATCTGATAAGTTAATTGATACCAAATATTTATTTGGCAATAACAAACCCTTGGTTTTATAGGTTTGTTGTGTGGCTGTTGATGGACACAGTTACACAGTAAAGAGGTGTAAACGTTTATTTGCATCTCCAACCAGCACAAGAGACTGATCAACATTTAGCAGCAGCAGAGTGAAGAGAGTGACATGTGTTGTTTTATATGTTTTAAATGCCGCAACATACTATACATATGCCATCTTTAAGTACAGTTATTAGAATTATTACAGAACAGACTTGCCCTGCTGAAAATGTGTCAAAGCTATACTGTAGTAAAGACAAAGAGATCAGCTGAGTGTCAATTCTCCAGCTGGGTGGATCTCTAGATTGAAGTAATCAGTCAAACGTTACCACTGTTAAATAATCTGTATTAGAGCAGTCAATGTAATATAATATAATATATCTTTTTTTTTATTTGTTTTTTTTTTCCAGATGAAGAGACCATAAGATGACATGGATGCAAAGCATGGACTACAGGTCTTCATTTGTTTTCTGACTTTTATATCTGGCTTTAAAAACATTTCCATAAGCAATATGCGCTAAATTAATGATCGTCATATATAATGATTAACTAAGATTTATCTGTAACCTGCAAAAAATTAAAGATACAATTATAACTCTTAATAATGGAGACGAATAGATTTCCCTACAATGGCTGCAGTTGTTACATTATGATTAGAGAAGTTATTGATTACTTTTCTTGAAGACCTTAAGTGTCATTAAAATGGATCGCTAGAGTATTATTACTTTTCATTGACACATAAATATCAAATTGCATTGTAGTTGAGATGGATATATTATGTATGTGTTTCTTTTTTTCATTTGAATATAAATCTTAACTTTTCATGTTTGGTCATTGTGTTGATCATATTTGCTTTCATCTTCAATTGAATAGATATTTACAATAATACGGACAGCCACATAATTAAATAATTTAAAGAGAGTAAGAATGTGAGCTTTTGAGGATTTTGTCAAAACACTTGGCTAATGTAAGAACATAATAAAATAACACCACATCAAGTGAGTATAGCCAAAACTTCTGTTATCAGTAAAGCTCTGAAGGCCTATCAATTTCCTGGCATTTCTAAACATCATCTTTAGAGTCACTTCCCCCTCCTCCCCCACCTCGGGGACCACACCTGTACTAGTGAAACTTTGTGGTAACTGTCAGAGCTACAAATAAACTTCCTCGAAACAAGAGACCCATCTTTCACTGCATGTATTTGCATATCATCATATATCCAGACATGAAGTGGCCAACACGTATACTGCATACACATCACAGACAAAGGCAACGCGAAACATTTGTGAAACACCATGTAGTAGCAGGATACATTGACGGATATATCAAATACAGAATGGTGTCAGCTCAAACCAAATAACAGTAAATGCAGGACATGCAGGGTATGAAATAGCAGATACAGCACAAGTATATTTCTGTATTACGTATAGATATATAGATGTATATATATAGAGATGGATAGTTTCATAGTGTTCATTTTGGTGTCTAGAACATCACGGCAGCACACGGCAAACGGAGCTGGAAGCTTGAGATCTCGTGTGAGGAGTGTGGCCTTGTAACTTCTTTTTACTTTTTGTATTGAGAGTGTCTCTCATTGCCACTGCTTGACTGACTGGAATATTATAGGAAGATGCAGAGTCTACCTAGAACTTATATCAAAAGTCAAAACATGATTCCTGATGTTAAATCTCCTCAAAATCATCACCAGGAGTGTTTACAGCATCCTCAGCAGATCCAGCTAACTGGAATATGGATAACGGTGCTGCTTTTAGTATGTGAACATGTTTCCCTCTAATTCATTCTCACACAGGCGATTACAAATCATTATTCCCTTATGTTTCATATGCATATGTCAGGCGGTAACCAAAGACGAGAATAAATGCTCAAAATGGTGGGTGCACTTTACCTCATGCAGCAGAGCAATGTATGAAAAGAAGCTGTTGCGTGTCAACATTTAGAGGAACTGAACATTGATCAAATTTGGCATTTAAGCACATTAACTGTATTATCTTTATTTTAATTATTCGTTCATGAAACGCATTCCACTATATATTTTACATGTTTTTGCTGCACAAATTGCTGCCCTTTTAATAACAGCTATTTTGAAAGATTTATCTTTTTTTGATGTATTATCAAATTCTGTAATAACATACCAATATGAAGTATGCACGGGTACTTCCAATATACATGTGAAATTAGTTTTGCACAGCTTGAACTACTTGGCGCTGATAGATGACCAACTTCTTCTAAAGTATTTATTAATTCTTTATAGTTATTTATTAGGTTATTTGTCAGTTAATAATTCAACATGGGTACTATCTGTTCCTCAGACTCACTACTTCAGTCATAACTACCTTTTGAACACTTTCAATAGTCGTACAATGTTTCAAACTGTCAGCTTGTTGATGTGCTGGAGGGGCAACGTGTGTACAGGCCAGCTGGTTAACAGAAGTCAGAAAGGCGAAGACTGCCATCTTGTGACGAGATTCTGTAAGGACATGGAAAGGATGTGATGGGGAACACGTCACACTTCCACTATATCTATGTGCTTCTATTATGTTACGATAAATACAAGTACTATAGAGGGTGTATTTTGCACCAAAAAAAACATGCAAAGTATTGGTTTCTTCTATTTGTAAAACAATCTCTCTCTTTCTCCTTTCCTATTCAGTAGGAAACTTTCTGTTTTCCTGACAAAGTAAAAAACAACATGCGGCCTCTTGCAGGTGTGGTAAGGTTTTGGTAAGTGCTCGTGTCACTATGGTTACTGCTAGCTGGAGTTATGACACAGTGTGACACACCATAACAAAAAACAGAGACTCGTCTGGCTTCTTAACGCCAGCTCTTCATTTACCAAACTGAGTCAGCGTATGCAATGTCACAGTTATATAATCTAATAATCTAATTCAAGTCAATATAACTGCAATATGATGTTAAACATTTGTTGACCGCGTGACACTGCTAATTTAACTCTGTGGTCATTTATAAAGCAATATCCATGGTGCTGTATTGCCTTATACTGAGAAGTGTTTCCAATATTATGTCCCCAGCATATGCATGATGTAAGATTATATATTGAACTATTGAAATATTGTTTTCCCATCTCTTTAAATTGTTGAAAACATTTAAAAAAAATGTACACTAAAAGCCATGAAAATGAAGTTGAATATTTCCTTTGTAATTTTAGTTGTCAGCTAAAGTAAAATGTGGGCTGCCATCAAAAGTACAAAATATAACAAAACAAAATCCCATAAATACCGTACAATGTCTTTGCTGACACTGAAAAGAAGCACACACATAATTTACATTAATGAAAGACTTGCACCATCGGCACATGTTATGTATAAAAAAATCCAACTAATTAGTTATGCCATTGAACAAAGTTAATGCATAATAATCGAAAACAAGTATCTACAATGGTCATTATAATCCCACAAAAACTAGTATTAAGGTTTACTTGAATATTCAATAACACAAATAGCTGTTGTATTGTGTATTTCAGAGAAGGGTATGACAGCTACACTGTGGCACAGGTTTTTGCATTGTGATGTTTCATTGTGTACTGGAATGGCCACAGTGATTCACACTGTTACAAAAACCTCTAAAGAGATGCAAAGGTCTGTATAAATGAAAGCTGCATGTAAACACTCGTAGGAAGCTGTGGCTTCATTAAAATACAGTGAGCCCAAGCAACTGAAATTCTTGATATGCAGAACTTTCAAGACTTAATAAATGACCGGGCAGTGTTTTTATATCACTAATACAGTGCTCCGTTGTAGCACCCAACCTATGATATGCCTGGAAAAAATATGATGCATTTGTCTTTGTTTTATGCTACATTTAATTCAAATTACATTGATGTCATTTGTCCATTTTTGCAATTTTCCAGCACAATGTATATAACTGTATAAATGTACTTGTTTTATTCCTGTAACATTTCCACTCCTAATTATATATTTTTTTAAATCAATCATCAGCAAATCTTTGCAGAGTGGATTCCTTTCACATGATTAGATCTTAACATTACTAAACAAAATTGAAAAAAACCCTCTTGTTTAAGCTATGTATTTGCGTGCCATGACAGCCAGTGTTCAGGGTGGAGTTTTTGTCTTGAGTTACATCACAGTGTACAATAACAACCACAGTGATACATCGCGTGACAAAAACCTCCTTCTGCTGAGAAAGAGATGTAGTGCTCATAAGAAAAACAAGGTGAGGCAAGGCAAGGCAAGTTTATTTGTACAGCACATTTCAACAACAAGGCAATTCAAAGTACGTCACATAAAACCATTAAAAGCATCAAAACATAATGCAAAAGAAAAGAAGATGTAAAAACAATTAAGAACATTCATTTAAATATCAGTAAAACATTAAAACGCTAAAGAATTGAATAAAAGTTGCAGTGCAGTTTAAGAAATAAAATACAGAAGTGAAATGGAGAAATTGATTAAGATCCTTGAATTTGGTTCAATTAAAGGCAACAGCAAACAGAAGAGTCTTCAATCTGGATTTAAAGGAGTTTAGGGTCTCAGTTGACCTGCAGCTTTCAGGGACCTTGTTCCAGAGGAAAAACAAGTAGGTAAGACAAGTGTCCAACAAAACGTTCAAATGAAAAGCAGAGATGTAGAAATATCGACAATAATATGATCTTACACAAATGGATGTATCAGGCAACAGGGGCTTAAAAACAATAACGGTTCAATACAAAAAAACAAAAAATGTACTATATCAGGTTTGTGTACGAGCATGTGGCACTGTGCATGGAGTGGCAACCACAGTGATGTGTGGTAATACAAAAACCTGTCATGAATTGAAGCCCAAAGTCACTGTGCCTCAAGAAAAGATAACACCAGATAATTTCCCCAAATCATTAGACCCTGAAGATAAGGTATGCTGAATGGACTAGTGGGAGGGTAAATTACATTTTTGTAGGAAAAGGTTGACTTAATCCATTATTTTAAATGTAGGCCTGTATATTACTGCAGATTACTCATTAGTATTACTTGTTCAACTACTATGAAAACCACTATATTTAAAGTACAGTAGCAGCATTAGTGTTTTAAGATAGCCAGTGTCCTGGTTGGAGTTTTTGTATGGCGTTATATCACAGCGCAGTATATTATATATTATTTTATAGCAGCCACAGTGATACATCGTGTGATAAAACCCTCTTTCCGCTAAGAAGGAAATGCTTTGCAATGTGCTGATACAGAAAACAAGTCAGAAGATGAGACTGCTTTGTACTGCCGGTTTGCAACTCTTGTCAGGAAAAACAAACATCTTAAAATAGACTGACAATAATGCAAACTTACACAAAGGATTGTGTTTGGACATCATGAGCTCAAAAGAGACAGTTTCCTTAGCAGAACGGGGATCGTGTACATATTCACAAAGAAAAAAACAAAAGCAACAACTATTAGATTTCAAAGGGTATAATTTCAAATAAAATTGAGCAAAAGTAGAATGTTTTTTTTAAATATAAATAAATATAGTGAATACTCATTCGGTGTACAAGGAGTACATCATTCTGACCACGTGTTTCATGATTGCTATTTTTGTTCTGTATGTACCCAGCAGGGGCAAAGTTAGGGTTTTTGTATGAGTATGTGACACTGTGTGGGGGCAGCCACAGTGATATAGGGTAATACAAAAACCAGGCCTGAACTGACAGCACAAAGTCACTGTGAAGAAGATTAGATCATTTCCAAAACCACTAGACTCTGAAGCAAGGTAATATTGAATTGACTGGTGGAAGGGTACATTGCATTCATTTAAAAAAAAAAAAAAGAAGCTTTTGTATCAGCAAGGATAATATATTTCACATACTGAAAATAAATGACAGGTTTCTGACTACTTACAGTTAATTTGATGTCAATAAGTATCCAATAAGTATTTAATTATCAAAATAACTACTGTTGCCACCCATCTTTTTTCAACACATTATATTAAATTGCGGTTCTATACTAAGAGACACAGTGTTAAACTAAAGATGACAACCTACTGTGTTGAGTCACCCAAACTTGGAGTGATATGCCTGAAAAAATATACTCGGAATCAACCTATCAAAGCCTATAGTCTTGTTTTATGCTTGAGTAGTTATTTGTCATTCAAATTAGAGGGACGTTGTTAGTCCATTATTTTACTGCCCAATCAATAACAATATATGCATTTGTTTTATTATATCACTATCATAATTGCGGTGCCCTTTTCAGGAGTGTGTAACAACATGACAAAATAAAAAATAAATAACAATTAAAAAAGCATCATCAGGGAACTTTTGCACTGCAGATTCCTTTCCCACGACTACACTTTAATTTGACTCATTAACTAATATGAAAAACTATAGTGAATTAGTTTATCAAGATTCCCAGTGTGCAGGGTGAAGTTTTTGTATGGCGTTATATCACAGTGCATATGGGAACCACAGTGATATAACATGTGACAAAAACCTCCTTCCACTGAGAAGGAAACGCTGTGAATGAGGCTGAAACAGATGGTGCCGATCTCCATCAAGTGTGTCTGCAGCGACCACGTTTGATTGAATAAATACAACCCTGGGCTGTAAAGCGTTGTCAAACAGATTTCATTTAAACTCAAACAAGCAACAATGTATGCAACCGATTGACTCAAAGATGCTGTACAATACACTTCATAAAATCTTGCCAAAAAACTAAATTAAACTCACCAAGCTCTCTGTCTGCTTAGCAGTGGCCAAGTTGCCGTAGTTGCAGCGATGTACAGCAGTGTGTGTACTGGTAGTTCCGTTAGCTGTTAGTCCACGCAAAACAATAAAAGTGAGTCAACTGTTTCCCCCACTGTGTCTCTGGCAAACGCCCTCCATTCCATTAGCTGTTAGCCTAAACACACTGTCCACAACACTAAAAATGAAAACTGTTTTGGGCCAGTTAAGAGCAGTGAGTGAGGCATCAGCAGACAGTCAATGTCAGTATAAAACAGGCAATAAAAGGTGTTTTGAGAAACTGTGCATCACTTCAACCACAAGAGGCCCTTGACATAAAATATTATGCAGTTTGCTGCAGCAGATTAGCTGCGGACAGACAGAGAGGTGCACAGTCACTCTCACACACACACACACACACACACACACACACACACACACACACACACACACACACACACACACACGCAAGCAATCGCATGATAGTCCTAGCGGAGATAATAATAACAATAATTAATATTCATATTAATGGTATTGGGCTGCACGGTGGCGCTGTGGCTAGCACTGTCACCTCACAGCAAGAGGGGCCGGGGTTCAATTGCCGATCCCAGGCGGTCCTTCTGTGTGGAGTTTGTATGTTCTCCCCGTGGCAGTGTAGGGTTCCCTCCAGGTTCTCCAGTTTCCTCCCACAGTCCAAAGAAATGCAGCTCAGGTTAATTGGAGACTCTAAATTGCCTGTAGGTGTGAATGTGAGCGTGAATGGTTGTCTGTCTCTCTATGTGCCCTGTGATAAACTGGCGACCTGTCCAGGGTGAACCCTGCCTTCGCCCAATGTCAGCTGGGATCAGCTCCAGCGCCCCCGATACTTTGAATAGGATAAGCGGTTCGGATAATGGAATGGAATTATATTTTTTCAACATCGTCAGGGAACTTTTGCACTGCAGATTCCTTTCACATGATTAAACCTTAACATTTCTTGTTAAACTAATATGAAAAACACACTACAGATAATGTAACAGCATTTGTGTGTTGCCATGGCCAGTGTGCAGGTTGGAGTTTTTGTATGGAGTTTTATCACAGTGCAGTAACTAGCAGCGGCTATGGCAGCACAGTGATATATCATTTGACAAAAACCTCCTTCCACTGAGAAGGAAATGCTGTGTATGGTGCTGATACAGAAAACAAGTCAAAAAGTGAGTGATTTCTACTGCCTGCACGCATCCGATAAAACTCTACTTGGGAAAACTAAACATATTTAAAGACTGAGAATAATGTAATATCATGAGCTTAAAAAAATATTCCACATGGGATCAGGTTAATATTCACAAAGTATTAAAAACAAATCTGAAATAATTAAGTAATTAAAAATACATTTGGTAAAATTGGGATGTTCTTTGATGATTTCATAGTTTTACTGTGGAAAGTGAAGAGTGAATACTCCTGCTGAGTACAAAGAGTACAATATTCTGACCATGAACCATATCAGGCAAAGGTTTTTGTTCGTGTATCTAGCACTGTGTACTCGGGGTGGGGTGGCACAGTGATATATGGTAGTACAAAAACCTGTCCTGAACTGAGCCAAAAAGTCACTGTGCCTCAAGAAAAGAGGACATATTCACAAAACCAGGCCATTTTCCAAACTTATTAAACACTGAAGAAATGTAATATCCAATGGAATAGTGGAAGTGGAAATGTTGTTTTTCAGTTCAGAAAAGCTTTTTATTTTATTGTGCTTTTTATCAGCAAAGATAATTCCACATACTAAAAAACAACATACAATAATGCATCTCATTCACATCAGGTGGATGCCATTTGTCCATAGTTTTACTGCACAATTTATAGCAATAACAATATTCTATGCATTTATGAATCTATGCATTATCTTATTTGTGAAGCTCTTTTCTTCTTGTCAGGTTTCCCAAAATCACTAGACTCTGAAGAAAAGAAATGTTAGGTGGACTAGTAGAACATTAAATTAATGGGGAATTGCATGTTTTTTCAGTTTTACCCTTCATTCTGACAAACAATCATTAAAACACAGATTTGTGACTACTTTGATTGGCTAATTAAAGTATGTTTTAAATGTGAGATATTGGTCACAAGTTAAGGATTTGCTGCCCATACTTTTAAAAGTACATATATATACTAACACATATTGTTAAATTCAAATACAGTTAGACTTTAATTTGAGATGCTATCAAAAGAGAAATGAAAATGTCTGTACACTTTTGACTTGTGGTTATCAACATCCTTACTGGTTAATATTTATGTAACACAGAGGAAACAATCTTCACCACAACAGGTGCTTCCGCATCCAGTTAACAAACTGAAACTTTAGACTTGGAGCCTAAAGGCTCAGACACCAGCACTGATGATAGCCTACATGATAATAAATTACACAAAATAAGGCCGGAGAAAAGGATTTGTATGTTTTCAACATGAAAATAATAAATCAATTCTAACTGATACCATTTGTTAACACCACAGCATAGTCTGAATCAATACCATTGAGTAATAACAATTTAAAATTAGTATCAGAAGCACTAAAAGTATGCTGGTTATCATCAAGTAACTGGAAGAGCTTGAATGTATATATATACACAGTATATATACACAATGGATATGAATGGATATAACACACATCATAAACAAAAGTGAAAGATTTCACTACACAACCTAATTTAACATCACAAAACATGTATGAAAAAATCATCAAGTTGACTGGATCTGTAAGCTGGAATGTTGGGTTGGCAGCATCAGTTCAGGCTACATATCCCAACCTTTTATGAAAGAAATATATAAAAAAAAAGAAAGAAATTGATTCCAAAAATGGGAAATTAAACACAAAAGAAATGAGTAGCACATAGCAGCTCTGGCTATCATACTTTCATGTCATAATAACATAACTTTTAATTCTTTTGAGATACCATTTCATTTAAACAATATATAACATATTTTTGCATGTCTTTTTATACAATAGACTTCTAATTATTAGTGACTAATAAAGCAGAGTGTACTGTTGTGTATGGCTATGTCTTCAGGGCCATCTTACCGCTACTGCAGTTTCACAAGCGTGTCGGAAAGCTACGGTGGCCTTCAGAAAATGTCAAATAGCCAAAGGCTCTTGCTAGAGCCAGTGTTTGGTTTGTCCTTTCTGCACTACTGTAGAAAAAACGTGGTGCAACACAGCCATCGACTGTATAAGTGCAGAGTCACCGAGACGTCACACTTTGGTTGATGGACTACTGTTTGAAGCCTTGAGTTCGGCATTTTGGCAGTCGCAATCTTGATTTTAGACCTATCTTTTTGCAACCAAGTTTGATGGTTGACGGCAGCTGAGAGTGTTGGGAATGACCACAGTATCAATGACTCCACAAAAAGATTTTTCCATGCACACAAAATTTTCATCCATTCCCTCTCACCCGAAACATTTTCCAACTCGTTCTGGGGGATCCCGAGGTGTTCCCAGGCCAGCTGGGAGATATAATCCCCCCAGCGTGTCCTGGGTCTTCCCCGGGGCCTCCTACCAGTTGGGCGTGCCTGGAAAACCTACAACGGGAGGCGTCCAGGAGGCATCCTGATTAGATGCCCGAACCACCTCAGCTGACTCCTTTCGATACGAAGGAGTAGCGCCTCAACTCCAAGTTCCCTCCTGATGTACGAGCTCCTCACCCTATCTCTAAGGCTGAGCCCGGCCACCCTACGGAGAGAACTCATTTCGGCCGCTTCTATCCGAGACCTCGTTCTTTCGGTCACGACCCAGAGTTCGTGACCATAGGTGAGGGTCGGAACGTAGACCGCCCGGTAAATTGAGAGCTTCGCCTTCCGACTCAGCTCCCTCTTTGCCTTCCGGCTCAACTCCCTCTTCACCAAGACGGTCCGGTGCAGCGCCTGTTTTACTGCTGCAGCAGCCTTCTCCAAGTCCACAAAACACATGTAGACTGATTGGGAAAACTCCCAGAACCCCTCCAGTAGTCTTGCGAGGGTAAGGACAGCCCAACAATGTCCAGCGCCTTCAGCATCTCAGGACGGATCTCATCCACCCCTGGCGCCTTGCCACCAAGGTACCTCTCAGCTGCTTCAGGAGACCCATGAGCCAAAGGCCTCATTATTCAGCTTGACGGCTTCCCTCACCCTTCCCTCAAGGTCACCGGTGCCTCAGGTCACCCCCAGTTGCCTGGCGGCAACTGGGGGTGACCTGAGGCACCGGTGACCTTCCGACCACAGCTCCTAGTGGCCGCGGCCACAATAGAGGCTTTGAACACGGTCCACTCGGATTCCATGTCCCCAGCCTCCCTTGGGATGTGGCAGTCACAGCCATAGACTGTATAAGTGCAGAGTCACCGAGACGTCACACTTTGGTTGATGGACTACTGTTTGAAGCCTTGAGTTCGGCATTTTGGCAGTCGCAATCTTGATTTTTGGCCGTTGCTATTGTAGTATATTTTGCTCTGTAATGCATGAAGATAACATATGTGAAGGGGCCTGTGACTTTGGAATGTCGGATCCATTGATGTTTGTTGCACATGGGATAATCATTAGGTACCCCCGCTGGGCAATGCTCCTTGACCTGGAGGATGGAGGAGTAGCTGTGCCTATGTCCGAAACATGTCTTTTATTGGGGGCCCTCTTTATGACGTCATTATATACTCAAGTCTGGGGCGTAAACAACAACCATATATAAGTGATCGGGAGATCCCCGACGGTTAGAGTTCTGTTCGACTTTGGGACTCTCCGGGTGTACATGTCGCCCGTCTTGACATATGTTGCTTGTTTGTAATAAACTTCATTATACCAGCAAGAACAGTGTCCGCGGAGATTCCTTCATCATCACTCCAACATCACTGTCGCTTGAAATATACAACAAATTTGGCGTCACGAACTCCGGACGTGCTGTGGCCTGCGGATCCTCCAGCAACTTCACATACGGTGAGCATTTCTCACTCGATTGGACGCTGGTCCGTTCATTGGGGCTGTTATGTGTAATTGCTTGGCCACGCCGTAAATGAGAACCTTCTTTTTATGGACGTGTCCTGTTGGTTTGATGTTTGATGTGTAGCTCCGTGCTAAATTTGATTTTATTTGCGTAGGGTACTACGCAAAAAGGGGGAATGAGTATAGAGAAGATAAAGAAAGTGAAGAAAAGAAGTATGAGAAATACAAGGAATAGTTTAGAATAGCTTCATTGTAACGATAAGGTGTGCTAAATAGTATCGTGCAAGATTAATGAAGATTGGGCCCTCAACTTCTTAACGGTAAGACACATGCATATTAGTCACTGCGTAACAATGGCTTCGACATAGTCAGGAATTAAGATAGAAAGACAAAATTGGGAAACCTGGATCCAGGTAATTTGTATAAATAAATGTAAAAAGTGTTAAGAGACAGAGAAATAAGAGAGAGATAAGATTAAAGGAAATGATCATATGACTGAGGCGCAAAATCTGGTTAGATAAGCCCTCAGTGAAGGAGCTAATAGTATGGGCCGTAAAAACCTGGAACAACACCTTATGGTCAGTTTAATAACTGGAGAGTGTAGAATAAAAATTCGATTGACTGTTCCCACTCTGACATTTGTTGACGAACAGTGTCTGATGCAGCCTCTCATCGAATATTTACATCTCAGAAGGTAGCATAAATTTTATAAGAAAAAGAAAGGAAGGAGCGGCAAAAAGCATGCTATATGAATGTATGGTATGAATGGGGTGTTTTTTGGGAACGAAATAAGTGTGTGTATGTTTTCTCTGAGATGAGGAGAGCCTGGTGAAATATGTGTGTGCGTTGGGTATCGTGCGTGTGTGTGAAACGTGGTCACTAATGTGTTTCAGCTGTGTGTGATAACTGCAGAGGAGGAGAATATATGTTTAAAGTTAAAAGATAAAACACATTATGATTGAATAAACGTACATAGGTTGTGATTTGAGACCGGGACATTTAATAACTTGTAAAGACAGATATTTTGATAAACATGAGCTTCTTTTGAGAAGACGTAATGAAATAAATAAGTTGGTAAATAAACATGAGCTTCTTTTGGGAAGACGTAATGAAATAAATAAGTTGGTATATAAGCATGAGCTTCTTTTGAGAGGACGTAATGAAATAAATGAATTATTAAATAAACATGAGCTCTTCTTAAAAGGGACGTAATATAACAAATGAGTTATTAAATACACAATGAACTTCTTTTAAGGAGGATAGCCTTTGAACTCCCCCTCCCTCCCCCTCACTCGTCTCAAATTCCCTCGTGTGCAGGTCGGAATGTGTGTGTGTGAAAGTGCTCACTGAAGTTAACACTCTA